>JAOTRH010000006.1:3759563-3807787 GCA_034768845.1 Heliamphora exappendiculata
TTTCTGTAATTTCAGATTATTGTAAATTGTTGAAAGTTTAATAAAGATGTATTTTCTGGATCCCCGAGCATGTATTTATTTTGGCGTTGGATATTCTCCCAAACAAACAACAAAAAACTCTTCGTGTTAAGATCAAACACTGACCATTTCACCTAAAACCAATTGGTGTTAGGAAAGGCGTAACTTTATTTCCTTATAATCATGGCAACGTAAAGCCTGTCTATACGTGCTGTAGGTGAGCCGAAGGGGATTCGTAGTGCACCCGTGGCGCATGGGCATGCTGAGCTGTCAAACACCGATCGCACGTGGGAGGGGGACCCCCACACACGAACAAGTCCCTTAAGAGAGATTCTGACCCCGATAAAACCAGCAATCCCCCACCCAAAAACTACCCCGAGGAGACTCGAACCTACAACCTCACTATGATACCTATTGTTAGGATTAAACGCTAACCATTTCACCTAAAACCAATTGGTGTTAGGGAAGGCGTAATTTTATTTTTTTATACTCATAGCAGCGTAAAGTGCCACGTTTATACGTGCTGCGGGGGAACCAAAGGGGTTTCACAGTGCACACGTAGCACACCGACATGCTGAACTGTCAAGCATCGATCACACGTAGGAAAAGGACCTCCCACGCACGAGCAAGTCCCATAAGGGAGATTCTGGCTCCCATAAAACCAAAACTTTGTTCTTTCATACTATGGCCAATAGAAGATATATGAAAAACCATATAGGCCAACTTATTATCGAAGACCAGGTGTTGAGGAAACCTCAGGAGATAAAGGAAGCCATTACCAACCACTTCAAGAACATCTTTAACCAACAATCAGCTATAAACTCTATGAAGATCAATGGTCCTTTTAAAACCTTAACCCCTCAGAGTTCTATAAAGCTGGCAAGCAGGTTCGATAAGACAGAGGTTCTTAATGCATTATGCAGCTGTAATGGATCTAAAGCCCCAGGGCCAGACGGCTTCAATTTCAAGTTTATCAAGAAATTATAGCCCATTCTCAAGAAGGACTTCATGGTTTTTTTCAAAAACTTCTACAACAATGGAAGATTAACCAAAGGCTTGAACTCCACCTTTGTGGTGCTTATCCCAAAAGTCTCATGTCCACAATCTCTTAGTGAGTTTAGACCAATCAGCTTAATTGGTTCTACTTATAAGATTTTGGCCAAAGTTCTATCAACAAGATTAAACAGTGTCATGCATGAAATTATTGATGTTAAACAATCAGCATTCATTGAAGGTCGACAAATACTTGATGGGGTCTTGATTGTCAATGAAGTAATCGACAAGTGGAGGAGGTCGAATGAGAAGAGTATCATCCTCAAAATAAACTTTGAAAAGGCATATGACTCAGTCAAGAGGACCTATTTGTTGCAGGTCCTTGAGGGTATGGGTTTTGGAAGAAAGTGGTGCTCATGGATCGAAGAATGTATCTCAACTATGTCTCTGTCTGTTATGGTTAATGGATCCTCAACAGAGGAATTCACAATGTGGAAGGGGCTTAGACAAGGGAATCCCTTATCCCCTTTCGTTTTCAATGTGATTGCTAAAGGTCTGAATATGATAGTTGAAAAAGCTAAAGAAATACAGCTCTTAACAGGGGTCTAAATTGGCTCTAATGGCCTACGCCTAACTCATCTTCAATTTGATGACGATACTATATTCTTTTGCATGGCTGAGATGGAAGAGTTATTGGCAATCAAATGCATCTTAAGGAGTCCGGAGCTCACTACTGGGCTCAGGGTCAATTTCCACAAAAGCACTATTTGCGGGGTTGGGATAAAGGAACAAGATCTTCAAGACTTTGCTTCGGCATTGAACTGCAAAATATGCCAAATTCTATTCAAATTCTTTGGACTCCCAGTGGTTATGAACCCTAGAAATATTAAGTGTTGGGACCAAGTGATGAATAAGTTCAAATAACGTCTAAGTATTTGGAAGAAAAAGCACTTACCAATAGCAGGTAGAATCATGTTAATCAAGATCACTCTAGCCAGCCTCCCAATCTATTACCTATCCTTGTATAAAATGCCAAACATAATGGCTAAGATACTTGAGAAGCTGCAGAAGAGTTTTTTATAGGGTGATAAGGATCATAAGAAAAAGATTCATCTAGTGAAATGGTCTAGAGTGCTCCTAAGCAAGTTCCATGGTGGGTTAGAGATCCCTGACTTGAGAACTAAGAATTTAGCTTTACTATCCAAATGGTGGTGAAGATTTGGGTCTGAGAAGGAAAGCCTATGGAAGAGGGTAATCTGCGAAAAGTATAGCGGTAATACCACAGATTGGAAGCCTAATTCAACCCCCAACAACAAATGTTCTGCAATATGGAAGGAGATCTTGATAATAGGTTTTGGACCTGGTCTAAGCAAAGAGATCATTGATGAAAATTGTGCAATTGTTTTGGGGTTAGGGAGTAACATCAGGCTGTGGATTGGATGTGAGCCTTTATGCCAAAGCTTCCCTAGGTTATTTTCCCTATCAACACAAAAGATTGTCTGATTAACCAGGTATGGCTATCACACCACACAAATTGCAAATGGGACCTAAAATTTAGAAGGCCTTTGTTTGAGTGGGAGAAAGAGAGCTTAGTACTCCTAACAACAACTTTACATAACTGCAATATCATTGGGGAGAAGAAGGACAAACTGACATGGAAGGCAACAAAGAATGGATTTGTTTTCTTCCAATCCTTTTGTCAAGCTATTGAGAACAAAATGGGGCATCTGGCATCAGAAGTAAATAAAGTCTGGCTATCATGTATTCCTCCAAAAACCCAAGTCTTTGTGTGGCTTGCTGCTATTGAAAGGGTGCCAACAAGAGACCTCCTTTATAGATGAAAAATTTCACCAGTGGATTCTTCCTCAGCTTGTCCCTTATGTGGCCTAGGAACCGAGTCCCTCGATCATTTGCTCTTTCTATGCCCAATGTCCTGGATGATATGGGGCCACTTTCTACAATGATGGGGTATCAATTGGGTGTGTCCTGAAAATTTTATGAGTTTAATATCATGGTGGTTGGGGCAAGGATTCAAAAATCTAGAAAAAAGGATTTGGGAATGCCTCATTTATGCCGTTGTATGGAGTATATGGTTGGCAAGGAACGACAAGATCTTCAACAACAAAGAGATCATTGTTGTAAATATAATTGAGTTGATCAAAGCAAGGGCATCTTTCTGAATTAAATGATCCAAGGGAGCTCCTTTGTTCTCTGTCGATGAATTTCAATACAATATTGCAGGAATTAGAAAACTGAAATTAGAGAAAAGGTTGAGTTGAGCCCCAAGGAGCTCCATTGTTCTTTATGCATTGGTTCCTACTTTTTGCTGAGAATTGTTGCTAGCCATGGGTATTGATGCTGAGTTTTGCTGCCTGTGCTGCTCTGGATGCTGCCCCTCCTTATTTGTCCCTTCTTATGCTGGGTTGATTGTGCAATTGATGGTTGCCTATGGCTATTTGCTGCTATGGTTTTGCTTACTGGTTTGATTGCTTGCTTGCCACATTAGTTGGTTGCTTTTTGCTAGTTGGGGCTTTGTTATTGCTTCTACTGGTTTTGTTGGTTTGCTCGCTATCTTGCTATAGCTTCTGCTGCCTGTGGGGTTTGATGTCTTACTGTAGCTTCTGCTGGTGTTGGGGTTTTGCGGTTGGTTTTTGTGATTTTTGTGGCAGATGGCCTATGCTGGTTAGTGGCTGTGTTTGGTGCATATGTTGGTTTTTGTGGCTGATGGCCTTTGCTGGTTTGTGGCTGTTTGTGCATATGATGGCCTACGCTGGTTATGGCTGGTTTTTGGGGCTGATGGGCTATGTGTGGCTGTGTTGGGGTGTCTTTTCTTTTGCTTTTCTCATGGTTGGTCTCTTGCTAACCTTTGGGGCTCTTTTGTTTTATTTTGATAAAGTTTGACACATCTTTGATTCGGAGTTTTTTCCCCTAAAATGCTATTCATCTTTTTTTTTTACATATATAATATTTTTTCTTTTGCCAATTAAAAAAAAATACACATGAATTTGGCTCATTTTCAGAAATGACACACATGAAACAATAATATTTTAAAAAATAATACACATAAAACAACATTTAAAAACAGTATCAATTTTTAAAATGATAAACATAAAACAATAACATTTTCTTAGAACATTTCAGAATATTGTTTCATATGTATTATTTTTAAAACTAATATTGTGACATATGTATTATTTTTGTTACAAAAATGAGGCAGTCAATGAATTAATATTTATCATTTTTTGCAATTTTAGTAAAGATAACGAAAAACGATATAAAATGAATTAGGTAAAATATTATTAATGTGTATCATTTTCTGTTAAGGTGATATTGTATAATGTGTATCATTTCCCGTTACAAAAAATGAAATGGCCACTTAATTAATGTGTATCATTTTTTGTAATTTTATTAAAGATGACGAAAAATAACATAAAATATATAAAGCAAAACAATATTGCTAAAAACGGAGCGACCAAACTCTGCTATTTAATAAAATAAATTTTTTACAAAACACAATCAGTATGAGATATCATTCCATGAATGCTGGTAACTGCTTTTTAATAAAATAGATTTTTTGTAAATCTTTCCATTTAGTTATAAAGTCAATTAAATTTAAAAATAGGTATAAAGTACATTTTTTGTAGTTATTTAAGAAAAAACTTTATGAATACACAACTTTTAAAAAGAATTTATCATCAATCACCTTCTTAAAATAAGATCCATCTCTAATTTATTTATTTTTTACTCAACCCATCCAACCCAAACCACTCAACTCACCCCCTCATATAATCCTCACGGGTTGGATTGAATTGACAGTTGACAAATTATTTGCACACTTCTACTCGTTATCAACAGGAACCTAGCAACTAAACCTTAAAATATTCTCCAAATAAAGTTAGCTTGAAATTTAAAACAAGACCTAGAAAAACTAATTTAATCATGAACACTGCCCCATATACTTACTTTTTGTACCCATTAAGTCTACTTTGGGGATTTTTATATATAATTACTTTTATTAATGAGTTTTTTAATGTTTTGATTAAAAATAGACAATACATTTAAATTGATTGCATTATAAGAATAAAAAATATATAACTTTAAATTTTTCATCTTTAGTGAAGCTTTTTTAATTTTAACCAAATTAACCATACATTTTAGATTCATTTTAGCACGATTCACCAAAAGAAGTGATGAAAAAGTTTGTCTAAACATAAAATAACTACATAAGAGGCTAGGGTGGGGTGGGGGTCACTTGGAACAATTATTTAGAGCACCAAATAATATAATTAGGTGGTGTTACAAATCTCTTCAAAACTACACAAATATATGATATTTATTTCTAAATATAAAAACCCTACATAATTACGTGATTCTTAATTTATATCATCACGTGACCGTGGTCATATCCCTTCAACAAATGGCATAATTGTTGATTTACTTATTTTATTTATCATATTTTTATTTTTAGTAAATTTTTATTTATTTAATTAAACTTTTATCTTTTTTGACTACTCTAATCAAGACGATTAAGTCAGAAAAATAAAAATTTTGATCACATTATAAAAAAAATAAACTAATAAATCAAATTTTATTTTTTTTATTTTTGTATTTAGTAAATTTTTTTGATCTTTTGATCAAAGTTTCTTAAATTGTCGTTTTATCTCATCAAGACGATTTAAAAAAAGTAAAGAAGTTTCATAAAAAAAATAAAAAAATTCAAAAAAGTAAAAATAAACAATATTTTCAAAATTTAGCCCAAACAAGGCCAATTTAATAGTTTTTCGATTCAATTTAATAGTTTATCGGTTTAATTGAAAATATGTGATTTAACTGTGTATATTTTGGGTGTGTCCCGCGTTATTATAGGTATTTATAGACTGTCACAACCCCCATGACTTATTAGCCTCTTACGTGGCGAATGTTGAGAGGAAAAAAGTCTTCAATTTGTGGCAACGGCTGTAAAAATGGTAATCAATCTGTATAAGAAGAAAAGTCTAAGTACACAGTTTAAATCATATAAATAATCACTGATAATTGGTTTTTTTTTTTGGGTAAGAATGTGTATTATTTTATTTTGCTAAACAAAATATATTCTTATCTATAAAAAACGGTAATCGGTGATTGATTATGTGGTTTAACTCTGTGTACATATAGTTGAATTGATATAAAAGTTTCTTGGGATGATTTTGGCTTGTTTGGTTCTGACTTAATGTTGAATTTTTAATTTTTATAAAACAATTATAAAAAATATTTACTAGATAATATTTAAGTTTTTCTTTTAAGTTTGATAGCTTAATAGTTATTTTTTAATGAATTAAGGTTTTTTTAATTTATCTAGCTTAAAATAAAAAATTCTAAAAACAAAAAAAATGACCTTATGCCAAATTCTTTCCACAACTATCTTATTATTTCTCTTTCTCCGCCTCTCTCACTTTCTTAAGCGCGACCGTTGCCCTGCCCTTTTTTCTTACCTCCTTGGTATCTTATCTCTCTCGCAACAATACTACGAAAGAGACGGGAGAATGGGAGATAGGGTGGCGTCGCCAATAATAGTAGAGAAGGAAGTGATAGAGGTAGAGCTCGTGAGAGGTGTTAGAGACATCAAAAAAGAGTGAGGGAGGTCTGAACGATAGTTGTTATTACTATTTTTTTTTTTGTCATTTCGATTATGTGTGAAGCATGCATGTCACTACTGAGTGAGATGCACACATCTTTATTTATTTTTTTTAGATAAGTTACTTTCTTTTTTTTTTTTATCGAGAACTGCTTAATTAGTAACCACTATGTGTCATAGTCTTTTCATTAAAAAAAAGTTAAAATATTTAAAATGTGTATAGACTTTTTTCTTATAAAAATAACATAAAAAATAGTAAGCTTTTCATATATATCAAATACACTAGTTTAAAAGAATTTTTTTTTTTCCTACACTCTATCTTAAAAGCCGAGATTTTTGCAAAACAACCAACTTTTTAAAGATGTCTAGGTAGAGACTTATATATATTGCACCAACCGAATACCTCGCCGTTAAAATTTGACTTTTAGTCCACTAAAACAATGAGTTATCTATTATACAACCAATAAGAGTATTTGATGTTGGCATTTGTTATATGTGTTATATGCTTTTCTTCTCACTATCTTCAATTTTACTAGCTCTGTACCTTTCCCATCTCTTCATTTTAAGCACAATCTCTCTCTCTCTCTCTCTCTCTAAACATAATTATTCTCTTTATCTCCAATTAAAAATATATTTGTACTATGTATGCATACATACTAGACAAAAATATAGTTGATTTTGCACATTTTGTTAATTTACTTACATCTTTTTTGTTATCTTAAATTTCAATTAAGATTGAGCTTAATGATAATATTTAAATATCTCTCTTAATAATTAAAAATATTAATTATTCACTATTTTAGAATTATTTATATAATTAAATTATATTTAAAGTGTGTTTAAACACGGGTAATTACTAGTTAATAACATGGTATTTGGGTAAGGGCTTGTTTGGTTGCATGAATTACTTGACTTTGAATTAGGTTTCTAAATTTGTGTATGAGATCAATTTACAGAGCAAGGAAATACGGATGGCCAAACACCTATGTATTTACAAAGGCAATGGGAGAGATGCTTTTGGGGCACTTGAAAGAAAACCTACCCCTGGTAATAATCCGACCCACCATCATAACCAGTACTTTCAAAGAGCCCTTCCCCGGTTGGGTTGAAGGTATGAGGTAAATTTTCAAAACTTCCCTTTTCATTTTTCTTTTTTGTTTGCTTTTGTAACAATTCAAAAGATTATTGGATTAATTAGTAGGTTATGTCAGTGTCAGACCCATAATTTCATTATTGGGGGCTAATATTTCAGAAAAAAACACTAAAAATTATTTATATATAAGATAATATA
Organism: Heliamphora exappendiculata; assembly: GCA_034768845.1. Lineage (NCBI taxonomy): Eukaryota > Viridiplantae > Streptophyta > Magnoliopsida > Ericales > Sarraceniaceae > Heliamphora > Heliamphora exappendiculata. The sequence continues at coordinate 3,767,480 of JAOTRH010000006.1, forward strand.
AAATTAAATATGAAACGAATAAGTCATTAAAAAAATTGAGGGGTTGTGGGCCTAGCATGGCCCTCAATTTTTTTTATTAATGGTTGTGAAAGACGGAGTGAAATTTGAATGTGACTTAATTTGTCATTTTAATGTGTTACAATTCAAGTTAGCACACTTTATTCGATACAAGTTAGCACATTTTAATTATCCAAATTGTTCATATTATAGAGCATGTCAGTAGCATTATTCATGCAAAACAATAAGTTAATCGAAAAGTAATTAGTAGCCACATGGTTGGATCGATCACATATTTTTATAAACAACATGGGTTACAAATATGTTTGATTTTTTTAAAGTATTAATGTGATTCGACACTACCAATCTCCTATCAATTTAGTTCGTTTCATAAATGATCATCTCAACATGCTTTACAATATGAACGGTTCAAATCATCAAAATAGACTCAACTTAAATACTATTAAAGAAATGAAGTCTCGAATTAATTGTAAAGAATCGGACTAGTTTAGCTGATCTCTCAAAATTAATGTCAAAAGTTAAAGTTGGTCTTAATTAATTATTTCTAACAAGTGGGAAAAAAAGGATGAAGAAGAAGAAAACATGTAATTAGTTTTTGTAATTGACTTGTTTTTTTGTGATTACAGAACAATTGATAGCTTAATAGTGGGATATGGCAAAGGAAAATTGTCATGCTTCCTTGGTGATCTAGAATGTATATTTGATGTGGTGAGCAATAGAGCTCAATTTCTATTTCATGCTTTCTAACTTTCTCTCTCTCTCTCTCTCTCTCTCTCTCTCTCTCTCTCTCTCTCTTCTTCTTTTTTTTGACATTTTTGGTTAAAATGTTAAAAGAAAAAAAATAAGCTTCGTAAGCTATATTTTAAATTTTTTAATGATTTTTAAAAAAGTCTCATTCAATAAGATTAAGAAGTTTATTTATTTATTTTTTGTTTAAAAAATGACAACTTTATCTTTTAATAATAGGTAATACATGCAATTGGTTTGTAAAATTTAACAAAGCTAATTTTATCTTTTTATATCTATATTAAGATTCACGTACGAAAAAGAAACCAAAGTACACTTTTTGAAATTTTATCCAAATGTCAAAAAACCAACTTTTAAATCACTTACAAATGCAAAATTATTAAGCATTTCTAAGACTCTTGCCAGTAGGAGTTTAATGCCAGTGTAAGAATCTTAGTTCGTGTGCCTATCCATAGTTGGGTTAAGAATTGATTATCTGTGCAAATAGCATTTTCGATTGAAAAATACCCACACTCCTTTTTTGAGAAAAAATGCAGATCCCAGCAGATATGGTGGTTAATGCAATGATCGTAGCGATGGCGGCCGCTCGTGCAAATGATCATGGTAGTGAGATGATTTACCAAATGGGTTCTTCAGTATCAAATCCCATGAGATTCACCAATCTTAAAGACTACATTTTCCGATACTTCACCAACCATCCTTGGATCACCAATGATGGAAAGCCTGTCAAAGTTGGCCAGGTCACAATTTTGAGCTCAGTGGATAGTTTTCGCAGATACATGGCCATTCATTACTTCCTTCCCCTCAAGGTATGTTTTTTGTCATCACAACTATGTCAAATTAATAGTTACTCTTTGAGTACTACATAAGCGGTGCAATGTGGTACTCTTAATAAATAAATAATTGTAATTCATATTATGCGGATCATCTCTTATCTCCTAATCACATAATAAAAGTGAGGTATTATGTTCCTACAACAAAATTTGTCATCACAATAATGGATAAGAGAACCATATAAAATTAGCTGGTAGTACTCTAGAAGCACTGAACAATTACTCTGCAACCATATATACGAATGGCAACCATATTCTTTCCTTTTCATATTACTCAAAACTCTGTTTTATGGACCTAATTAAGATGGCCACAACGATGATTCAAAAGAACCGTATACAAAAATCTAATTTGATCGAACATTGATAAGTACATAAACCAATCGCATCTTATTTTACAAAATGGGTGGTTTAAAATTAAAGATCATTCGATAAGAGCCTGACTCTCCTCCATCCGTGAGTATCAAATATTCAGTAAGTAGATATCTACTAGAGATTTGATACTTCTTGATAAACTTTCTCAATTGTGGCTCTATTGGAGGATCAATGTGAACCTACTCTGTCTATTCTTCTGAGACTGTACCACCAATTGTAGGCGCATCCTCATAAACATTTGGACTATCTTGTGTGTCTCCTCCGTCATTACTATGCATGGTGGGTGGAAGAACTGGGTTTGTATCAATCGAATATCCTACCTGTGTAGCTGGTTACTTTTTTTGTTCATGTCTTCTGTGGTTTTATCCTCAAACAAGACGATACATGTGCTTTTGATGATCTTCTTATCAACAGGATCCCAAAATTTGTACCCAAACTCTTCCCGATCGTATTCTAGAAAAATGCACTCTTTGAACTTCCTGTCAAGTTTTAATCTTTTGTCTCTTGGAATATAAACAAATGTTCTACACCCACATACCTTCAAGTACTTGTAGGAGATTTGTCACGCGCTGAAAACGTAACAATATAGCCCCACAAGATAGGTAGGAAGGAACACCAATTTAAAGAATCCAACTTGAAGCCGACTCGAAAATGATTGAAGGAAACCAAACTTTATTTAAATTAGAACGAAAGCGTTCCATTTTCTTTGTAAAAGATGGAAGTAAAAGAGAGTAATTTGCTTGTAAAATAATTCTCTAAATAAGTCAATTTAAGCTAAAAACGATGCTCCAAAGAAACCAAATAAAACCCCTTTCAAAACAAATTCTCCCAAGAATTCAACCCAGCGAAGACCACTCGAGCGGACCCATCACCGCTGAGCGATGGACTACCCGAAGCAACCAAGAGAAAATGCTGAAAAAAATTAAGTGTTCGAAAATCACCAAGTTTCTCATACTTTGAACATAGTCTTCAATAAGAAAAAACTTGAAATTAAAACATCCATTTAGCATTAAAATAACTCCATACATCTCAAAAATCCAAAAATTCAACATTTTAATCTATAGAATTTCATACAAAAATCAAGAATAAATTCGAAATAACAACCCGACGCCTCACATGCATACAATTCATGAGTATGTGGTCTTAAAGCCTTACAAAACGGGTTCTACCAATCCTAAATACAATCATCTAATGTACCAAAAAGAATTACATTTATAATTTTGAAATTCCAAAAAATCTATACACAAATATACGTAATTCTATTCAACAACTCAAAAAGGGTCACCACGACCGTTCTTCTTATTTGGCCATTTTTTTCCCGTTATCACCTGAAATATATATTATACAACATAAGTCGAGATTTATAGAAAATAGACTAAAAATGAATAAATGCATAGCATGCGAAGATGTTATGTAAAATGCATGACAACGTTTATCCAAAAATCAATTCCATTTTTAAACACATTTCCATTCACATAACCGGATTTTAACTTACCAAAATCAATTTCAATTTCAAACACATTTTCATTCCACTACTGGGTTTTTACATATTAAACCATAGTTTTAGCCTTCCGTTTCTTTATCCTTTCCAAGCCCATTTCAATATATTCACATCATCAATTTCCTCCAACATTTACCACAATTCTGAGGAATTTCCAAACTTTCCACAACTCATAATAGTTAAACAAAGTTTTTCAAACCCAAACAATTCTTGATTTAATTAAGTACCAAAATTCGAACGGCGTTTATAAAGCCAAGCGTATTTATCACAATCAGGCCACGCGAGACCCAATGAATATATTTCCATTATATAGCTCGACACGAAAAATACACATTTTCAGCTTCTCTCGAAAACATCGATGGATAGGCCGACCAAAGCACTATTTTACAAAAATTAACCCGATGGAAGAGCCTACCCAAACATGTGTAAGTTTTCGATCTTTCATCGAGGAGTTACTCGAACCCAACTTAATTATCCAATCAAATCACACGGTACCTTAATTAGATCATTTACATTATTACCAATACAAGTCTAATCGTCAAATTCGGTTCCTCTCGTCAAACTTAACACACTTAAAATTCAAATCATCAACAATTACCAATATCCTTATGTTTCACATATTCAGGTTAAAATAGCTCAAAACTCCCAACCAAACATCTCATGATGTTTACATTCATCAAACCCATATGATTTGATCAAAATTCTCAACCCATTATCTCATAATTTTCACATTTCATCAAAATTCATACCAATTACATATGAATAGGTTACTATGATCCCCAATTAATCGAAAATTGTATCAATTTTATCCTTTAAGTTCAACAATCCAAAAAGCCTCAATTTATTCAAGGTTTAGCTCAACCAAAATCCTAACTCCTTATTTACCAAATTAAAGTATCTCCAACAACAACAATAAGGTAGATTTAACATAAATCATTCTTAAATCCATTAACTACCATGCTTTAACATCAACACCCAACCTAGAGTTCCCAAAATATATATATTCATACTTTTATGTAAATACAACAAATTTTACAACCCATATCTATGCAATGATCAAAGTTAGTCTTATCCTACCTCTTTGATGGCAAAATCACGAGAATCAAGCTCTAGCAAGTTCGAAGAATGAAAACCTCCAACCGATGAATACAAATGGAGCGTCCAACGCGTATAACAACCTCCCTACAGTGTTTAAGCAAGAGATGATCTCCAATGGGGCAAGAAGAGCTCGATGAGGATCCAAATATGAATCTAGGGCTTAAGGTTCAAGTTTTAGAGAGAGGAGAAGAGGATATGAAAAAAGGTTCAACCCGAGACTTAAAAATGTCTTTGCTAACACACCACTTGAGCGAACCCAAGACCGTTCAAGTGGTCCCCACTATAATCCGCCCGAAAAAGAAAAAACATATAAGGCTCGAATTTTAATCCAAACACCTCAAAACCTATCAAATAATTCACAATAATTGTTCTCATGCATTACTAAGTATACAATTATCATCATCCATCATTATCATGATTAAATTTTAATTTCTTTACAAAATTAAGTACTTTTTCATTTTTCCATCAAAGGTTTCCTAACAAGTTTTAATTCAACATCAATGTCTGGCACATCACCATCAAATTGAGCTTATGAAGATCAATGTCCTCATTGCCTCGCCCCAAAATATCTTCTGTAGTTTTGCATGTGGTAACATACATCTGACTATTTCCATGATTGTTCTGTTCATCCTTTCTGTCACTCCATTTTGTTTTAGTGTATTAGGGATGATTATCTCATACCTGATACCCTTAACCTGGCAGTATTGTTGAAACGTTCTTTGGTACTCACCAGCATTATCAGTCTGAATGCACTTCTACGATCTTCTTGTCTATCTTTTTGCACTAGTCTGAAATTATTTGAACACATGTAGCACAGTGTCTTTAGTTCCTAAAACATAAGTCCAGATCTTCTGTGAGTGGTCATCAATAAATGTAACAAAATACTATGCATCACCCATTGTACTAATATTCATAGTACCACAAACATTAGAATGTACTAAGATATTTGACTTCCTAGATGCAAGGACTCTATTATATAGGATTCTGTGTTGTTTACTAGCTAAATAATGTATGTAAGTTTTAAAATAAGTACCCTTTACCTTAAGTGGAAGCTCTCTCATAACTAGAACTTACATGTCGTTCTCACTCATGCGTCTGAGCCATTCGTGCCATAGCTCAGTGGTGACATTATGTTCAATTGTGCTGATCACTCATTTGTTAATTTTTGCCTTCAAGGTGTAGAGACCGGATGTCTTCTTGCCTCTTGTAACAATTAGGGACCATTTGCATAGTTTTCACATTTCGTCCCCGAAGTGATCCTTGTAGCTTTCATCATACAACTGACTGGTGAATATAAGATTAAACCTGTTATCTAGCACATGTCTAGTGCCCTTAAATACCAATCTACACCATGTAGTGGTCTAGAGACTGACATCTCCCATTCTCACTATATCGAACATACCTTCATTACCCATTTTGAAGTGACCAAAATCGCTGACTATATAAGTTATGAAGTATTCCTTATGTGCGGTGACATAGAATAAGGCACCAGAATCAATCACCTAACTAGAGTCATGGCTATTGATCCTAATAAACCCATCATCACAAACAATGAAGGTCCCACCTTCGTCTAAAGTTGTTGCAACTGTATCCTTTTGATCTTTCTTGTTGATGGACTTTCCATGTTTCTAATCCCTTTTTAATTTTTTGCATTCCTTTTTCATGTGCCATGTTTTACTACAATAATAACATTCATTCTCTTTCCTGAGATTTCTTTCTTGAATTGTTCCTTGACCTGTTGTCGTTAGAGGATTTTCTGTGTGTACTCCTCCACCTCTTATCTATGACCAAGGCATGTGACTTGGCTGTGATCCCCTACTCCTTCTGCCTTGCTTCTTCATTAAACATGTTGTCCTTTACCATATCAATGGTGGCTTCATTGTTCAGTGTTGAATTACTAATTGTCACAACTAATGTTTTTCAATTGTCTGGCAAGAAACTCAATAGAAGTAGGGCTTAGAACTCGTCATCTAGAACCATCTTCATGGTAGTCAACTAATTGATCAACTGCTGAAAATTACCTAGGTGCTCTGCTACACTTCGATTGTCTTTGTATTTTAGATTTATCAATCGTCTTATCAAAAATGTTTTATTCTGAACAATCTTCCTCTCGTATATTGACTCTAGCTTCTTTCACAATATATAGATGTTGATTTCTTGAGCCACATGGTGAAAAATACTTTGATCCACCCAAGTACGGGTTTGAGTTGCCATTTTTTTATTCATTACCTTCCATTCATCATCTGTTATTTTTTCTAGTTTCTTGCTATCACCTTCAATTGGCAGGTATAATAAGTCTTTAGTATAAAGAACATCTTCCATCACTGGTTTCCATGTCGAGTAGTTCGATAAATTCAATTTCATTATAGCATCATATGATTCATCCATTCTAATCAGGCACAAAACTAAATATACCCGGACCATATTTGAACTGAGCTCTAATATCACTGTTGGAAAAAATTAATTAAATTGCATACAATGGAATAAATATTTTTTTCTCTTTTGTGCCTAATTAAATGAAATCAACAATAGAAATAGAAATAATAAACAAATTGTAAGACACCGATTGTTACGTGAAAAATCTCTAAATGGGAAAAAGCCATGGAACCGGAGTTCGATTTTAAATTTTTACTATATTAAAATAATGAGTTTACAGAATTTACTCTATAGACATATCCAGAAGATGACAAATCAAAAATAGTATTCTCGAGATAACAAAAATATTAAATATTTTTTATTGTGAGGTAGATTCTGATCAAATAAATAAAAGTAAGTTTAGTTCTCACCGGTTAATAATCCATACCGTTGGATAACAAGAATTAAGTGCCAAAAGAATGCTTATAAAATTTCACGACGATCAAGCTTCGTTCAACATATGATCTCTGCACAAAAAGTGGGCTGAACCTTCCACCAAAAGTTTTCTTTCCGGCTTCGCTGTATGCACAACATTGTGCACTGCTCTCTTCCTAATTTGGAGATTTGATATTGCTCTCCCAATTCTAGCCACCTAAGGGGGATTTATAAAGCCACCTTAGATTAAGGGCCATTAGCAAAAACTTATGAATTTTCAAATCCAAAAAGGTTTCTAAACTTTGATTCAATTCTTTTTTTTTCTTTCTTCTTTTGTTTCTAAAAGACCACCCCATTAATGGGGCAGATACCAACGCTAACTTTGGTCTATCTTTTGTTTTTTTTTTTTTTTCCATTTGCTATTTTCTTTTCTAGGGATTACAACTTGTAAATACAGTATTTTGCCAATATTTTCAAAACAAGTACGTTGAAATCCATCGAAAGATCAACTCAGTGGTGCGGATGGCAGAACTTTACTTGCCTTACGTGTTCTTTAAAGGGATGTAAGTATTTTTTCATACATACGAGATTTTTGATCTTCAATATTTTATTTTTTGTCTTAATATATTTTTAACTGTTGAATCATGTATCAAAATTCTTGTACCTAGGCATGTCCATACATTTCTACATTCGGGAGTATTGAGACATAGATAAAATAAAGGATTCGTGAACATATTCCATGTATTGTTAGGCAAATTTGCAAATTTTATTATTTGGTACTAACAATTAGCCTTTTTTTGGTGTTTTAGCTACGATGATATAAACACAGAAAAGTTGCGAATGATAGCAAGAGAGGGAGGTGTTGAGACAGATGTGTTTTACTTTGATCCGAAGATTATTAATTGGGAAGATTACTTCCTGAACACTCACATTCCCGGCCTAGTAAGATATGTGTTTAAGTGATGGACAAGAGGAACAATAATGCTAGCATGATCAACATATTTTATCAAATTAGTATCTTAAATAATGTAGCACAATTGCAAATATTGATGCAATGGGTACTTATGTTTCATACCTGTAATTGTGCCACATCATTTGAGATATTAATTTGATGTATTTCGAGATAAAAAAAAAATCATGGCTCTAAAATTTATGCGTGTCAATTGATATATATTTCAATGTATTCTAAGTTAGTGTATGCCTGATATATTGTTGCCAATGTGTTTGAATACATTCAACAAAAGTAATGGTTTGTTTGTTATTAATACGAATTGTTATAATATCTACTTTTCAATATATTATGAGAAGAAAATTGTATATCTTGTATATGTTAATGGGCTATTCTATGTTCGCTAATGGACTGCTCTATGTCAGCTAATGGACTGTTATCCACATCCTACCTAGGGAAAGAATTTTGACCGCGCAACGAGTGCGTTGCATATTTAGTGGGGGATATTGTGATACCCCATTCCACAATGGTATGAGAGAAAAAAAAATATGTCTAGTATATAATGACCCAAATGAGTTACTACTAATAACTTTAACTAGAGCTTTTGGGCCACATTGTTATGCTTTTTATTCAAGTTAATAAGTCAATGGTCCACTTAGGTCGTTACAAATGGTATCAGAGCCAACCTTGGCTCCCATGTAGAGTTCTGCAAAAATATAGATAGAGGAGTAGAGGTTCTAGAGAGTGGTAAAGGCCCCAAAGTTGTATACCTTGGCATGCTAATGGACTATTATCCGCATCCCAGTCAGAGGAAAAACTTAGGTCACATAACGAGTGCGTTGCGTATTTAAATAGGTAATATTGTGATATATCATTCTACATTGGTGGGATATAAAAGATATGTATGGTATATAATACAACTTGTGAGCTATTACTAATAACTTAAACTTAAGTTTTTGTGCCGCGTTGTTAGGCTTCTTATTTAAGGTATTGGGTTAGTAGTCTACTTGGATCGTTATAAATGGTATCAGAACCAACCTTGGTTCCTATGTAAGGTTCTGTGGCAGTGTAGATATAAGAGTAGAGGCTCTAGAGAGAGGTAAAAATCCCGAGATTGTATACCTTATGTATACTAATGGGCTAATATCCACATCCAAACCAAGGGAAGACAAGGGAAGAACTTGAACCAAGCGATGAAAGTATCACGTATTTGAATGGAGGATATTGTGATTTCTCATCCCACATCAGTGAGATAAAAAATTACTTTTTAAGATTGATCATCCCAACCAAGAGAAGAATTTGAGCCAAGCGATGAAGGCATCGCGTATTTGAGTGGGGATATTGTGATACTCCATTCTATATCAGTTGAATATACAAATTGAAAAATCATTTTTTAAGATTGATTTTATTTGCACTAATCGATATATCACAATCAACCACACAAGAAATAAATACAACCGCACGAGGGACACGATTTTTACGTGAAAAATTTCAACTTTGGTAAAAATCACAGAACCAGTCTAGGTCCATGTGAATCAAGTATTATGAATAAGTTTTGGATACAAGAAATCTTACAAAACCACCGTTGAATCTATAATGTATGAAAGTAAACCTACTTTTGTCGAATCCACATATACCAAATCGTTCTTAATTGCCGACAGAAGCCACCTCGAACTTTCTGTCTTAAGAATCCAGTCAAGATTCACCATGAACTGATGAAAAAATGAGAACATGACTCTTAATGATCTTCTTGAAGCTCGTGAATCTAGTTGGTCATCAAGAAATAGTCAAAGAAAACTCTAGAAAATCTTGTTATTTAGAACCCACAGCTGCTAGAGAGAGAGAGAGAGTGCACCAAAGGGTTACAGCTACTCTAACCTTAGCAGCATATAAAGATGTCTAACCAAACAGACCGATCGATCAGTGATCAATCTATATCAATCTGTTTATCAATCCGTCAAGCAGATCTTGCAGTATAAATATTCAAACTTCAAATTACTTCAAAATTTTCATCCACGACTTAAAGCATTTAACTATAAAAAAAAACTATTTTCATGAAATGAAAGATTGCAAAAATATTAATGAGTGTTTTTTGAAACGGATTGATAACCTAATGTAGGATCTAAATCCTAAGAGAAATTAAGTCTGATATATTAAGAAATTAACTAATCTTACTAGCTGCGTTCGTCTTTAAATTATTTGGCGTATTCTAGATATTCACCTAAGTAATCGTATTATCTATATTCCTACTATAAGATATCCTAAGAATAAAACACATTACAAGTATCACAGTTTCATACAATGATAATACTTTAAGTAGATTAGACAAGTACTTATATCATTAAAAACATATAAGAAAATATAAACATTGGCTAACAGGCTTCTAAACTTTATCCAACATTATGCAATGTTCAAGGCACTACCCGTCCTTATCTCAATTTCCCACTCTTAATCGTTTGCTAGTTCACTGATTAAAATTCCAACTTAAGAACGAGTGTTAGGTCTCATTCCTTAGGTTTAGAGATCTTTCTAGAATTTAAATAGGAGGATTCTATGGGGTATGCGCCTGAATTGTGTCTATGTTATCTAGGATATCTATATCTATCCTAAGGGATGTTCTGAATCAAGAACTTTATAAGCACGTAAAAGTGTGAAGTGTCCTAAGCTCTGCGTTTTTAAAACTTTTGTTATGGGTTATTTTTTCAAAAATAAATAAATAAATAAATCATACTCTGATACCACTTCTGTCACAGTCTATTTTCATATATGACGTTTGTGACAAATCAGTGAGTCAAAACCCCCCAATAGCCTCTTTCTTTATTTATTTTTCGTTTCTTATTTTGAATTTTTGCCAACTGATTTTTTTTTCTTTTTAGCAAACTTATTTGAAATCATCTCATCTTTGAAATAAATGTAAATTATTCATTAAAAAGAAATCGTTTCCATTAGACATTCCCAGTAATTCATTTCAAAACTCCAGAGCTTCTAATAGTTGGTTCAACATTCAAACATTATAACTAGATACATGAATTGAAATGTAATTCAATAATTGAAATAAACTTTAAATTTTTTTTCTCGGCTACCACTTTCTTCATTTCATCATGCGTCACCTGAAATCTTATCAACACCCATTAGCAATTCTAGTGTGAATTCAATAATATCTAAACTATTAATTATTACAAAGTGTTAGAATGATAAATATATCAAACAGTTAACCAAAATTCGGTAGGGAGTGACACCACATTTTATACGATGGATATGATCATTCCTTATAGGCACCTGACCGTGGCCCCCACCCTTATTACCTTACCTCACTAATACGCTTATCGTCCCCCAGCGGTTAGGACGCCGTTTAACCCATGATTCATCCATGCATTATTTTCATTCGTTTTTATTCTTTAACAATATAACATATCAGGCATCCACGTAAAATAAAAACTAATTCGGATATCAAAGACTCACCTGATCTAGTAGAAATTGATTCAATTACTCATATTGACACATTCAAGTCTAGCCAATAACACATGAGAAAATCATAATTTAGCTAGGATTTAAAAGTTATTTCTTTTATTATTGTACTTTCATTCTTCCATGATAATAATTGCAAGTTTATCCATTTTTATTCTTTTACAATATTCATTATCCTAATATCGTTTAGTAACAACATAACTCTTATTATCTTATATAATATTATTTTTTATAACAGTATTAAATAACTTAAAACAGTAGGTGACTTTAAAATTATAAACTAGTATTCATTATTTGCCTAAATTAGTGTTTTAACAAATATCATAATTTATAAGAATGTCACAGAAGTGGGTGAAATTCTAAAATATTGGTTTGTTTCATCATCTTTAAAGAACTCCAATAACAAGTGACTTTTAATGTTTATCATCATTTTAGTGTGTGTATAAGAATAAAATATTATGATTAAGTGTAAAGTTAAAAAAAAAAAAAAGGAATAAATCAACTTTTATTCTTTTGAATCATAAAATGATATTTCTTGTTTATTTTTACACGATTTATTATAATTATGTAACTTTTATAATATAACATAAGATTTGTTAATAAAATATCACAAAAAATACGATAGACTCATAGGAATACTTAATTTATTTAGTTTCTTGGTCAAATTATCCCAATGTTATTTTTTATAAAATATTAATTTTGGTTTTAAGAATCAATTTTATTTCATAAAACTAGTTAAGTTCGTAGCATGAAGAAAAATACATTAATCTTTTTATTCAAATAAAACTCTCTTAGCTTTGTTATATAAAAATATACATTTTTTCCCTGTAAAATATTTATTTTATTTTTATAACTTGCTTCTTCTTTTTTTTCTCTTTTGAATTTAAATTAATAATAAAATTACACTACAACTAAACATAATCAAAACAAGAACAAAACCAAACGGAGCACAATAACCCATCGTAACAGTAAGCTAAAACTATAAACATCACAAACTAAACCACCAGTGCATAAACCATCGGTGCGTGCATGTACGCACAGTGCGCGCTTGTACACACAGTGCGCGCTCAGGCGACGGTCGCTGCGGCTGAGGCGACTGCGGCAGTGGCGCCGGTGAGGTTGTCGGTGGTGGTGGTGACCTCCCGTGGCAGTGGCGGTAGTTGGCCTGAGGGAGAGGGAGAGAACGAGAGAGAGTCGGGGAGAGAGGGTGCAATTGAGAGGGAGAGAGATTGCCGGCGACGGCGACGGCGCCGGGGTCGTCGGCGACGGTGCTGGCGCGGACGACGACTAGCGTTGGCGCCGAAGGGGTGGCCGGCGGCGTGGGCTTGACAGGGAGGGTCGGCTAGCGGTGGGTGTTGCTCTTCTCTGTTTTTTCTTTTTCTTTCTTCTAAAATCTCTAATTCTCCTTACTAGGTGTTCTATATATACCAAGATTTTAAATCGTGGTAACGAAAGACGTATCGATATTAATGATGCGATCATATATCGGTAGATATTGAACAGTATCAACTGATATATTGATAAATATTAGTATCAGATGTTCAAAATTTCGATACGTATAATTTCGATACGTATCGATCGATACGATACGTAATTGTTAATATTTAAAATCTTAATACATACTAAAGCAAGGTAACGAGTATACACTAATGGCAATGAAAGCTCCTTTTGATGAGAAGTTTTTATGTGCAGATAGAGTACCAAGCTATCCAGCCAGTACCCATAACCAATTAAAACTTGACATTGCTATTGATTCAGCATTCCACTCAAAGCCTACCCTTCCACTCCAAACCTACTGAAAGCTTATTTTTCCCGCCAAATTTATTTTTCGTTTGCTACGGCTTGCTCCATTTGTTTTCATTTTCATTCTGTCTCTTCTAATTTTTTTTGTATTCTCTCTCTCTACTCTACCTCTTTTCTCTATCATCTTTACTCTCTGTTTTCAACAAATACATTTTCTCCACAATACTTAATATAAATTATTTTAAAAAATTCACAATTTCTTGTTATTTTAAAAAATTCTCAATAAAGATCATTTTGTCTTAACTTATTGTTTTTTCTTAAACTTATATTTTTTTATGATTATATTTATTTGTTAAGCTTTCATTACAAAATTACCTACTAAGATCATGAGGATTAAGCCTATAACATAGTTCGGTTGGCAAAAAAACAAAAAAGATAAAATATCAAAAAAACTAAATCAAAACACTAATTACTGGACATTGAAGTATCATTTATTCAGACTACTGCATCTCAGTAGCAAGCAACCCAAAAAGGCAAAAGCTAGACGCCGAAGCATCATTTTACTCAGCACAAACCAACTCCACTGCAACTCAACAAAAGCATACAACATAGCCAACTTAAACAAAACAAAAGATTAGCTAAAAAGGTGGCATCACCAACTTTCTAGTTTCTCAATCCCTATATTCTGTTCAAACTAAGAAATAAAAGATCTCTAGAATCTTCTACAAGGCTAGAAGTATCCAACCAAGACATCGAAGTATTTATATATAACACCATGACAGTATTAACTTCATCAAAAGCTACACATTTGAATAGCATTTTTACAAAAAGCTAAATAATTACATAATAACTTGTTTTTAAATTAACTGGTCTCCAGCTTAACTGGTCTCTAAAAATTTGTGCGCCAAAATAATATAAACAAAACAATACACAAATTCTGCAATGAAATTCTAATGTTAAATACAAAAGGTAGTCTTCTTCAATTATCACTCAAGCCATGAACATTCAAAGAGCTTTGACTTCCTATGGTATTCTGAGACAACCCCTGCAAAAATGAAATTATATACTTAGATTTAATATAAAAATCCATCTTTTAAACAAATTATAAAGATGTATATTAAAATAATTACCTGGCTCAAATGAAACGTAGAAAATATAGATTGTAACATACTTGTAAATGGTATATTAACATATGCTGATATCTGCATTTAAATTAAAAATATGTTAACATTTGAATAAGATAAACTTATTACAAACTAGAAGCAATGAAGGTTTTTGTACCGGTTCAACGGTTGGAACATTTGATATTGGAATGCAAAATCCTAATGCAATCAAATTTGTTGACTGCATGGCAAAGTCTAACCAAAGAACATAAAAATGGCTAAATTTTATTTTTATGCATTGAATTTCAGATAAATAAAAAATAAAAAATAAAAAATTATTTACTTGTCACAATAGTGTGTGTTGCTTGACATTTACCTGTACCGACATTTTGGGCTTTTCTTTTCTTCTTCTCTAATGCACCTTTTATTCTGCCATAACTCTGTCCTTCTGTCTTAGTCGTGCGGGATCCATTACAAAAATATCAAAAACTAATATAAATGTGTGACTCTTATCTTCACTTGAATTTTTAACACTAAAAGTTGCATTATGTCTTTTAATTTCCTCAAAAGCACTATTCATGTGTCTTACAGCAATCTCACTTGTCACATCTGAGTTTGCAGCTAAGCTCATCAAAACGTATGCTTTGCGCAATAACTTGTTAAGACGCACTGTCTTAACTGAATAACCATCACTATCTTTTGCTAATGTAGTATGGCTCTCCATGATGCTTTCATGCTTCGCAACTTTTGTCCACCTTTCCAATATATATTGCTAATAGATTTTTTTAACATCATTCAAATTTAACACTCTTAATGCATGACGACATAACAATCCCAATGACTCAAAC
This sequence comes from Heliamphora exappendiculata, assembly GCA_034768845.1. Taxonomy (NCBI): domain Eukaryota; kingdom Viridiplantae; phylum Streptophyta; class Magnoliopsida; order Ericales; family Sarraceniaceae; genus Heliamphora; species Heliamphora exappendiculata. Next base: position 3,782,950 of record JAOTRH010000006.1, read on the forward strand.
TGTTTACAACTATATTAGATTGAACAATTAGTAGAGTTGAAGTGTACAATATACTCTCTACTACCATATTCCATTCTCATCTTATATACTAGCAATGTCTCGTTAGATATGCATTCAATGATCGATAAGGATGTTGTTTGCAAAAATTCATCCTGAAACATTGCAAATATTTTGTGTATAGACTTTGGACGCATGTTTCAAAATTCTACTACCGCAAGATGCAATATAAGGCTTTCCATGAAGACATTTGAAATCATCAATTAGCTTTGCCTCGCGCATCTTCTCGGCATTTCTTTCATAGTAATGAACAAATTCACTAAAAGTCATTGTCTTACATGCCATATGTTGAAAAACACTATTTGTGCTCTCACTTCTTTGACTAAAACTTATGTCACATGAGAAAAAATTACAACTAAAAGCAGGAGCCCATTTTCTTCGAATGCCATATAGTCTCAAAAGCCATGAATTATTTGAACAATCCCAAGTATCAATCATTTCTTTCCATTGTTCTTCAAATTCTGTTTCACTATGACATTTATACAACAAAAAGTTAAACATTGCCTTAAAACCAAATTTATGATAAAGACTAGAAATATTCACTGCGGCACTTTTTGAGATGTGCCATTGACACAAGCGATGTTGTGTATTCAAAAAGACCTTCGCAATAGCATTTGCCACTGTTTGATCTTGATCAGTGAATATGATTTTTGGTGCCTTGAAATCCATAGATCGAAGAAAAGCATCAAACAACCAAACAAACGAAGATGTAGTCTTATCACACAAAAATGCACAACCGAATAGCACATTTTTCCAATTATGATTTATCCACACAAATGGAGCACAAATCATGTTATATTTGTTTGTCCGGTAGGTAGCGTAAAAAACTACAACATCCTCAAAACATTCATAGTCCAATTTGGAAATTTCATCTCTCCAAAAAAAATTACTAACTCGATTTTCTTCATCAACTTATACTGTGTAGAAAAACATTGGATTCCCTATCTATTTGTGTTTCAAATAATTTATCGCATTCTGACCATCACCTGCTACAATTCTTTTTGATCGTTCAACTTGAACAAAATTGTGATAATCAGTTTCAGTGAATCCAATATTTTTATAACCACCAGCTTCATTTAACAAGTATGCATAAGTCTTGCTCGCCCTTATACCAGCATCAGACATAAATTTAATAACACTCTTGCTAGTGTCATACATTTTTCGTGCAGACCTAATCAAGTGTCTCTGGCTTAGTTCAATTAACAAGTGATTGTGTTCAAAGATCAATTGATTTATCTCATAGACACCATTTTTTATTGAAAAAATAACTCGAGCACAACAACCACATCTAGTGTCTAACTTATTATACTTCTTCTCTTTACTAAGATCAGCAAATTCTCTAAACACTTCTTTTGAATATACAAAGCTACATCGAATCAATTCGGTCATACCTCTTTTATATGTTTTATAATCTTTTTTAGTACTAAATCCCTTCTTATATGCATGCTTATTGTACATGTCAAATGCTTCATCTTCACTGTGAGCAACCATGTCAATTTTTAACTCAAAACCTTCTTCTTAGGTAGTTAAGAAACCATCTAAAATAATTTTATCTACATGAATTACAAATAATAGAACAAATGTGAATATAAACTAATTAGCATAAACTCTGCCGTTTGTTACTTATCAAATTAATGTTAAAGAAAAAGTAGTATGAAAAAAATATTATTTTACAAACTAGTTAACTTATAAGCCCTAAATCAATATATGATAATTGAATAAAATAATGGTTATTATTTTTAAAATATATGATAATTGAATAAAAATGTATATCGATACATACATAAGTCTATACATATAAAACATACCTTTCCCCCCAATTTCTTCCAAATTTGAATCTATTGCAAATTCAACACTTTGATTCGACTCAAGAAATGTACAGATCTACAACAAATAATTAATGTTCGATCAAGAAAAATATTAAGAAATAAATAAAATTTGAGATTCTAATACTATAGGGTCTTCTAACTATGATATAAGATAAATACGTATACATATATTTATACATATAAAAATATACCTTTTTCCAACTTTTTTCAGGTTTAAATCCATTGCAAGTTCTACACCTTGCTTCCTTAAGAAATGTGCAGATATAAAACAAAGAAATGTTAGATCAAGAAAAGAATTTAGAAGGAAAAAAAAAAGAAAATCTAAAAAAGATAAGAATTAATATACAAAAAATGACTTACTTCTTCACTTCTTCACTTCTTCACTTGAATGCAGAGTAAAAGAGAGAGGGGAGATTTCTGAATATTAAATTTCATATTCCATTTTAGGAGAGAAGATTTTACATAAATGACAGATTTGCTAGAAATAGAGAGTAAAGATGAGAGAGAGAGAGAGAGAGAATATGAAAAAGTTAGAAAAAAAAAATGAGAATGAAATTCGTCAAGAGCAAACGGAGCAAACGGAGCAAACGAAAAATAGATTTGGCAGGAAAATAAGCTTTCAGTAGCTTTGGGCTTTGAGTGGAATATTGAGTAGCAGCAAGTGTCAAGTTTTCATTGGTTATGGGTATCAGTTGGCTGGACAGCTTTGTATTTATATTAAATAAATATCATTATTTTATATATGTATATATATGTATATATTATATTTAAGCATCATTAATATTTTTGTATTAATTTTTAATTAATTTAATATCATTATTCTTGCATTTAAATATTCAAAAAAATATTCAAAACCAAAAAATATGTAATAGTGAAAATTTTTTATTATTTAGGTTCGATTAATAATAAAAATAAAAAAATTATAAATTATATAACCCATAAAATCAAGGATGAGTGGCTAAAGTGAAGAGGCGCTTCCAGCGATTCTATATGTGACAAAATATTGAGTTATTAAGAAAATTCATAGAAATAAGATGAGTACTATTAAAATAAAAATGTTAAGGTAAATGTGTGGTAAGATTAAAAAAAATAAAAATAAAAATAAAAATATTCATAAAATAGTAAGAGTCACACTAATTAAGGATAAGTCGAGAGAAAATAGATTAATGTGATTTGAACACATATAATATAAACCAGTTAATACTATAATAAAAAAAAAGTAATAAGATCATACGTAATGAAAACACTAAGGAGAGAGTTAAACCTAAATTATCATAAGATGTCGTTTTAAAAAAATATATATATGTACTTATTGAAATCAACTGAAAATATGACTCCTAATAAAATAGAATAGTATGAAAAGATTTATATAACTGATTTCAATTGATTATGAAAAAAACTTAATAGTTTGATTTACTAATTTTTTTAATTTAAATTTAAATATTTATGCGTTTAAAATTATTCTCATCATGAGAAATTAAATGTTTTCAAATTTTAGATCAAAAATGAAAAAATAAAGGAGAAAAAGCTATCTTTAAGCAAAATACAATTTATTTTTTACAAAAAAAAAATCAATTGTTAATAATGGAAAAAAATAAGTTTTGAAACCACCTTAAGAGTCATGAAAAATTACCCTAAGAAAACAGTCGTTGAAAATTACGGGTTTAAAACTGTCAAATGGTTTCACACACGTGGGCCGGGCCATATAACCCGCCTGATGTCCAGATAACGGCATTTTAAATTCTCTGCTATTTCTCCTCCATCTCTGTAATGTTTTTAAGTACAGTATGGTTCTAGCACCAATTAGAAAAGTCTACCTGACGAAGATCTACCGAGCTCTCAAACAATCTCGAAGCTCATTTCACTCCGAACTTTTCAATCGATCTCAAGCTATTGCCCTCGATTCTGAAACGCTTTGTGTAGGCTTTGAACCAACAGTTTTTTCTGAAGCACACCACTTGTTCGATGAAACTTCCCGCAGAATCCTTTCTGACAGCAATCATTTGCTCTTCGAGTATTCCCGCAATAATCTCAACCTTGAGGTGCTGAATCTTTTTGTGCATACGCATCGTTTGGGTTTTCCGATTGATGGGTCTAGCCTTTCTTGTGTTTTGAAGGCTTGTGGATGCCTCTGCTATCAGACTGTTGGTAAACAAGTGCATTGTCGTTGTATTAAGTCTGGGTTCATTGAAGATGTTAGTGTTGGCACTTCTCTTGTTGACATGTACATGAAAACTGAGAATCTTGTTGACGGGAAGAGAATCTTTAATGAGACGCCAGAGAAGAATGTGGTGTCTTGGACTTCATTGCTTTCAGGTTATTCGCGGAATGGGTTAGTTGATCAGGCAATAGATATATTTTTCCAGATGCAAGCAGTGGGAATCAGGCCTAACCCGTTTACCTTTGCAACTGTCCTTGGGGCTTTGGCGGATGATGGCGCTATTGACAAGGGAATTCAAATACATAGCATGATTATTAAAAAGGGTTTTGAAGCAATTACATTTGTGAGTAATTCTTTGATTAATATGTATTCAAAGTCGGGGATGGTCGGAGATGCTAGAGCTGTATTTGACAATATGGAGAACAGGGATGCAGTTTCCTGGAATGGCATAATTGCGGGTTTTGTGTCGAATGGTCTTCATTTTGCAGCTCTTGAACTGTTCTATGAAATGAGGCTTGCAGGAGTAAAGCTGACACAAATGATTTTTGCGACAATTATTAAGTTATGTACTAGCCTTAAAGAACTGAGTTTTGCTAGACAGCTCCATTCTCGGGTTCTTAAGAATGGGTTTTTTTCCGATCCCAATATCAAAACAGCACTTATGGTTGTTTATAGTAAGTGCAATGAAATGGACGATGCATTGAGATTGTTCCATACAATGCATGGGGTTTGGAACGTCGTTTCGTGGACAGCCATAATTAGTGGGTACTTGCAGAATGGTGGAGCAGAGCAAGCAGTGAATCTTTTCTGCCAAATGAGGAGAGAGGGTGTTAGACCAAATCATTTCACTTATTCTACCATCCTTACTGCTCACCCTACTGCTTCTCTCTTCCAGATACATGCACAGGTGATCAAAACAAATTATGAGAATTCGTCTTCAGTCGGCACTGCACTTTTGGATGCTTACACTAAGATAGGTAATACCACTGAAGCTGCAAAAGTCTTTCATTTCATAGAAGAGAAGGACATTGTGGCATGGTCTGCAATGCTAGGAGGGTACGCCCAAGCAGGGGACACAGAGGGAGCCGTTAGAGTTTTCCTCCAGTTAGCAGAGGAGGGTGTTCAGCCAAATGAGTTTACCTTCTCCAGTGTCATCAATGCATGTGCTAGTCCTACTGCGGCCGTCGAGCAGGGGAAACAGTTTCATGCAAGCTCAATTAAATCAGGATATAATAATGCTTTATGCGTAAGTAGTGCTCTCGTTACCATGTACGCGAAGAGAGGGAACATCAAGAGTGCAAATGAAGTTTTCAAGCGGCAACACGAACGCGACTTAGTTTCGTGGAACTCGATGATCTCAGGTTATGCACAACATGGTTATGGGAAGAAGGCTCTTAAGGTATTTGAGGAAATGCAAATGAAAAACTTGGAAATTGACGATATAACATTCATTGGTGTGATTACTGCCTGCACCCATGCGGGACTAGTTGATGAAGGTCAAAGATACTTTAATATGATGGTCAAAGATCTTTTCATTAATCCTACGATGGAGCACTATTCTTGCATGGTTGATCTCTATAGTCGAGGTGGAATGCTTGAAAAGGCCATGGATCTCATAAACAGGATGCCATTCCCTGCAGGTGCAACTATTTGGCGTACTATTTTGGCAGCTTGTCGAGTGCACCTAAATTTAGATTTAGGGAAACTTGCTGCAGAAAAACTTATTTCACTTCAGCCAGAAGACTCAGCTGCATATGTCCTGCTATCGAATATGTATGCAGCAGCTGGAAATTGGCAAGAAAAAGCCAAAGTGAGAAAGTTAATGGATGAGAGGAAAGTGAAAAAAGAAGCTGGGTACAGCTGGATTGAGGTGAAGAACAAGACATATTCATTCATGGCCGGTGATCTTTCACATCCCTTTTCAGATCGTATTTATTTAAAACTTAAAGACTTAAGTATCCGATTGAAGGATTCAGGATATCTGCCTGATACCAATTATGTGCTACACGATGTTGAAGATGAACACAAAGAGGCTATACTTTCTCAACACAGTGAAAGGCTGGCCATTGCTTTTGGATTAATTGCCACACCTTCTGGTACTCCAATCCAGATTGTGAAGAATCTTCGAGTTTGTGGTGACTGTCACACAGTGATCAAGTTAATATCAATGATTGAGGAGAGGGAGATTACTGTTCGAGATTCGAACCGATTTCATCATTTTAAGGGAGGTTTATGCTCTTGCGGTGATTATTGGTGACACTTGAAGGATCATTGAAGAATGTGTTGTAGCAGAAACTTCTTATTGCAAAGGATCACATAGGATTCTCATGGCTTTGTGATCTGAAACCCTTTTTTGTATCACAGAGGAGGGCACTCCGGGAATAACATATTAGAGTTCAAATTTGTATATGCCCCAAGCTATGGCTGAATGAAGGCACAGTAAACACTACAGTGAACCTGTAGGTTGGCATCTTGTTGCTGCAGTGTGTGTCAACACATTAAAGAAGAAAGATCTGTAAACCTTCTTGAATAGGGGTGATGCTTTAATCAGGGAGGAGTCATTTCAGAAATGTCATGCCATTAAAAAATGGCATTTCTCACAGATACGAGGCTTATGAGCCATTTGCAGTCTGGATTTATTTTCTCTCCATGCTGCTCTTGACACATTGGCCAGAGACAGATGTGAAGTTTTTCTTTATGCATTCAAAAGTTGACATCCAAACACTCCTTTTTTAATTTACTAATCTCACGAGTATCATGAAGTGAAGCATTACTCTTGCAGAGATATTGATGCATCTCTAACGCAGGAAGGTGGCGTGATACGAATATGATATAGGTACACTTCGAACAGATTTTGTGTTACTGCAAATGAAGGAGAAATTCAACTGTATGTAGAAACCCGTCCATAGATATCATGAGGGTGGACTGGTCAATCAAGGTTTGCACCAATATTCAGAGGAAACTAATAATATTTTGGAATCAAAATAATAATTTGTCTTGGATCTATTGCTGTACACAGAAAAATGGGAGCAGGACATGGAGGGGCCAAGGATAAGTGTTAGAGTTGACAAACTGTTCAGTATTGACTGCCGTAGCCACTGGAGACCATGCTGTGGAAGTAGTCAATCCAGCGCCCCATAATATCAGACTACAATATGAGTTTGCTTTTGTCAGGTACAAACAGCTGGATTTAGATGCCTTTTTTAATTTATCCAATGTAGAGACTGCTCTTTTACTGAACTTCGGTATCAAGTACCAATCTCTTTGCTGCATTTGCAAGGAAGAATTTATACTTTGATGATGTATTGGCGTTATAATTGCCTCGTCCATTGAAGAGAACAATGCCGTCTCTGTGCAGGTTTAGCATTAAAAAGCACTTATTATTGAGAGGATTCTAGCAACTGGATTCCTGTAATAGCAAGAATTTGTGACGAAATCAGGATATATTTGTCTTTTAACTGTAAGGTTAATAATTCCTTTGCCATTATACTCATGTTTATCATTCCTGTACAAAACTCTGGAACATGCTTTTCATTAACCATTTGTTATGATACTCTTCTTCTGCTTCTTCAACCACTAAAGTTGCCTGGATAACTGAAAGCCCAGGATCACTCAGTATCACTAAGTGTTATCCCCATTCTTGACTTGTCTTTCAAAACTCATTTTTTTCCTTTTTGGCTTTTGGAAAAGGTCTTGATTATGCACACTGGAGTTTAGTTAGGGTAGGGTTGAATCTTGTGTTCTTGCAAAAGCCAGCACTGAAAAGGGAAGAGGAGAAGATAAATCAAAGATTTTAGAATAAGTAGACTAACGATAAAAACAAATATTGTTAGGTTTGGTCTGGACTCCAAGGTACTAAACTGGAACCAACTTACCAGTGTGAAGTCGTATGCCGAGCGAGAAAATATTTCTCAATTCTTTAGCTCTTAAGTGACAATCTTGGTTGGTATTTCTTCGTCACAAGAAAGAAAAAAAAATGTTAGTAAGCTTTTAATACAATTGATTTTGAAGGATGCTCCTTAGAAGTATGGGGTTATAAATTTGACTCCCATCATATCACTCACTCCCTTATAGATAGATAGTGAGAGGTGTCATAGAGATCTATGTATTGTGGGCCATTCTACTGTGCCAGAAAACTGTTCATAGTGCGTGCTCCTTGTTTTTACTAGGTGAAGTTATCAAATGAAGTTATCTATGTGGGTCATTCTACTGTGCCAGAAAACTGTTCATAGAGCATGCCCCTTGTTTTTACTAGGTGGTGTCAAGTCTATCAAATGTAATTACCGAAGTTAGTTAGAGGAGTTTGCTACGGTTAGTTGCGTGGAAGGTTCTGAGTTAAGCTTTGATAAGAGTTCATTAGTTTTCTGTTATAAGTAGAAGAGCTCTATAAATACCTTTGTAAGATCACTCTTGTACATAATGAGAAACTGATTTAGTAAAGTTCACGTAGCATAAAAACGTATGACATGGAGTAAGCCTCTTGATTTCCAGATCTTATTGAGCCATTCCTCTAAAAATCTTGACAGCCCAATAGTCTTGAGAAGATTCGAGTTTGACTATGTGTAATTTTTAATAAAGTGTGTTCCTCGCTTATGTGACCTGCATTGAACCCCCTGTCAAATTGAAGGCAACAATGATAACGCTTTGGCCTCTGTGGTGTTTGTACCAAGCAGGTGTGGTCAATAACTATAAATACTGCTGAAACGGTGAAACCTGTTAGAATTCTCACTGACTCTACTAAGTTGCTATTGTTTGTCCTCGGAATTTGCTAAAAATTCTATCTGGGAAATTCTTCTCATGCATGACCTATGAGAGGCTAGCACTGGTAACCATAAATGTGCAACTTTCAAGCATTTTTATTTATAACAATTTGGTGGAAAATATCCTTTGCTACATATTATTGATGGTTACATTTGCTGGTCTGGACTTTGCTCTAAAGAACTTCACAAATGAAGGCAGCAATGGATATGATCTTTAGCATTGAGCCTCCAAAAGGTGGTTCATCATATGATGTCTAGATCAACTATGAGAAAGGTTATATGTATTAATCACTCTCTCTTATAATTTATAAAGAGATGCATAACAAATCTGCAGATAGGGTAAACAGCAAGATGACACTGAACTTCAACTAAATTGACCAACATTTTATTAGATTTAAAATATTCCTTCGAGAAACAACTTGCCCATTGTCATTATTGCAGATTTTATTGCTCCTGCTCCAATATGGGTGAACTGATTCTAGGATGAAAGCCACTGCAGAAACGTGTGGAGAAGACGTCGAAGTACCAAAGATTATGTTATAGTTTACAGATCACTCACCAGTGGCTCCAGTGGCTCCAGTTGCTACAGGAGACCACACAGCCAAAATATTCACTCCAGGTGCTGTAATATCAGGCTGCAGTAAGAACTCCTATTTGTCAGATTGAACTATTTGGAGTTTAATGTTCGGTTTATTCAAGGACAAAAAAGAAGTGTTTTTTTTTTTCCCTATTTATTGAGCAAATCTGTATATGCCTGCTTGATTGTAGCAGCTGGTTCCTGTAATAACGGAGGATTTTGTACATAAAATCAGAATGTAGCTCTTATGGTTTAGAACAATCTTGTGTCAACAGCAGTTGTTCCATTTACAGCAAATGAAGCTTGGAAGCTTACTTTTCTTTGGTCATATAAGCTTGCAGTTCCTGAGCCTCTTCTTGATCAATAAAAGCGACTGGGATTATGAACTGGAAGCCGACATCTTTTACAAGTGGATCGATGAATAAGATCCCAACGCCGCAGCCTTGTCATTTGGAAATGGCCTTTTCCCGTCGACTCTCCACGATTGTCATTTGTCTGGGTTAGTGTTAATAACTAACATTTTAACTTTTTTTCTTCATAAGACTAACTATATAGAAGGATAGTATTGTTCAATTTGAACAAAAAAAAAATTTACTTGTTATCTAATCAAACTAATTTTAGAAAAACTAATTTACCAAACAACCAACCTTAAACCCAATTTAAATTTTTTGCTAAAAATACAAGGAAAAAAAAAATTTTAAATAGTTGCCAATCAAGCTCTTATATTCCGGCTACTAATACTATATTTGTTTTGCAGAACTGTCAGTGAATTCCAAACTGTTAGTGTGGAATTTGAATGATAAATAATATAATCTTTGGGCATGTTTGGATGCACGAATAGTGAGAGATCGGATTGGATTAAAAAATATAAGGGGCCCACATTTTAGTTTTTGTCCACATTTTAGTTTTTGTCTCGTTAAATAACTAATCCTATGTGTTTGTATAGCGGTACTGTGTCTATTTGTATGATGGAAGAGAGATTATTAATATCTCATTCATAGTATTAATAATACCTTAGTATTATTAGTTTTAGGCTCCAGACTATCTTCTTTTATTATCTAACGGTTAAAAATAATTTTACAACTCTTATCATATTTTTTATCTCACTTTAACCAAACGTGAATTAAATTTTTCACCGTACACATAATTTATTTCATAATTCTCTGATATTAAAAAAATATATAGGACTTACAATACTATTACATATACCTTATATTCTATTCAATTTTATCTAGAAAACCAAACGAACCATTTTACTATTATTACTACTAAGTTTTACATCATCTTTCATACTTAAGCAATGGTAAAAATAACTATAAAACTCTTATATAATTTTCTTCTCTCTCATCAAACATGAATCTCATAGAATTATTTCAAAGTTAATATTTTTTGTTTTTGGTAAATATTCACACACCTACTTGAAACTTTGCACTTGACAAAATTTGAACTTCTAACCTCTCATTTAAATAGCTAGCACACATATTATTAAGTCAAAAATCACTTGATCAAAGTTAAAATTTTGAACAATAAAAAATTTAAGATGTGATATGCAGATTAAAATAAAAGAGTAAAGGGGTAAAAAAAGAAGTTAGGATATGATGATAGAAGTATATTGGACAATTGATCAAAATATTTAATGAGTGAAAAAATACTATAATAGTATGTTGATACATATGTTTTTAGTAATCATATCATGTTCTCACATTTTTAGTGGGTTATTAGGAAACAAATATTATTCTTCGTTAACATGACACATGTTTTAGTTGAGTTATTATTTTATTGTGATTTTCATGATCTACTATACTTTTTCAGCCTGTCAAATTATATTCGGATTTTAAATTTGTCAAAGAAAGTAAATATGATGCAATAATTAACTACTAATATATTAATTTTATGCGTATGACTGAATAAAGTTACTTTCAATAAAAACCTTATATCTCCAAAAAGCCACTAACTGTTTTAATTGCTTTTTCAGGTTTTAATTTTTTTATATACATCCAAATAAAAAAATTTATAATGAAATAACTATATTATTCTTAATTAAATATTAAATCTATTTATAAAAATAAATCGTGTTATTATCTTAAATACTATAATTTAAAAATAAAAATTTAAAAGCATTATTAGACCTTTTTAAACCAAAAAACACATCCTTAACAAATTATTTCAAATAAATTTATTAATTTTTTGGAAAAAATTAACTGTTCGATGAGGCCGAACCCATCAAGCGTTGTTGGGCCTCGAAAGCTCCGACCCGTTATCCTTCCACCGTAGAGAGCGAGAGGTTGTCGCTGCTCTGTGAGGCCAGCCTAACGCGTTGCCCTCTAACTCTAAGGACGACGAAGCCCAAGCCTTCGCATGGGCCCCACCATACAACTCTCAACTTGGAACGGGCGGGCAAGAAATAGGCTTTCGAAAGACCCAGCCTGCTGAATTCGGCCCATGTTCAGCTACCTTAATGCCCCCGCTTGGGTCACAAGCTCGCGCTACTGAGCTCGGCGACAAGTGACGCTGGTTCGAGTCGTTATAACCAATTCAAGATTGTTTTCATCTGTCGATGTGGGAAAGAAATGGGGTTTGTTTGCCTTCTTTCTCTCACCTCCCTCCCTCCCTTTTTCTTCTTCTCTCTCACCATCATCTACTCTGTTCACATTACAAACTCAAATCATGATCCTCCACTCCTTTTTTGAAATCTGGGAATAGGAATTGATTTTGGCTTTTATGGGTTTGTTAAGCTGCTAATACATATATATTATATTTGGAAATTGGAATTAACATTAGCTATATGAATTTATAAATTGTAGGCGTGATTATATAACTTTTTGAAAATTCTATTTATTCTGGTGTGGATGGCGAACAAAAAATGATCGTCCAATTAAGCTCAACCTATCAAACATTATTGAGCCTTGAAAACTTTGACCTGTTATCCTTGCAGGGTTAAAAAAAAAAAAAGATTTATCCTCTTCTCTCACTTCCCACTCTTTTCCTTTTCTCTTTCACCATCTCTGTTCACATTACAACTATTATCATGATGTTTCACACTTCTAATATTAACATATATATATATATATATATTCATATATGTGGAAATTGGAATTAACATTAGTTACTGAGGGAGGTCGGATGTTCATTTGGTTGACCAGCATAACCTCTAGGTCGATCATGAATTGGGAGTGGCCGAACTTGAATAACGCTGTCGGAGGACAAGGGCGAGAGTAGTTCGGGTACCCCAGCTCAAGCCTGAGTTCCGGCAACAATACTGCTCGACTGCAAGAGCTTATTGTGACAGATGGCTCGGCAATGGAGGCCAGGCTAAACAAATCTCAAGGCATGATTACCCAAGCTCGGAGCCTGCTGCCTCTGTTGTGGTGTTAGAGACAATTGAACTATAGGCCAAAGTGTCAGCAATGATTGACCTTACCTCATACAAGATCCAAGAACAAGTAAAAGGTTCAGCACGACAAAAAGAACATACAAAAAGACAATAAACTATGATATTCGCGAAAAATCACTATAAAGCTCAAACAGATGTGCATTGACCAAAAAAGGACAATCCGAACCAACTACAGAGGGTCGAGGCACAAGACCCAATTCGGGTCAAGTATTACTCCTATTATAAAATGGGGACAACCAACAGGCAAAAGTATGCATTATATTTTATGTATCAGAAACTCTACTAGAATACTTTTTGAATACTTTTTGTCTTTTTCTTTTTCAAACTAGCTCTAATTCGATCGTTGCAGGACCTACCGGTAAAGTCACCGACGAGGCATCTCATTCCTTTCTTGTGTAGGCACGCATAGAAGAGATCTCAAACTCAACTAGCCAGCATAGACGGGCCGATCTCAATCTTTTAACTAGGTACAGTTACTAATATGTAATTTTATAACCATGTGTTCAGACTAATTTTCATGCATTCTTACAAATCCCTTGAAGATTAGTAACAGAGGATTTAAAGCTCACTTAAAATCACTGAAAGCATGAGGAAGGAAAACCTGCAAAGTTTCTAAAATTTACTGGTCTGGTGTAAGAATAGATGAGAAGCCTCTGAATGATGATGAAGTGCCACCTTTTGTTGTGTCTTCTTCGCAGCAATGATGTGTTAACGAGGTGTTCTCTGGATTGATAGAAGAATTTTTTGACTTAAAATATTTTTTAGCTATATTTTACTTATTTGTTATTTTTTGGTTGGATGAAAATAATATAAAATAATTTTTTAATTAAATATTTTACATCGAAAGAGTAAAGACTGAAATTAATAACATAGAAAAATAGAGTAAGTCATTTTTTGGTGTACCTAGAAGATTTGCCAATAATTGTAGCACGAATTCAAAATGAATTATTTATACTAGGGGTTTTTAACCAAGAGCCCTGTTTGTAAAATCTTTTTTATGATCAATCTTAGTAACAGGTTTTTTAAAAATTCTAATCCCATCCTATTTTATTTTGAAAAATTTAAGATTAGTTTTTTTTTTTTGTAGATCTCGTAAAAGATTTGGTTCCATAACTTTTATTTTAAGAGATTTAGTACTATCAAATTTGAAATAATTATATTATGTCTAATTTGTTCATATTTAAGAGTTAATCTTTTTTGTTTTGGACAAAAAAATTCAAGTGATACATTTATTGTTAGGACAAACTGCCAAGATCCTAAGATTATGTTTATAATTTTAATCAAAAAAATCTGGACAGGTAAACGCCGAAACACACTCCAGATTAAAATTTCTGATATCGAACAAATAAAAATAAAACTCGGTAATACTCCCAAAGTTAGTTTTAGGATTATACATTGCGAAACCTGGTTGGATGATTTCGGTTACTATAACAATTTTCAGTCAACGATCTGTCGTGATTTTTGATTTCTAGTCAAATCTCCGACATAAGTCTTAGTCAAATCTCCGACATAAGTCTTCTACTATATTTTCGAATGTTAAACACGAACAAAGTGTGGGTTTGAATCTATCATATTCTTCAAAACCTTCTTAATTAGGTTAAAGATTTTTAGAGAACGTAGAAACCCTAGCACCTAATCACTAACTGAATAATATAAATTATCGCATCAGGTTTTATAACAGCATATAAATAAGTTATATAGTAAGGATATGTGGAGTAAATATGACTTGGACTCCCAATGTAATTGTGAAAACCCACCTCAACTCAGAAACAATTTTATAAAAATATTAATTATAATTCATTCCACTAAAAAATTATAATTACACTCTCAGCCATTAAAAATGGCAACGGAGAGGGTTTGGGGCGGGGGTGTGTTACCCCACCTTTACTCCCACCCCGTTTATTAGTGGTGCACAGTCGAAAAAAAATAATCAGGGAAGTAGCGAGTTGGGGGCGGGGGTGGGGGCGTAACGAAAATATATTTTTCATTTAAAAAAAATTTAATACTAATAATAATGAGATGATAAGATATTAAAATAATAATGTTGATCATTGACTAGAATTAAAAATAAGAAATACAAGTAAAAAAATTAAAAATAAGTACAACGTTTTTGTATTTTAGTTCTATTATATTGTTAAAAAAATTTGTACACATTTATATATTAAATATATTTAATTTATTTAATCGAGAACAGAACAGAAAAAAATGGGGCAGAGATTGCAAATACCGCCCCTTACCCGTTACCTAACGGGTGCAGAAAAAATCAGCACAAAACGGGACGGGAGAAATGGTGGCGGGTAAAATTGTCATCCTCACCAGTCATATTCTCAAAATCGAATATCTATTCACTACAACCAAGACAAGTCTACCAAAATTCTGCGCTACAGCCGTATTGATGGTGTGTCTAATTCCATCTAAGTCGTGAACCGAAAACGTATATTCTACAAGAATCGATAATCTAGTCTTCCGTATATAAGTCGAACTCTACACACCAGATTAAATACTATGCAGAATAAAAGACACTCATGCATAATATTAAATAAATAATGAAACTACACACATTGTTCAATAAGATTCTCATAAAAATAAAAAAACTAATTTTATTAAAAATAAAATTAAAAATTATAATTTTTAGTATACAATCCTAACATTTATCATACCATTATAAGTGTTGTGAATGAAAAATTATACATTTTTATTTAACTAATATCTCAATTTTATAAATTAATAAATATTATCATTTATTGCATGAAAATAAAATTATAAAAAAAAATTTACTACAAGATTAAAACTCTATCAGTAGTTAATAATAAGACTTATACTAAAATTGCTAAATTACTTTTCCAAATATATACTTAATATACATACTCCCAACACTGTTCCAAAAGTTCATGGTTTCAAAGAATTCAATGCAACCCGTTTATTTCTCTTCCTTCCCACTCTCGATTGAACAACTACTGATTCAACGTCGTCGTCTTCTTCTCTAAGGCTTACACCACACTTTGCAACCCCTCTTAATTTCTTCACCATTCATCCTCCTCCCTTCCCTCGGGCGTAGCAATTGCTATCAGCCCTTTCGGGCCTGTTTGGTTTCACTTAAAAGTACCCAAAAAAAAACAGTTTTTAAGGTACCATTTGATTTCTCTAAAAACCCAACCATTAGAAGCTCCAAACCATTATCCTTCTTCCGGGGGGAAAAAGAAAAAATAACTGTCCGATTAAATGCTCAATCCATCGGCGGACATTATTGGACCTTGAATGTTGAAAGCTCCGACCCGTAATCCTTCCACCGCAGAGAGCGTGAGGTTGTCGCTGTGCGGCTCTGTGAGGTCAGCCTAGCGCGTTACCCCACATCTACTCCAAGAAAGACGAAGCCTAAGCCTTCGCATGAGCCTCGCTATTCAACTCTCCCCACTTGAAAGGGCGGACCAGAAATAAAGCTTTCAGAGACCCAGCCTTCAGGATTTGGCGACCCATGTTCAGTCATTTTATTGACCCCGCTCGGGTCACAAGCTCGCGCTGCTGAGCTCGGCGACATTTTCCTCTGCTTCCACTCATTATAACGAATTCAATACAATCTTCTTCTGCCGATGTCGGAAAAGGAAAAAAAAAAAAAAAAGGGTCTGTCTTCTTCTATCTCTTCTTTTTCATTTCCTCATCCATCTCTGTTCACAATATAACTCTGATCAATGATGCTCCCACACAGTCCTCACCTTTTTCAAATCTGGGTTCGGGGATTGATTTTGGGTTTTATGGTTTGTTTCACTTCTAATATTAATGTATATTTATGTATTTGGAGATTGGAAATAACATTAGCTACTGGGGATTTAAAGTTCAGTTTAGATTATAGAAAGATGTGAGGAAGGAAAATCGGCGAGTTTTTTTGCTTTGCTGCTCTCGTAATGACACGTGTCAAAATTATATTTAAAAAAAAAGTTAAACTCAAATTTGGTTTTATCTAATGTAAAAAGAAGGATTATTTCCTTTCTGGAAATTAAAACAAATATAATTTAAATTAAAGAGGTTTTTAAATTTAACATCCCCTTTTGGATTCATTCAAGAATAATCTTTTTTGGCAAAAAAAAAATCCCGCGCTCAAGAAAGATCAATAGCTTTTGAATAATAGCCTAATAAAAATAAAAAAATTTAATATTAATATATTTTTTTAGTGTGAAATTTACTATTTTCATAAATATCAATACATTTTACACAAATATCTATACATTATAAGAAGCACGTCGAATGGATTTCGATTATCACTTTCCAAAAAAAAAAATTCCAAGCACTTTGCAAAACCCTTAGCAGAGTTTAGGGGGTGAAGTTTTTATTTGGTGCTACGCATGGACAAAAATAATGAGTTTTAGCCATAATATTAATACCTTTTGGATCACGTAATTAATCTCAAACAAATAAAATATTCCTATTCTATATATAAAATGGTGGTAATAAAAATATTAAGATCGAAATATTTAATTAGTTTGTGATAAATATTTGTTTCTTAAACATTTATATTTTTAGAATGAAAATATTTATAAAAGAGTATATGATCTGTAAGCATTCAAAAAAGACTTGTGTTGACAAATGAAAAAACTTTAAATTCAAAAAAAAAATTGCCAAATAAATTATCATTATTTAACATGTGTACTTAATATTTAGAAAAATAATAATTTTCGTTAAATGATAATTGAAAGCTTAATATAATGATTAGTTAATTAAATAATCTTTAATAAATGTATAGAATTAACAAATCTTAACACATTGATTAATTGAGAAAACTCAAAAAATGTAGAAAATAAACTAAAATAATTGTAATAATCAATAATGTCATGGCATGTAATATACATATTATTACATCTTTAAAAAGTTAGAAAAATAATAAGTTAAAAATTATATTTTTCCATAATATTAGAAAATAAATTTTTAATCTATTTTTCTATAGTAAGTTAAAACTTATATTTTTCTATAATAATAGAAAATAAATTTTTAATCTATTTTCTTATAAGAATTGGAAAATTATATTTTTCTATAATAATAGTAAACAAACTTTTAATAATAAGTGAAAACTTATATTTTTCTATAATAATAGCAAATAAACTTTTAATCTATTTTCTTATAATAATAATAGGAAAACATATATTTTTCTATAATAATAGAAATCAAACTTTTAATCTATTATCTTATAATAATTGAAAATTTTATATTTTTCTATAATAATAAAAATTAAAATTTTAATCTATTTCTTAATAATAAAAAATTATATTTTTCTATAATAATAGCAGATAAACTTTTAATCTATTTTCTTACAACATTAGATAAATTTATATTTTTCTATAATAATAGAGAATAAGATTTTAATCCACTTTCTTATAATAAGTTTAAAACTTATATTTTTCTATAATAATAGAAAATAAACTCTTTTAATCTATTTTCTTATAATTTTAGAAAAACCTATACTTTTTTATAATAATAGGAAATTAGCTCTTTTAATCTATTTTCTTATAATTTTAGAAAAACCTATACTTTTTATAATAATAGGAAATAAACTACTTTAACCTGTTTTCTTATAATATTAGGAAAAGTTATATTATTTTATAATAATAAAAAATTAACTCTTTTAATTTATGTTCTTATAAAAATAAAAAACAAAATTATATTTTTCAAAAACACAAATCGGAAACCACCTCTAAGAAATGGACAATAATCAAAAACAACAAATTGTTAAACTTATATGAGTAACAAATGGGACTTGAAATGAATGTTTTGAAAAATCAAAACATTGAGCAAAGCAAAAAATAGATTGGGCTTACTTACCTCTTCAACTATTATCAAATTGAAATCAAATAGTGATGTTATAATTACGTTATTAATAAATTTATAATTAAAATAAAAATTATGTCTAACTCACTATTCAAATAACAAAATAAAGGCATCTCATAATCTAAACATGACTCTAAATAAAAAAATTAGAACTTCCAACGATGTAATTAAATTTTAAAATATCTTTTGTTCTTAAGTTAAAATAAAATAAATATAAGTCATAAACATAATAAAATATAAATCAAGTAATAAATACAAAGTATTAAAGTTTACTACATCACATCATTTTTTAAAAGAAAATAAATATTATTTTCTTCTTTAGCAAGATAGTTCGGTAGCTGATGCGTCATTAGTCTTAATATTAACAAGTTGCCTCTCATTTTTATATTCTCTCTCTATATATAT
This sequence comes from Heliamphora exappendiculata, assembly GCA_034768845.1. Lineage (NCBI taxonomy): Eukaryota > Viridiplantae > Streptophyta > Magnoliopsida > Ericales > Sarraceniaceae > Heliamphora > Heliamphora exappendiculata. Next base: position 3,801,950 of record JAOTRH010000006.1, read on the forward strand.
TACTGAACCGATTGCAACTTGCAAGCTACAAATAGTCAAATATGGGCAGTTTAAATTAGCAATTAAATTTATTAATTTTAATGTACAATTACATTATTTGTAATTAAATTTTAAGAGTTAAATTAAGAAGCATTGTAACAACCGTTCAATTTTTATAATTCACTATTGGTTCGACTAGGGTCAATGGTTTAACCGCAGATTAAAATAATTTTATTAAAAATAATATTTTTTTATTTGGCATGTTCAACAGATAAATTTGAACCATGAGCTAGATTAGGTAACGATTCAACCGGTTAAACTGATCAATTTGATCTGGTTATGAAAATATTGCTTGAATTGAATTTTTCAAGAGAGAAAAAGTGAAAGCAAAATTTTCAATATTTCAAAATAATAAAATTAATTAGTGCCCTATTTTTTTTAGGTACAGTAAATTCTTACCATTAAAAGAAGTTTGTCTCACACGCATTTTGAAAACTGAGTTGAAAATATACATTTTAAAAAAGGTAAACTTTTGACTATATAATCTAAGCTTAATTTAATCTGAATCATTCTCTTTGATGTGTTTAATATTACTGAAATTAACGACTTATAAATTTTAATTTGTAGCAAAAATTGTTATTATTTAAGAAATATATTAACTTTTAACTTAAATAAAAAAAATAATCATAATTTATATTAAAAGTTGTAAGTGTCTAAAAAAATTATAACTTATTTTTAAAATTAATAATAAACAATTATAAAGAAACTCAGCCAAGTAAAATCAACACTTCATTTAGTGGAGATAAAACTGATGAACACACTTTAATATTTCAATTTTTTCCACAAACACAAACCACGCATATTCCACAACCCCCACCGAACCCCCCGCCCCAACCTCTCTTCTCCCCTCTTTTAAACCCTAATTATAAATCATGGCTCCCGTTTGAATAGTTTGCTCATTTGCTAATTAGCAAATAAACAAAATCTCATTTAAGTCATATCATTTGAGTAACTTATGACTTATTCACTTTTAAACCAGCTATCCAAATAAACTTATTTACTTATTTTCTTATTTTTGACTTATTTAGTTATTCAAACGACGTAATTTATTTTTTAACTTATAAGCCAATAAACAAATAAGCAAGATCACCTAAACGGAACCATTGCATTTGATTTGATTTAAGAGTATTTGGCAACACTTCTGCTACTAACTTTTAACTTCTTACTATTAATTTTAATAATAAATTATAATTTATTTTAAATACTCACAATTTCTGCTACAAATTATATTATTTATTCTTTTATTTCAATTACGAGTTAACACATTTACTAAACACCGACCACTTCAATGTCATAGCCTCGATATTCTGCTAATTCACCATTTTTCTGCAATAAATTAAAATTTTCACACGCTGGGCTAGAAAAGCTACTATACATATATGAACATATATACATAAGCAGGCCAATCATGAAAAAATTAAAACAAAAATATAGTTTTTTTTCAAAACAAAGAATTCCAAAAGTTATCCGCCCCCCCCAACCCCAAAAAATAAAAACATGATCTGAATAGTTGGAAAGACTTGTTATGGGATGCTTAAGAGAAAGGGCAGCAGGCAACTTAGCATTTCATAAACACAATCTTTGACAACATTAAGAGACCTTTTTTTTTTTCCTCTTTTTTTTGTTTACATTAATAGAAACAAGAAATTAAGAAATGTATAAAAGGCCTCAGTTTCCCTCTCAATGCAAAAGAAAAAAGGCAAAGTTGTAACACCTTCCCAATTGAAGAGAAGCTTCAAATAGATTGATACACCTCCAAATCCAGCTGCAACATATAAAATACAATAATAGAAGTTGCACAGATACCCAGCCAGCAAGTATGAGTCAGTTTGCCTGTCCATTTCTTTTTTCACCCTTCCTCTCCAAACTCTTTTGTGAATCTCTCATGCACCTCAAGGTCAGCTTTGCTCACAGTTGGCCTCTGTCTTGCAAGCACCTTGTCAAAATCAATTTTCTTGATCGGAGGCGGAATGATCTGCACGGGCATTAATCAACAAGGGCCAACAATCAGTTACTAGAAATGCAGAAATTATGAAGTTATAGATTATAACCAAAAATATGTATGACTTAGAACAGAAGTTGTAAATATTTGTTAAAGTCATGAACTTATGATCTCAAGAAGTAGAATTTGTGTTTGTTGATTAGAATCAAAGGGTCCAAGCAAAAAGCCATTAGCACACCTGTTTAGATTTTTCTAATTTTTTGCTGAGTTATAAGCTTAAACACACTCTAAGAATGGCTTTTGCTTCGGACCATGGATGCAGTGTCAAGAATTTAATGTTTGTTTTTCAGCAAGTACAATTACAATTATAGAAAAATAAGAGCTATCTAAAAGATCAGAACAAAATAGGGGCATCTCCTGTTAGCAAGGCAAAGCCTAAGCAAGAAAACAGCACATTTCACTACTACTACCATAAATTTAGCTATTACCAAACCAGATCGAAGCAATACAAAAAAAGACCACCAACAGGCTTAACACCCATAACCGAAAGATCAAATTATTCAGAATAGCTTTGGTTTATAAGAATCGCAAGTAGAGATATTCCATCAGAGGCAGGCCTCCCAGTAGGTATAAAGACTATATTCTCACCCTTTCCCAAAGTAGAGGTTCTATTCCTTACATCGTCAAAATTGTTATGGATAATAGTTGAAGGCGGATTTTCTCCAATTATTCAAAATTATTCTATTTAATTACCGTGCACCTCCAATACGATTCATTCTGATATGTTGGTATTAAATCTTATTTAGAGGGAATAAGTTCAAATTCACAAGATCAAATGCCCCAATAAAATAATTCAAAAAGAAAAACCAAACACAATCAGGCCATCAGGCTGGAGGATAGGATAGGAATCCCATTTGCATTTGTATCTAACCGGAATCTAGAAGTACCTTTGAAGCAAGTCCTTCTGTAGCAAGGTCCTGCATAGTGGTCTGGACTGCGCCCGGTTGCTTTGGTCCACATGGCATCCACGTATCATCTGAAGTCTTTATGAAATACATCGCGTCTTGGGTTTTACGTACAGGTTCGAAGAGGACATCCTTAATCTAAGATAGCAAAAAAACAAAGGTAATAAACATGACACACACTGTGCACATGCATACACACGCATGGAGGGAGACAGACACACAGACACACAGACACACACACACACACACAGACGCGCACGCACGCACGCACACACACACACACACACACACACAGATGGTAAAGCTAATCTAAAACTTCCATGGAAAAAAAAAAGACAAGCAATTTAGAGAATAGTAAAGCATCTTATTAGACCCTTCACTTACACACACAGAAATATCAGAACCAGAGAAGCCTTCTGTTTTACGAGCCAAGTTTTCAAAGTCATTTTCAGTCAAATTGTTGGGGGTATCGCCCAAGTGCACCTGCAGAGATAGAAAGACAAAGAGACAACATCCAATAAAAAAGGAGTCTGCGAAATTCTAGAACAATAAGATTAATGTAAAAATACAAAAGAGGGGGAATAAAAGAGACAGTGGAAAATTTTTAAATTAACGCATGCCACAATTTTAGAATATGCCAGTAAAAAATACAACTCTACGTGTATACAATGTTAGTGGGTGGTAAATGTGTTGAAATGAAAAATATGAAAAGAGTATGTAAATTATTTTCAAAATTTGTGCAACTCATATAATATAGAATATAAGTAAAAAGTAAAGTATATAATATATAAATTATAATATAATTTATAAGTTATGTAGTATGCTACCCAAATCCCTTCCTATGAACAAGATATATTGGCCAAAGTTTTGTATTTTGTTTTCAGTAAAAGGGAAGAGAAACAAGTTCATTACTTTGAACATATGTTGCCGTGCCTTCAAATCTGGAAGGGGAATGTATATGCGCTTGTCAAACCGCCGCCGAAGGGCCTGGAATAATTATCTATTAGCTACATCTTGACTGTCACAGATAAAATCACAAAATAATTTCGAAGTCCCTTACCTGATCCAGAGCATAGGGAGTATTTGTTGCTGCGAGAACAAGAACTTTATCATCATTGTGTCCCACACCCTAAAATATTAATTGATAAAATAAGGTAAGCATAAAAACATACAAAAAAAACAAAGAAAAGAAAGAAACAGGAAAGAAAAAAAAAATAATTGATATTAATGAGGTTATGTAACTTGTTTTAGGCTAACCACTAGACTGAAAGAAATAAACACAGAGAAAAGGTTTAAAAGCAATGGCTTGAATCACACACTAGATATGAGTACAAAACAGCAGTTTCTAGAATAAATATATATAATATTCCCACAAATTTGTAAATATAATATAGGTTATTTATATAAATATATTATAAACTATATAAATAAATAAACAATATAATATGCATTATATATCTTCAAAATATCATATACCATTACATTATTACATATTTATAAATATATAATATGATGTATCATATCTTTTAAAAATAGTAACATATTATATATATTATACTTTATATTTACATGTTTGTAAATATATAATATATGCTATTTATATATTTATTTAAACAATTTTAATTATACAAGTTATTTTAGATAATATTATTAAGTCGTCAATTATTCTAAAAGTTTAAACTGCTAGGATATGGGCACAACAATATACATCAAACTATCCAACACTCCCCCTCACGTGTGACACTGTTTCGTACGTGAAGAGACGAACAAATCGAATTGTACATATGCACCAACAAAGAGAACGTAATGCACAATAACAAGTATAACAAAAAAACAAACACATATCACAAGATTTAAACCCAAAACCTCGTGGAACCAGAATACTGACACCATGTTAAGTCACCAATTGTCCCAAAAACTTATGTTGTTTGAAAATGGGCCTCATTGTATATCAAGCCATCCAAAAAATATATATACACATATAATACCATTTAACGTAATTACGTAATAATATAATAATGTTCACGTCTAATAATATATAAGTACATAACATAATAATATATTAGATATTTATATATTTATATATATATATATGATACTATACATGATATCTTCTAAAATTAGTAATATATAATATAAATTATAATTTGGTGATAAATGGCAAAACCTAATAAATAGGTGCAAATGAACAAGGAACAAGACTCTATTATGAATACTACCATAAAAAATTAGGGGTTGGCACTTCTTCTCAACCTAATAAAGTGAAGGATGCCTACACTAGTGATGTAATCCCAAGTCTAAACAAGCATTTATCCATACACATGGTGGCATAGAAAAATGCTGATTGTTTTTCATATGGAGAGAGAGAGAGAGAGAGAGAGAGAGAGATGGAATAAACAATGAGAGGGAGGGCTCAACATGTCTTCCAGTTCAAAAGAGAAGAGAATAGGAGAGCAATAGGAAAGAACAAGAAAAGACAACATAGGGGGGAGGGAGGAAGGGAGAGCTTTTCCAAATTTCTAAATAAATTACTCATCATTAAGAGGCTTAATTTGTTGTACATCATGGGGCCCAGTTTATAGATCTTGTGGAACACTAAAGCCACGCGAAACAGCCTAAAACTAACACATAAACCATCTATTTTTATTCCTAAATCACTAGAACCATGAAAAGACAATCATTCCAAAAGCTCGTAATTAGACTATTAACTGCAATATGTTACTTGAAAAATAATCATATTGTTGGTCACCTTTCGACCAGATACATCAACTTGGAAGCCTCCCCTTGGCGAAAAATCAAAAGTAACTTTGATCGCCGCCCTCTGGGCAATACAGCTCATCAAAATTTCATGTACCTTAACGATGTGTTTGGCAAAAAAAGATACATGAGGGT
>JAOTRH010000006.1:3817681-3845633 GCA_034768845.1 Heliamphora exappendiculata
AATGAATTTGAGTGATTATTATTAGTTGAATGCAAGAATGAATGAGTATTAGAATTTGTTTGCAAATGTCACAATTACAGGTAATTAATCTCTTGAGCAAGAATGACTTTGAATGATTATTCATTGGATATATGGATGAATGGGTATTAGAATTTGAATGCAAATGTTATATTACATATTGTATATATATGCGTGTGTGTGTGTGGTGTGGGGGGTGAGTAACAAATTCTTTTAAATGAGTATTGATAATTTATTTAGATGGATGAAAAAATGAGTTTAATTAGTATTCTTACTGCAAATATTACAAGTTACAATATACTAGTTACCTGATATATGTATGAAGTGACTAAAAATATTTCATTTGTAATAAAAAATATATTTAAAAAAAAGTTCTTGGTGAATAAAATATTTTAGTTGTCAAAAGTTTGTCAACTACTAGTGACCAATAGTTTTTTGTTGCTAAAAGACTACATTTTGCAACCAAAATGGTTAGTTGCTAAAGACACCTTTTGACGACTATAATATTTTGGTCGTTTTTACCTTAAATACTTTTAGCAACCAAAGTCATTAGTTGTTATTACTTTTGACGACCAAAAACATTTGGTCGCTTATATGCTTTTAGCAACCAAACTAATTAGTCGTTATTACTTTCGACGACCAAAAACAAATGGTCGTGGATGGCATCGCCAATGGCGACTAAAGCATTGCTCGCAACCATTGTATTTAGTTGCGGAAAGTATGTATAGGCGACTAATCCTTTAGTCGTTGAAAGAAATCTTTGACAACTAAAAAAAAGTTGGTTGCTAAAACATTTCATGACCAGATATTAGCGACTAAAATGGCGACTAAAAAAATTAGTTGCTAAATAGATATGGCGACTAAATTGTCGACCAAAATTTTAGTCGTAAAAAGTGCACTTTCTTGTAGTGAATCTTTAGCCAAAACTATTTTTAACTCTAATAAATATGATTTGAGAATACAAACTCGCACAGTGGCTAAATTTTAGTGAGTTGTGCCAAAAAGAAAAAAAATAAACACAGCTCTCATTAGAATGCTTTGGGAAAAGTTTTTGAAAAGATCTCTGGGATGTTTTTTTTTTTGTGAAAATTAATAAAAAAATGTCGTTTATTCCCAAAACTATCTAAAGGAGTTTTTAAAATAAGAGGCCTTGGGCGGATTTTGACTCACTGTCCGGTCACGAACGTCGTTTTTAGAAATGGGTCGTGACAGAAGTGATATCAGAGCAAGGATTTTTATAAAACCCAGAGCTTAGGACACTTGCACCACTTTTGCATGCTTTTGTATGCTTATAATGATTTTAAATGTTTCTTTAGCTGGATAAGTTAGTAACCACTGGAACATTCCTTAGAATACGGGCCTTAGATAGCATAAACACATTTAGAAAGTGCCACCCTACCATACCCACCTGCAACATGCCCATAGAAATCGTTTAAAGCAAACCCTTTGAATCTAACCACGTACGAGGTTTTCTTCAGTAGTAAAGATTCTAATAGAAAGACGAAAGAGCATTTACCTAGATTTGGGAGCGAGCGGTAGTCAGGTAACACTTGCACCTCAAAAGAATATGACATTAATGAAAACGGGTAACTTGGAGCACTATAGAAAGTTATTAGGTAAGGTTAGAAATAGTTAAACCCCCCAAAATTTTGTTTCAAATCCAACAAAGCTTTTAATGATCTTGTCACGCCCAAACTCCAGGGTCATGTGAAAGCCCACCAAACATATCATTTATGAAAATAAGAGTTTTAGTTGGAAAACCATCAACCCAAAGAATACAACATATGGATAAAAGAATACCCGAGGTTCATCTCTCATAAATAGTAAGCATACAATTCCATACATGTATAAACTATATCGCCTCAAGGCGTACAAAACTCACCTTCAGAAATAGGCATCACGTGTAAAAGTACATGTCTCAAAACAAAGAAAAACTACAGCAAGTCTCCGGCCACCACGGGCACCTCGAGGTTAATTCCTCATGTTCACTTATACCTAAAAAACTTTTGCACAAAATCCCACATTGTGAGCCGAAGCCCAATAGAAACAGACTATAAAACCGAAAAGCAGGATATGCAATCATATATAAGAAGTTGACTCAACCTCAGGAGCCAAAAAGGTTTTCCATCATGAAAACCACCAGTTTTCCATCCTTAAGACCATGCATATCAATAATGCAGATATTGTTTCACAGTTAAGGAAAAATAGTAACCAAAATAGTATTTTTCACTCGATTCATACAGCCGAGGAAAACAAGATAAAATGAATCCTATGTACCGACTTTGCCACACACCTAGACAAAGGCAACAACTATAGACTCCTGCTCATTACCTATCCCTGAATCATTTAAGACCTATTAGGTAATAACAAGTTCTATACGGAATCACAACAATGACCACTTAGTTTACGGGCCTGAAGCCCGAGGGTACTAAGCACCCACCACCTCGTTTACAGGGATTAACCCGAATGAACGTACGGACCTACCTCCGCACATTTTTAGACTTCCACCGAGGAGCAATAGTAGCCCAAATCCACACACTCACTGTCACGGTACGTCTATAAGATCATTTTAAAACCAACCGTAGCTCAACTACGAAAAACCCGCCGAAGAGTTTTATATCAACATATATAAAAAAAGATCCAATTCATCAACCATAGAGATCAACGAGCATGTAAAAACATGTTTCCATCAAAACATTTGAAAAGATGAGACTCAACCCCGAGGGTTAGCTCCAAACCTCCAAAACACGTTTTTCAAGAGTTTCACGAAACCTCCGTTTTCAAAACCACCATTTTTAAATCCACGAACATCCACACATCCGAATCATGTAATAAACTAAGAAAAAAGCGTGAAAACATGATTTTTACCCAACAACAAGGTTTAAACACGAAAAATAACATTTTAAGCATTTTCAACAGGTGAAAACGCATATAACTGCACGTAACACCCTTTAACAACAATATAGTCTAGGATCCTACCTTGGAGAATTAAAAACTCGACGCCTCGAAAACTGAACTTCGTTGAAATGAGATAAACTTGAAAGAGATAAGCTTGAAAAAGATATTTCATGACTCAAAATATATTTTTGTGGGTTTTATAGATTTTCACGCCAAGCCTCTACCGCTTGAGCGCCCAAGAACCGCTCGAGTAGACCTTTACTGACATACATCTCTACTACACCACCACTCGAGCGGTCACCTCACCGACCCACGCTCTGCCACCAACCCACTCGAGCGCACACCCACCGCTCGAGCGGTCAACGCTGGGAGAAAAACCAAATATGGAAATTAAGCCAAACCCCTGCATGCAGAACACGTATAACATGTATACAAGACATGCTGTTCAACAACAAAGAAACATAAACGAACACGTTACATCTAAAAATATGAAAAAAAAGGGTTTCACAACTCTCCCCCCTTAACGAATTTCGCCCCTGAAATTCGCTACAAGGTCACAAGGTAAACAACTCTCGGTATCTAGCACGAACCCCAGACTCAAGCTCCCACGTCGCTTCCTCAACCCCGTGATGACGCTGTAGGACCTTGACATAAGCAACTGTCATTCCTCGCAAAACTTGCTCTTTCGTGTTTAAGATCTCCATTGGTCGCTCCTCATATGTGACATCCTCATCAACCTGCAACTTAGCCCAATCTAGAACATGTGAAGAATCAGGTTCACTTCTGAAGCATGGACACGTGAAACACGTTATGCACAGACGCCAGCTGAGGTGGCAAAGCCAAATGGTATGCTACCTCTCCAATCCTTTCTAAGATCTCAAATGGTACAATAAAGCGCGGTGATAGCTTCCCGCTATGGCCGAACCTCATCAAGCCTCTGCGTGGCGAGACCTTTAGAAACACGTAATCTCCTATTGCAAACTCCAAATGTCTCCTCCTTCGATCAACATAACTCTTCTGGCAACTCTACCTGTCACTAGGCATTGGCGAATCATGGCAATCTTCTCTGTCATTTCCCGTACTAAGTTGGGTCCCAAGACTGTGGTCTCTCCCACAGCTGTCCAACATACGGGTGACTACACGGTCTGCCATACAAAGCCTCAAATGGTGCCATTCCAATGCTGGACTGATAACTCTTGTTGTATGCAAACTTTGCCAATGATAGATGATCTTCCCAAGAACCCCAAAAATTAAGTACACAAGCTCTTAACATATCCTCCAGAATCTGTATGGTCCTCTCAGACTGACCGTCTGTCTGGGGGTGAAAAGCCGTACTGAACGTCAAACTTGTTCTCAAAGCCTCCTAAAGACTCTGCCAAAAGCACGATGTAAAGTGCAAGTCTCAGTCAGAAACAATAGACACAAGCACTCCCTATAACCGGATTATCTCTCTAACATATAATTCACTCAGTCTATCCACTAAATCCTTCACATGGATAGATAGAAAGCGTGCAGACTTCATTAACCTATGAACCACAACCCATACAGCGTCGTGTCCCTTAGGTGATCTAAGAAGTTCCGACACAAAATCCATCGTGACGTTCTCCCACTTCCACTTTGATATCGGTAATGGCTGTAACAATCCTGCTGGCCTATGATGGTCTGCCTTTTATCTGCTAACAAGTGAGGCACCGAGAAACAAACTGAAGCACATCTCTCTTCATTCCCGTCCACCAAAATTGACGGCGCAAATCATGATACATTTTAGTGCCCCCAGGATGCACTGCAAGGCGAGAATAATGACAACATGTAGGATCTTCACACGGCATACCTCTGGTACAAACAACCTCCCAGCCAATCTCAAACTCCGATCTAGACTCACAACCCGTCCCGTAGTGTCCTCTCCACTAGCCACACAATCCCGTATCATCTGAGCCTCCTGATTCGTCTGTTGGACCTCTAGCACCTGTGCAATCAACGTAGGTCATGAAACTACAGAAAATAAGGTGGCACCTCCCGTTGTCTTTCCGAGACACAGATCAAACTCCCCAATCTCTCCAAGCATGTTCCACTTGCGTTTAGCCATAGAATCTAACGAACCATGAGATCTCCTACTGAGAGCGTCAGCCACAACATTGGCCTTCCCTGGATGGAACTGCAAGTCAAAGTCATAATCTTCTAACAACACCATCCATCGTCGTTGGCATTAGTTTAGATCTTTTTACGAAAACAAGTATTTTAAACTCTTGTGATCGGAGAAAACCTCAAAATGCTCACCATAAACATAGTGATGCCATGTCTTCAAGGCAAAGACCACGGTTGCCAACTCCAAGTCATGTGTGGGATAGTTCTTCTCATGCGTCTTCAATTGTTAAGATCCATAAGCCACAACCTTACCTCCCTGCATCAGAACACAGCCTAGATTGTCATGTGATGCATCGCAGTACACTGTATACCCGAAACCTCATTCTGGGATAATCAACACTGGTGCACTAGTCAACCTCGTCTTCAGCTCCTGGAATGCCGACTCACAAGACTCACTCCAAACAAATACAACTCCCTTTCGCGTAAGACGCATCATCAGCGTGGTTAGTCTAGCAAAATCCTTCATGAACCGTCGGTAGTAGCCTGCTAAATCGAGAAAGCTGCGAATCTCAAAGACATTCTTCGGTCACTCCCAGTCCATCACGGCATCAGTCTTCGAGGAATCCATAGATACGCCATCCTTTGATACCGTGTGCCCCAAAAATTGCACCTCAAACATCCAAAACTCACACTTTTCGTACTTCGCATACACACGATGCTCTCTCAGAAGCTGTAGGATAATACGCAGATGCTCCTCGTGCAGCTCCCGCGTAGGTGAATAGATAAGGATGTCATCCACGAACACCACCACAAAGGTGTCTAAATACTGGTGAAAATGTGGTTCATCAAACCCATAAACATCGCAGGAGCATTTGTTAAACGAAACGGCATAACCAGAAACTCATAGTGACCATAACGAGTCTAGAATGCGGTCTTCGCTATGTTCTTGTCCCTAATCCTCAGCTGATGATACCTTGACCTCAAGTCAATCTTCAAAAAGCAACTCAATCCCTTCAACTGATCAAACAAGTCGTCATTCCTTAGCATAGGATACTTATTCTTCACCATCACCTAATTCAGCTTTCGGTAATCGATACATAACCGCAAGGATCCGTCATTCTTCTTAGCAAAAAGAGCTGGAGCTCCCCACGGCGACATACTCAAACATACAAACCCCTTGTCAAGTAACTCTTGAAGCAGTACCTTAAGTTCTCATAACTCAGCTGGTGTAAAGCGGTAAGATGGCATAGAAATGGGAGCAGTTCCTGAAACCATATCAATAGAGAACTCTACCTCGCGACTAGGCGATAACTCGAACAGGTCATCAGGAGAGACATCCGGATAGTCACAAACCACAGGGGTAACTCTCCTGGAACCCTAACCATCTCCTCCAACATGAGAGTAGAGAAAAGGAAACCCAGATTACCTCAATCCTGAGCAACACTGGGCATAGACACCAAACCCTCATTCCGATCACCCACAAAACAAAAGCAATCACCCGCTGGTGTACAAATCGTTACCCTCCATCGATCGCAATTGATAAAGGCATGATAAGTGGTCAGCCAGTCCATCCCTAGGATTACATTGAATGTGGTCATGTCGAGAATGATAAAGTCAAACTCTAAACAACGATTGGCGACCTCCAACTCGCAGGATCTAGAAACATGACTTAACATCACATTCCCATTGACTGGGATCTCTACGCTCAACGCACTACCCAATAAGTCTGTCTTTAACCCCAATGCAGATGCAAAAGTAGAGGAAATAAATGAATGCGATGCTCCCGTGTCGATAAGAACACTGGCCCATGATCTATATACTAGGAGGGTACCTCTTATCATGGAAGTGGTAGCTGCAGCATCGGGCACGACCGGTGCTGTAGAGGAACTGGGATCAACAAGGACATATGCTCTACCCTACGATGCTTTGGCCTGCCCACTGTGGCCCTAAAGTGTCGACTGTCTGTAAGACTGTACTGAGGCGCCCCTTTCTACAAGCCTAGACGTTTGAGCCCTAGGTTGCTAATAAGACTGTCGTCCCTGGGTAGATGGAGCAACTGGCGCTCTCGCTATACTCTGTATGCTCTCTCCTCGGGGACAGTACCCTACGGATGTGCCCAGACTGACCGCACCCAAAACACACTGGCGGCTCCCTCCCCAGCGCCTGTGACTACGACTATGCCTGAATAGGTGCTACACTCCAGCACTCCACTGCACGATGCCCTGGCTATCTGCATCGATGGAAAATAAGCTCTCTTTAATCTGACCTTCCTATTGAGACCATGGAAGGTGCGGGTGTAGAAAACTACAACTGATACGACCCTGCTGGATAAAAACTCAGACCAGACGTCCTTCGGTGCTTGTCCGTGGGTCCCTGAGACTGTGCACATCCCCCGTCCTGCTGACCCCTACTATCTCTATCCCTGCGCGTCTTGTTCAGAGTATCTTCCACCATCATGGTGGTCTCTACAAACTCTGTAAAGACCTACATTCTGAATGCCGCCACTCTATCTCGGATAGTGGGCCTCAAACCCCATTCGAACCTCTTCACACAGAATTCATCAGTAGGCACAATCTCTTGTGCGAACCTGGACAAGCTAGTAAACTCGGCCTCATACTAGACTACTGTCAAAGGAAGTCCTCCTTGTACCAATCTCTCAAGGTCGCAGGGAAGTACTTCTCTAGAAATTCTTTCGTGAACGCCTCCAAGTACCTCCTACTGTAGTCCTGGAAAACTTCCACCACATGTGGGCACTCTCCCTCAGTTTGAAGGTAGCAAATGTAACTCTTAGATTATCTTCCTCTATCTGAAGCGTATCCAAAATCCTGGTAACAAGCTCTAGCCATTCTGTGGCTACTGTGGGGTTGGGATCCCCAGAGAAGGTAAGAGGGTCGAGACGGCGGAACTCGCGTATTGCGACCATCGCCCTAGGTTCGAGTATGCTTTCCCTTTCCTTAGCGGCCTCTCCCAGTTGCTGGATGGAGCCTGCCATCTCACGCAACAGATCTACCCCATCAACTGGTTCTTGGGGAGCATTAGCATCCCCAATATCTGGGACTAGAACATCCCTTCGGCTAGAACCACGGCCACGTCCTTGACCACGGCCACATCTTCCCCGCATGGACATAACTCTATATGAAAACAACGAAACAACATAAGCTTTCATACAACTGTTATTACTAACATGAAATACATAATCGCGCTAACACATAGCCATTTAAGATTATGTAAACAAGTCTCACATACCGAGGAGAACCAATAAGACGGATGCATCAATCTGAATAACCTACTTAGATTTCTTGCTAGAAAACACGCCTGCCAAACGCCTTTCTAACTTGGCTTCCAAGTTTGTTAATCCAAACGCTCGAAGGCAAGACTAGTCAATCCTAAGCTCCAACCTCCATACCTACGTATGCACAAACTATCATGCTCAACAGGATATCATGCTCATGTTATCTCATGTTATAAAAACACGTAAACACACACAATCAAGCACACGCACATCCTCACATGGTGGTGCACCCTCTTCCCATGGCTCTTAGGTATTCGAATCCAGAGCTCTGATACCAAGTTGTCATGGCCAAACTCCAGGGTCACGTGAAAGTCCACCAAACATACCATTTATGAAAATAAGAGTTTTAGTTGGAAAACTATCAACCCAAAGAATACAGCATATGGATAAAAGAATACCAGAGGTTCATCTCTCATAAACAGTAAGTATACAGTTTCATGCATGCATAAACTATATCACCTCAAGGCGTACAAAACTTGCCTTCAAAAATAGGCATCACGTGTAAAAGTACATGTCTTAAAATAAAAGAAAACTACAGCAAGTCTTTCGCCACCACGGGCACCTCTAGGTTAATTCCTCATGTTCACCTGTACTTGAAAAAAGTTTGCACAAAATTTCACACCGTGAGCCGAAACCTAATATAAACATACTATAAAATTGAAAAGTAGGATATGCAATCATATATAAGAAGCTGACTCAACCTCAGGAGCCAAAAAGGTTTTCCATCATGAAAACCATCAATTTTCCATCCTTAAAATCATACATATCAACAATGCAGATATCGTTTCACAACTAAGGAAAAATAATAACCAAAATAGTATTTTCCACTCGATTCATACTGCCGAGGAAAACAAAATAAAATGAATTCTGTGTACCGACTTTGCCACACACCTAGACAAAGGTAACAATTATAAACTCCTACTCATTACCTATCCCTGAATCATTTAAGACCTATTAAGTAATGGCAAGTTCTATACGGAGTCACAACAACAACCACTTAGTTTACGGGCTCGAAACCCGAGGGTACTAAGCACCCATCACCTCGTTTACAGTGATTAACCCGAAGGAACGTAAGGACCTATTATGCGCACGTTTTCAGACTTCCACCGAGGAGCAATAGCAGCCAAATCCACACACTCACTGTCACGATACGTCTATAGGATCATTTTAAAACCAACCGTAGCTCAACTATGAAAAACCCGCCAAACAATTTTATATCAACATATATAAAAAAAGATCTAATCCATCAACCATGGAGATTAACGAGCATGTAAAAACATGTTTCCATCAAAACATTTGAAAAGATGAGACTTAACCCCGAGGGTTAGCTTCAAACATCCAAAACACATTTTTCCAGAGTTTCACGAAACCTCCGTTTTCAAAACTACCCTTTTTAAAATCACGGACATCCACACATCCGAATCATGTAATAAACCATGAAAAAAAGCGTGAAAACATGCTTTTTACCCAGCAACAAGTTTTAAACATGAAAAACAACATTTTAAGCATTTTTAACCGGTGAAAACGCATATAACTTCGCGTAACACCCTTTAACAACAATATAATCTAGGATCTTACCTCGGAGAGTTAAAAACTTAATGCCTCGAAAACTACACTTCGTCAAAATGAGAATATGCCAGATAGATATGAAGCCCTCGACACCAATAACAAGGATCCACAAGCTAATCGTAAAAAATGAAGCCCGGGCCACCCCAAAGTCTAGAGAGAAGGCAGGAAAAAGGTGTAGAGAAAGAGATAAGCTGGAAAAAGATATTTCGTGACTTAAAAGATATTTGTGTGGATTTTATAGATTTTCGCGCTAGGCCTCCACTGCTCGAGCTCCCATGAACCTCTCGAGCGAACCCCTATCGACATACATCTCTGCCACACCACCACTCGAGCGGGCAACCACTGCTCGAGCGGTTACCTCACCGACCCACACTCTGCCACCAACCTGCTCGAGCGCACACCCACCGCTCGAGCGGTCAACGCTGGGAGAAAAACCAAATAAGGAAACTAAACCAAACCCCCACATGCCGAACACATATAACACATATACAAGACATGCTGTTCAACAACAAAGAAACATAAACGAACATGTTGCATCTAAAAATATGGAAAAAGAAACGAAACAGGGTCTCACAAATCATCCCAAACAAAAAACCAATCGTAAAGTGAACTAAGCTAAACCCATGCCCCGATAGAATTCATTTCCTCGCACTCCGATAATGACTCCTTCACATCTGTTGATGAAGACCCAGTACCCATCCTTAAGATTAGAATTCTCAGTAAAAAAGCCTATAGATGATTTGTATGAGATATGAACAAGAATGAATAGTATTTGGACATGGTATAGGGTTGGATAGTGTTTGAATTTTTTTATTTGCTCTTAATGATATAATATTATAGATAATTATATGACTACTTTTCAAAACATTACTTTTGTGTAAAGATGTAAGTACTTGCAATGTGTTTTATCTTTCGAACATTTCACGTTAGGAATAAAGATAATATGATAATTTAGGTAACTACCTTAGAATCTCATAGAAAGTTAAACTTAAGAAAATTCTTAAAAAATAAAATCATGAGAATTCTCCAAGATTTTGTTATATCAGCCGAGCAATTATCCTTGAATTCCAATAAGAAGAACGCCTGATCTACCTTTCTTCTAATGGGAAGTCTGGGAAAAATTAATCGAGTTGAGTTCATTCTTTTAAGACAGCAACTCCATCAGAATAGAAATTGCTAAATCTCTTGTGCAACATACAAATTTATTCGACAAAAATTGTAATTCTAACCATAGCCTTTTTAAACTGCAGTCATGGTTTCTAGTAATAGAACACGAGACCAAATCATAACCAATGTAGGTAACCAGTTAGAACAACTTTAGCAAAAAATAGATGGGCTACTCAAGGTAATCCGACGCCAAAAACAAGCAATGCAAGCTTACCTCCAAATTGACACACCTCCAAAACCTAAAGAAAGAAAGGACGATCCGCACCCAAAAAATATAGAAAGCTCGTGTTCTAAATGTCGGAAGGATATCCAAAAAGAGACCCAACTCGAGCGTGTTACAAGGAAAGAACGACAGAAGAAAATTTAGGTACCTATGTGACTCATATAGAAAGGTACATTCTTGAGAATGCATAAAATCGATAAAAGGATGTTGGAATTGCAGGGCGAATGATCATCTTCGAAGAAAGTGTCTAAGGAATCAAGAAGAAATAAGAAGGGCAACAAAAAGCAGGAACACTAGTTAGAACTCAAAGCTAGAGATCCTAGAAATCAAGGTCAAAATCTAAACCCAAGAGTTGAAGATACGAGGAGGCCACTAAGCAAGGAAGACAACCAAGGACAAGGAGATGTGCTTATCCTAGCACCTAGGAACCCTCAGAACCTGAATGAAGCTATCATAGATGATTTGCCTACCTATCCTCTACCTATTTAAGTATCTTTTGACTTCAGACCCTCTAGTTTTGCCAATAAAAATTTTAAGGACGCGATAACCCTTAGGCCTTCTAAGACCCCACCCTAGAAATAAGAGATCAGTATGCTCACCGGTGGAGTTGTAAAACTTGGTGGTGTTTTGACCTTATTAATTGGAAATGTTAATGATATCCACAAACGAATAGACTTGCTGCTAATCATTTTATCACGCTCAAGGCGTTAGTTCGTTTCCACCCTCAACGTACCATTAAGACCAAAGCCCAATGCCTCTTTAAGTAAATCATCAAAGATACCCTCATAAGATGACGACAACATACCGAGAAAACCAAGTTTGATAAGAATATTAAAGTCCTTAAAACTATGCCTGGACCCAACCCACTTCAAAGATCTCAAAATGAACAACTCAGGAGAAGAAACTAAGAATCCAAAAATCTTGAACTAAATAGCTAAGTGTGTTATCTTAGGAAATCTTCGTGTCACGAAAAGGAAAAATGAGATAATGACCTTATCCACTAACTCCAGTTGAAGTTTTGCTTAAGAAACTACTAAAAATGATTTTTCTTGAAATCACGCAAGGAGACTGCCGTTTGGAACACAGAAGAATAACAACAACGACCAGAAGCAAAGGAGAATGTAATCCCGGAAGATACGTCACCGACCTACCTCATGTCCTAACACAACTACCTGCGAAAGTAAGCCAAACCTAAGAGCGGCCGATACATATCATAGGCCGTCATTCTGATGGATGACTGTAAAACTTATACTCGTTCTAATATTTTGTCAAATATTAAGCTTTATTTATGCAATTAAATAATTTACTTATCTATAAATGAATCAGTAGAATAACCCTAATTATATAAATATATGTCTTTAACGGTTCTTGAAATCGGGGCGTTACATCTTCGGAGCAAGAGAGATCGAGAGAGATCAAGAGAGATTGAGAGAGTTGAGAGAGATAAGGAAATTGAGAGAGAATAGAGTTTTTCTTCGGCTCACACGAATGGAGTTTTGAAACTCCTCAGACCCTTGTACTATTATGGACCTTGCGGCCGCGAGATCCAGCCCCCTTTAAAAATGGCGGCCGCAACATGCTGACCCAAACCACTGTGTTAGATTCTCACAGCCATGACTTTTGTGAAAGTTTACACACGGCCGCCATATCCGAATAACCAGGCTACCAACATCCTAGGGCAAAACGTTCAGGCTGCCACTTTGGGAAGTAATGGCTGCCATTTTCTTCATGCTCCCACCTTTTGAACTTTTTCCCTTGGGTATGGGTAACTCTTGTTTTGGTTTTGGTTAGCTAAAATTTTTCTTTTTAACCCCTATTGAATTTCTAGCCACTTCTAAAGTGTCCGGTCCTCCTCATGACCTTAAATTGACCCTTCAATCCCTTTTATAACCTAAAATTGATATCTATCTCATCGGTTCTCTTCAAAACCTTAAACTGACTCACCGGTCCTCTTCATAACCTTAAACTAATCCTTCGATCCCTTTCATGACCTAAAACTGATATCTACCTTGGCGGTCCTCCTCAAGACCTTAAACGGATTCATTGGTCCTCCTCATGACCTTAAACTGACTCATCGGTCCTCCCTATGACCTTAAATTGATTCTTTCAGTCCTTGCATGACCTAAAAATGTCCCTTTGAACCTTCGATCCTCCTCATGACCTTAAACTGACTCCTCGGTCCTTGCACGATCTAAAAGTTGGCCCTTTACCTTTTTGGTCCTTACATGACCTAAAACTGCCCCTAGAATAATCGATCCTCCTCGCGACCTTAAACTGGCTATCCGGTTCTCACATGACCTTAAAAATGCCCCTTCTCGATCCCATTTAGGACCTAAAACTGATCCTTGGTGATTCTTTGGTCCATGTTGCGACCTGAAATGTCTGTATGTTTGCATTACACTTGTTTGCATCGTATCGTATCTTTCATGCATCATGATTAGCCTAATTGCATCATATGCATTGCCCCACGAACTACGATCAGTTTGATTCCTTAAAATGAGGATACGTAGGAAGCTCGATGGAAATTTGTTTTTAACCACAATTTTTTGTATGTTTAGCTTGTGCCTAAGATTGGCAGCTTGTTCAATCAGTTTGTCTCTGGAGCTTTAGCGTTCACTTGCACCACAAATTGTTGCAAGCTCTGTCAAAGAGGGGCAACTGTAGACACTCCAATTTTCCAAGTCGAATCTTAGGCACCCGTCTCAAATGCTCTCCAATGACGAAAATATGGGGATTGTGCTCAAGGATACTCCCAAGAAAGTAAAGTTAGGAATTCGGTTCAAAATCTAAGAAATCACTAAAAAACCTCCAGGCCGTAACATCCATATACTCACAGCTGCCACCTTTTTCAAAACCCTAGAGCAGGCCGTGTCCTTACTCTCACGGTCGCAACATTTTTTGTGATCCTAGAGCAGGCTGCCACCTTTGAATCTCACAGCTGCCAGTTTCCAAAATCCTAAACCTAGCCGCGATTTTTGAAAATTACGACCGTCGCTATCAGTACGAATAAAGGACACAGCAGGCACTATACAAAAGCATAAAGGTCGCGGCCGGCACTTTAACACCTTTTTGGACAGGTAGCAGAATTCCAGAGGATGTCTGATCTCCCACCTTGCCTATAAACAAGGGACGTTTTGCACAAAAATTAGAGAGAAGCAACCTGGATTCCAAACCTCTGTCAGTTTTGAATTTCACCCGATATTTCGATATTCAACTTACACACTTTCGAGCTTAGTTCGTGTTTTTGCTTGCACCGGTGAGACTTTGGAGCACATTTGGCTTAGCAGTATTCGATTCCCACATTCGAGGAGGCTTTCGAGGTTAATATTCATACGAGGTAACCTTAGAAAACCATGACAATTATATAAACCCTTAGCTTCTCTCTCTCTCTCTCTCAGGTGTCGTGGATAAGGTTTCTACTGGTTATTTATTTATTTGCTATTCATTTCAATCAAAAGCAGGCTTATATAAGCTTTCTTCATTAAACAAGTATATTTCAATTTGTTTTTCGCACTCACTAGCACACTGGACACATAAAAAAGCTCTTTGTGGTTTTAAAAACATGACGGCCGCGACCCTTGGTTATCACGGCCGTGTGTTTTGTTGAACCCAAAGTAATGGGCGCCATTTATATTTTTCTAGACACATCTTTTCCACTATTTTGGTCACAGCCGCGACACCCTTGTTGTCACGGTCGCGATATTTTGTGGGATCAGTGACATGAAAACTATGTTTTAACTCTTATGTTATCTGTTTTGAGGTTCTGTATATTCTGTGTTTAGGAATAGTATTGCTGTAAGGGATGAATGATGGTAGATCTAGCTTAGATCAAGTGAGTTATGATCTCCATTCTGTATATCCTTTTCATTTGAGTTTCCTTTGAACTATGCATGTTAGACATCTCTTTGAACCTTGAAAATACCATGGCCACAACCTCTAGCTGTCATGGTTGTACGTTTTAGTGTCTTCTTTTCTCGTGGCCGCCAGTTCGTTCTTTATGTTTATCGTGGCCACAACTTTCTGTTGCTACGGCCGTGCACTTTGCATGAGACTAGTAGCATAAAAATAGTGTTTTAAAGATTTCTGCTATCTTTTCTTATATTTTGATGCATCCTGTTTTGATATTCATGTCGCTGTTGAGTTAATGAACAATAGATCCAGCCTTAACAAGTGGGCTGTGGTCTCTGTTCTATGTAACCCACCCATCTGAGTCCCTCTCGAAGCATTGTATGTTCAATACCCATCTGAACCTCAAAAACATCCTGACCGCAACCTTTGGTTGTCACGGCCGTAACATTAGGCACCTTAGTTTCTAGCGCTAACCCTATATTTTTCGTGGTGACATCTTTTGTGACTTATTTTGTCACGGCCGTAACATATGTTGCCACGGTCGTGAGTTTTCTGCATGTCTAGTAGCTTAAAAATAGGTCGAGTCTTTTCTATTCTTTCTATACAGTTTGCATATAGCATGATTAAAGACAAAAATATTGTTGCATGTCCCTTAGGCCTTTCTCTTGTTTCATTTAATCTTTCACAGCATGTTTTTCTCTTTGTTTTACTCAAATTATATGTGTGGCATGTTTAGAAATGATAACAAAGTTGCATGACCCTCAGGACTGTAGTTAAGGTTTTTGCTTATTTGTTTGCTTTTGTATGAACTCTCTTTAACCTCCTATTTTGTAAATGTTATCTTTAAAATGTTTACAACAAGAACCGATGTTGACAAAGTAGAGGCCGATGTTGACAAAGTAAAGGCCAATATCACGGTTGGGCAAAAAATAGTCCCTAACACCTTCCCTTTTCGTACCTTAGCCCCGAACCCTTTTTTTCTCTAGTTACACTTTCAAAAGATCCGCAGCCTTCTTTTTGTTTTTCTTCATTTTTCTCAAAAATAAAGTGGCGACTCCATTTTTCTTAAAAGCGTGTTCGGATATCTTGAATTTTCTTGTTTTAAATAGAAAATAGTATTTTTCTAAAAATAATAAATATCTGGTGCACCGTTCCCTCCCTCAAATGCCCGCAATAACTCAAACCTATTTCTTTTAAGTCTTAAAGAAGCATGACTGGGAATAGCTTCTAAAGAGGGGTAAAAATTCGTTACACAGAATTGGTTAAAAAACAACACTGTTTGCTAAAAATGACTTTTAGAAAAAACCATCTGATCCAATCACTCTAAATAAATTTTAAAGAAAGAAAACTCAAAACTCTAACTTTGGACATACAGTTTGACCTAAGAGGATTTTTCTGAAAATTTCTAAAAATCGGCAAAGTGGACTATTTTTCTACAACTTCGGCGTAATACCGTAAAAATTTTATTTGGGCATTTAAACACCTTTCTAGGTCCCACAAAAATCACATATGCTAAAAACAACTTCAAGAAGCTCTAGTAGTTTGGAAAAGAACACTGCTTGGTTTCTCTAAAAATTCGGGTGAGGGCTTAAAAGCGACTTTTTCTTAGTTTTTCTTCAGTAAACTTGTTTTCTTTCTTATTTAACTTAGGTTACGGACCACATAAACACAGAATGTTTTAGGGGAGTTCACATGCTCATATCACATTTGTTTAAGTCATGGAAGAATAACGCAAAACAACCAAGCATAAAGACAACCGGTTTCACATGGTTCTCCTATTCGATTCTTTTTTAACCTTCTTGTTTTTAAGTTTGGTTTTAGGTTCTTAAGTCTTATTAAATGTTGTAAAGAGGTGCTACAAGAGAAGGTTAAAGAGAGTTTTATGTTGGAATTCTTCCTGAATTTATTTCTGAATTCAATTGGCTTTTTTTTTTCTGAATTCAATTAGCAATTGAATTGGCCATTCAATTGGCAATTGAATTCAGGCCATTCAATTGGATTCAATACCATAATTCAATTGACAATTGAATTGGCCATTCAATTGCCAATTCAATTCTGTATAACTCTCCATGATAGAAATTCTATATAAAGAGGCTCCTATTGTATTATTAAAAGTAACAAAAGAGATATACAAAGAGAGCAAGGCACAGAGGTCAGAGAGAAAAGTATACAGGCAGATTGCAAGTTCTGTGAGAGAGAGAAAGACAGATGAGGTACGTTCGTAGCCGATCTTGGTAGTGTTCCAACGATTGTGTCAGCCATTTTATCCTGGGAGAGTGATGACGGTGGAAAACCTACAACACCCTCGATAGGCGGTGAATCATTCTTAAGGAAACTGCGTTTGCAGGACTCGATTTGCATATTCCATTCATGTTATTTCTGTTGTTTCATTTTCTGTAATTTCAGTTCATTGTAATCGTTATATATTAATAAAGATGTATTTTCTGGACCACTGAGCATGTATCTTATTGCATTAGATTTCTCCCAACGTTTTATAAGTCCTACCTCGGATGACTTGATCAGAGAATTTTGGACTTAACTTTTGCTCAATAGAAATAACTTCTTCCTTTTCTTCTTCTTTCTTTCTTTCTCTTTCTTTCTTCTTCTTCTTCTTCTTCTTCTTCTTCTCAAGAACTCACTCACTCACTCACTTACTTCTTCTTCTTCCCAAGAACTCTCTCTCTCTCTCTCTCTCTCTCTCTCTCTCTAAGCTCCATCGAAATTTTGATGGGGGAGAGTGGTGGATTTGGTCTTCTATTTATAGGTGAAAAGAGCTTGGGTTACCTAAGTGGTTAGGCTAACATGGGTTGGTTAAGCTTACCTTAGTTAAGTTTAATTAACTAAGGTTAGTTGGCACATGGCTCTAGGCATGATGGAAGAACAATTATATATTTATATAATTAATTCTTTTATGTCTAATTATGAAATCTCTACTCACATCTTTGCATTCATTTGAATTCCATTTGCATTTCACTTGAATTTAATTTGAGTTTGAAAAAAGCTACATTTAATGAATTCCACCAACCAAACAAGTATAAATTTTGTGGGGCTCAAGGTAAGGAAGACTAACATATATTTATCATTTTAATTCTTTTGTATAATTATAGAATCTCTACAAAATAGTATTTTATTTGCATTTAAATTTCATCTTCATTTGGCTCAAAAGACGATATGTGGGAGTAATATATATACAAAGTCATGAGATATTTTTCCCAAAATATAATGATTTAGTCTTGGTGTAATTAATTCTCCATAAAAAAAATTCACACCAAACAAGTACATATTTTTCGTTAATTTAGAATACTTTTCCTTAATTTAGGTGTGGTTGTTCCCTCCAAGGTGACCATCTTTCTCTACATCTCTCTCTCTCTCTCTCTCTCTATATATATATATATATATATATCTCATGTCTTATATTTTATGTATAAGAAAGACCAAAAAATTTCTATGTACTTATTTTCGGTCTTTGGTCATAACCTTTTATTATTTGTCTTTGGACTTTGAAATTGGAACTTTAACCAAAGAAAAACATTAGATTGATATTAGGTTCAGTCTATTCCAAACCCAGGCTCAAGAAGACTAAAAGTTTAGGTTAGTTCTTTTCAAAGGAGTTAGGTATAGAAATTTCCCTCTACAACTCACAAACTAATTAAATTTGATTTGTATTTTCTTCTCTGCTGGTTCTGGAAATACGGGCTATTACAATACTAAAGTAGAAAAATATTTTCGTTATTTATTTACTTAGGTTTTTTTAGTGAAATTTATAAAAAATCCTTCAAAATTTTATTTTGAATAAAAATAATTTAATTCTATTTTCGGGTTTACTTAAATGCAAACGGGTTGCTACACTTATATTCTACAAGAACCGATAATCTAATATTCTGTATGTAGGCCGAACTTTATACACCAAATTAATTACTATGTAGATTAAAAGACACACTCATGTACAATATTAAATAAATAATGAAACGCATACATTTCTTATACAAATTCTCATTAAAATGAAAAAATAGTTTTTACTAATAAATAAAAATAATACCAAAAATTCAATGCATGTTTTTTAGTATACAACCCTAGCACCTCTATCTGTATCCCAGCATTGAAGACTTGCTCAAATGTCATAAGTGGCTGCGTGATCAAATATTTTCAAAATTGTGGCTGCAAGTTCTTTACCACCATTCTCACCTGCTTCTTCTCAGTTGCTCTATTTTTCATTTTGGCTGCTTTAGCCCTCCAACGAGTCAAAAATTCGACAAAGGACTCCTTGGAGTCCTGCCTGGTAGTCTCGAGTTTTCGAGTTGCTACATCAAGATGAATGTCGTAGTTGTACTAGTTGACAAATGCAGTAACAATATCCTCTCAAGTCCTCGCCTTTGCAGCATTCAACTACAAAAACTACTTTTGAACGACTTCTTACAGAGATAGTTGGAAAAGATGG
The DNA here is from genome assembly GCA_034768845.1 of Heliamphora exappendiculata. Lineage (NCBI taxonomy): Eukaryota > Viridiplantae > Streptophyta > Magnoliopsida > Ericales > Sarraceniaceae > Heliamphora > Heliamphora exappendiculata. The sequence goes on from JAOTRH010000006.1 coordinate 3,837,221, forward strand.
GCCTTCAATTGACGCTAATCCCCATAGGAGACAAAGTTCCCACGTGCATCCTCAAATGAATCCTTGGGTTCTCGATTCCGTTATGTTTTACCATATTGGGCATCTTAAACTTCTCGGGGAGTGGCATCCGAAAATAGGCAGAGTCCCTCCACATCGAGCATATAATCCTCAACCCATCGGGCTTTTCTCAAGACTTTCTCCAGTTCGTCAATTTTATTAGACAAGATTGACTCTTTAGCGGTTATTCCTTCTGAGACAATTAGTTGAGCGACTAACAGTGGCACCACAGCTGGTTGGACCTCTTCGGGTATCAAATTCTCATCTCAAATATTGCCGCCTATTCCATCTTCATGATCATTACAGGGAACTGCATTAGGGTCTACCACTCGAGTCTATAAAGCTGGAATATGTTCTTAACATTGGGTCTGACTCCTAGTCTAGTTATTCATTGTAGTACTGGCTCTCTCTATTGTTTGTTGTAAGTCCATAATAGCCCTCATTAGGTTTGTCACGTCCCAAACACCAAGGTCACGTGAAAGCCCACCAAAACATCTTTTGAGAAAATAAGATTTGCAGTTGGAAAACCATGAACTCAAAAATATATATCATTTGGATAGTAATCCCCACAGTTCAACTCTCATAAACTGAAATCATGCAAACTCATACATGAATAAATATATCGCCTCAAGGCGTACAAACAGCCTTCTAAAACCGACACCACATGTATAAGTACATGTCCAAATAGGAAAATTACAACTAGTCTTCCGCCACCACAGAAATCTAGGTCAACTCCACATACTCACCTAAAAAAAGTTTTTATAGCAAAATCCCACACCGTGAGCCGAAGCCCAATAAAAAATAGACAGTAAAGCTGTAAAGCAGGCTTTGCAATCATATGCACATAATCTCAATCACAGGAGTTAAAAGGTTTTTCTCTCAAAACCACAAGTTTTCTCTCTGAAAACCACAATTTTCATCATTGAAACTATGCATATCATCCTAATAGATATCATGCCACAGTTAAGGGAAAACTGTAAAACACAGTATTCTCCACTCGGGTCACACAGCCGAGGAGGAAGAGAAAAAATGTGATCCTATGTACCAGCTCTACCAAACAGATAAAGGTAACAACTATAGACTCCTGCCCATTACCCTAGTCACCACTCAAGGCCTGCTCGGTAATGACAAGTTCTATACGGAGTTACGACAATGACCCCATTCACGGAGGCAACCGACTTAGTTTACAGGTTCTCAACCCGAGGGCCCTAAGCACCCGCCAACCACTTAGTTTACGGGTTCACAACCCGAGGGCACTAAGCACCCACCAACCTTGTTTACGGGGATTAACCCGAAGGCATGTAGGGACCTACTCTGCGCACGTTTTTGGACTTTCACCGAGGAGCAACAAAAGCCCAACTCAACACACCTACTATCACGGTACATCTATGGATAACATTTAAAAACTCACAAATATTTTTACATTGCATGTATATGAAAAGGGATCCAATCCATCAACATGGAGATCTACAAGCATGTAATAACAGATTTTCAATACAACTGAGACTCAACCCCAAGGGTTAGCTCCAAACCTCCGCAAACATGTTTTTCATAAAAACACCTAGTTTTCAAATCTCCTTTTGAAAATAACGGATCTCAACACATCCGGTTCATGTATAAACCAAGAAAAGGCGTAAAACCCACTTTTACCCAAAACCAAGGTTTAAAACATGAAAATCACATTTAATGCATTTTTACCTGGTGAAAATAAGTATAATCACATATATCACCCTTATACAGCAGTAGAGTTTAAAATCCTACCTCAAAGAGCTGAAAGCTCGACGCCTCAAAATCTAACCTCGTCGAAACGAGAATCCGTTTAGATTGATATGAAGGCCACGTCGCCGACAGCAAGGATCTGCTATCCGACCGCGAAAAACTAAGCCCCGGGCCTCTCGAAAGCTAGAGAGAAGGTAGAGAAAGGTGGAGAGAAAGAGATATGCTTGAAAAAGATATTTTGAGTCTCCAAAAAGATATTTGTTCTCTTTATAGATTTTCGCACCTAGGACCCACTGCTCAAGCGCCTAAGCACCGCTCGAGCGGACCCCTTGCCGACATAAGCTCTGCCACACCATCGCTCGAGCGCCGAAGAACGGCTCGAGCGGTCACCTCTCAAACCAACACTCTACCACTAGCCTGCTCGAGCGCTCTCTCCACCACTCGAGCGGTCAACACTGAGAGAAAAACTGAAGAAGGCAACCAAGGCGAACCCCCCTGCATGCATAACATATATAACACCTATACAAAATATGCAGTTCTACGACTAGAAACATAAACCATACACCAAGAGATACATATACGGAAAGAAACACATCAACATAAATAAATATCTCAAAAAGAGATGGGTCCAGGTCTCATAACTCTCCTCCCTTTAAGGAATTTTGCCCCCGAAAGTCGCAACAAGGTCACGCGGTAAATAGGTCTGGGTATCTACCGCGCATCCCAGACTCGAGCTCCCATGTCGCTTCTTCAACCCCGTGATGAAGCCGTAGGACCTTGACATAAGCAATTGTTCTGCCCCGTAGCATCTGCTCCTTTGTATCAAGAATCCTCACTGGACGCTCCTCATAAGTGGCATCCTCATCCACCCGTAGCTCAGCCCAATCTAACACATGGGAAGGAACAAGCTCATACCTCCGAAGCATAGAAACGTGGAACACGTTGTGCACAGATGCTAACTGAGGTGGCAAAGCCAAACAATAAGCAACCTCTCCAACTCTGTCAAGAATCTCAAAAGGTCCAATGAATCGCGGTGATAGCTTCCCGCTATGACCAAACCTCATCAAACCTCTACGTGGCGAGACCTTCAAGAACACTTGATCCCCCACTGCAAACTCCAAAGGTTGTCTCCTCTGATCTCCGTAACTCTTTTGGCGGCTCTGTGCCGTCAAAAGGCATTGGCGTATCACTGTAATTTTCTCTGCTGTCTCTCGCACCATGTTGGGTCCCAAGACTATGGTCTCCCCCACGTCTGTCCAACACACAGGTGATCTACACGATTTGCCATACAAAGCCTCATACAGTGCCATTCTAATACTGGACTGATAGCTGTTGTTGTATGCAAACTCTGCTAATGGTAGATGATCCTCCTAAGAACCTCTGAAGTCAAGGACATAGGTCCTTAGCATATTCTCCAGAATCTGTATAGTCCTCTCAGACTGATCATTCGTTTGGGGGTGAAAAGCAGTACTGAACATCAAGTTCATCCCCAAAGCCTCATGAAGACTCTACCAAAAGCGCGATGTAAAGCGCGGGTCTCGGTCAGAAATAATAGACACAAGCACTCCATGCAACCTGACTATCTCTTTGACATACAACTGACTCAGTCGGTCCATTGAATCCTTTACACGGATGGGGAGAAAGTGTGTAGACTTCGTCAACCTATCGACCACAACCCACACGACGTCGTGTCCCCTAGGTGACCGAGGAAGTTCAGACACAAAGTCCATCGTGACGTTCTCCCACTTCCACTCTGAGATTGGTAACGGCTGTAACAAGCCCGCCGGCCTCTGGTGTTCTGCCTTCACCTTCTGACAGGCAAGGCACCGAGAAACAAATTGGATTACGTCTCTCTTCATTCCCGTCCAACAAAACTGACGACGTAGGTCATGATAAATCTTCCTGCCTTCAGGATGCACTACAAGGTGAGAATGATGGCACTCACGTAGTATATCAGCACGACATGACTCTGGCACAAACAACCTCCCTGCTAATCTCAGACTCTGATCTGAACCCATAACCCATCCTGCTGTATCCTCTCCACTAGCAACACGATCTCGGATCATCTGAGCCTCCTAGTCCGTCAGCTGGACCTCTAGCACACGTGCTATCAACGCTGGTCGTGAAACTACTGAAAACAAAGTAGCACCCGTCGCTGTCTCCCCGAGACACAAATCAAACTCCCCAATCTCTCCAAGCATGTCCCACTCACGTATAGCCACAGAAGCTAACGACCCGTGAGATCTCCTACTGAGAGCGTCTGTCACAACGTTGGCCTTCCCTGGATGGTACTACAAGTCTAAATCATAATCCTTCAATAACTCCATCCATCGTCGTTGGCGCAAGTTCCGATCCTTATGCGAAAATAAGTATTTTAAGCTCTTGTGATCGGAGAAAATCTCAAAATGCTCACCATAAAGATAGTGACACCATGTCTTCAAAGCAAAGACCATGGCTGCCAACTCCAGATCGTGTGTAGAGAAGTTCTTCTCATGGGTTTTCAACTGCCAAGAACCATATGCTACAACCTTTCCTTCTTGCATCAGAACACAACCTAGACCATCGTGTGATGCGTCACAATATACTGTATACCCCAAGCCTCGCTCAGGAATAATCAACACTGGCGCACTAGTCAACCTCGTCTTCAGCTCCTGGAATGCTGACTCACAGGACTCACTCCAAACAAACACAACTCCCTTCCGCGTCAGGCGCGTCATCGGTGCAGCGAGTCTCGCAAAATCATTCACAAACCGCTGATAGCACCCTGTTAAACCCAGAAAATTACAAATCTCAAAGACGCACTTCGGTCGCACCCAACTAGTCACGGCATCTGTCTTCGACGAATCCACTGATACCCCGTCTGACGACACGACATGCCCCAAAAATCTCACCTCAGACATCCAGAACTCATGCTTGTCAAACTTTGCGTACAAGTGACGCTCTCTCAAAGCTTGTAGCACGATCCGCAGGTGATCCTCGTGTGCCTCCCTAGTTGGTGAGTAGATGAGAATATCATTAACAAGCACCACCACAAAACTATCTAGATACTGATGGAAGATTCGGTTCATCAAACTCATGAAAGTAGCTGGCGCATTCGTCAGACCGAACGGCATGACCAGAAACTCGTAGTGACCATAGCGAGTCCAGAAGGCAGTCTGCGCTATGTCCTCGTCCCTAATCCTCAACTGGTGGTATCCCAATCTCAAGTCAATCTTTGAGAAGCAGCTCGAACCCTTCAGATAATCAAACAAATCATCTATCCTCAGCATCAGATACTTATTCTTCACTGTCGCCAGATTCAGCTTCTGGTAGTCGATACACAAATGCAAAGATCCATCCTTCTTCTTCGCAAAAAGAGCACGAGCTCCCCATGGCGAAGTACTCAGATGTATAAACCCCTTGTCTAGAAACTCTTGAAGCTGTACCTTGAGTTCACGCAACTTAGTGGGTGCAAAACGATAAGACGGTATCGGTATGGGAACAGCTTCGAGAACTAGATCAATGGAGAACTCTACCTCACGGCTCGGTGGCAACTCAAACAGATCGTCAGGAAAGACATCTAGGTAGTCGCAAACCACCGGAGGTAACTCCCCTTAAACCCTAACCTCCTCATCCAACATGAGGGTTGAAAAGAGGAAACCCAAGTTGCCCTAGTTTTGCACAGCGCCCGACATAGCCATCAAACTCTCATCCTGGTCTCCCATAAAGCAAAAACAATCTCCTACCGGTATACAAATCGTTACCCTCCTTCGATCGTAATCGATAAAGGCACGATAGATGGTCAGCCAATCCATCCCTAGGATGACGTCAAACGTGGTCATGTCTAGAATAATAAAGTCGAACTCTAAACAACAACCGGCGACCTCAAATACGCAGGACCTACAAACATAACTCAACGTCACACTCCCACTGACTGAGGTTTCCACACTCAAAGTACTACCCAACCAGTCCATTTTCAGCCCCAAAGCAGATGCAAAAGCTGATGATATAAATGAATACGATGCTCCGGTGTCGATAAGGACACTAACCCATGATCTAAAGACTAGAAGAGCACCTTTGATCATGGAGGTGGTAGCAGCAGCATCGGGCATGACCGATGATCTGGATGAACTGGGATCTGCAAGAACATAAGCTCTGGCCTATCCATTGTGGCCCTGTACTGTAGACTGTCTACCTGACTGTACTGATGCGCCCCCTTCTGCAAATCGAGATAGCTGACATTCCTGAACAGATAGAGTAATAGGTGCTCAGCTGTACTCCGACTGAACCTGAACTGGCGCTGAACTCTGACATTCCACTGCGCCTGCGACTGCGACTGAACCTGAACTGGCCCAAATTAGCCAGATTAGCCGCACTCAAAACATACCACTGGCCCCCTCCCCTGCGCCTGCGACTGCGACTGAACGTGAACTAGCGCTGAACTTTGACATTATGTCGCGCGATGCCTTAACCTTTGGCATCTGTAACAAACAGACTCTCTACGCTCTGACCTTTCCGTCGAAGCGGCGGGAGGAACGGATGCAGAAGACAGCGGTGGATACGACCCCACCAGATGAGAACTCAGACCAGATGTCCATCGATGCTTGTCCTTGCGTCCCTAAAACTATGCACGTCCCCCATCTTGCGAACCCCTACTGTCTCTGTCTCTGCGCATCTCGTTCAGAGTGCCTTCCACCCTCATGGCGATCTCCACCAACTCTGTGAAAACCTGCATCCTGAACGCTGCCACTCTGTCACGAATAGCAGGCCTCAAACCCCTCTCAAACCACTTTGCACGGAACTCATCAGTGGGCACAATCTCCTGTGCAAACCAAGATAGGCTAGTAAACTCAACCTCATACTCAATCACTGTTATCGTTCCCTACGTCAGAAAAAGGAAGTCCTCTCTGTAGTGATCCCTCAACGTCGCCGGGAAGTATTTCTCTAGAAATACCTTAGTGAATGCCTCCCAAGTGCCTCCCACTGTAGTCTTAGCGAACTTCCACCACATGTGAGCACTCCCTCTCAGTTGGAAGGCAGCAAACATAACCCTCAAATCATCTTCCTCTATCTGAAGCGTGTCCAGAATCCTGGTAACCAGCTCCAGCCACTCAGTGGCTACCGTGGGGTTGGGATCCCCAGAAAAGGTAGGAGGGTCCAGACGGCAAAACTCACGCATCGCGATAGTTACCCTCGGTTCAGGTACACTCTCCCTTCCCTTAGTGGCCTCAGCCAGTTGCCAAATGGAGCCGACCATCTCACGCAACAAGTCTCTCTCGCCAACCGGTCCTTGGGGTGCATTAGCATCCCCAAAATCTGGGATTGGAACGTCCCTTCGGCCAGAACCACGGCCACGGCCTTGACCTCGGCCTCGTCCTTCCCGCGTGGACAACGCTAAACGAAAGCAATATAACAGGATAAGCATCCATACAACATGTTATTGCTAACGTAAATGGCATATCACATATAAGCATGCTAACACATAGCCACTTAGATCATGTCATCACATATCTCACATACCGAGGAGAATCAACAAGAAAGACTGTCACTCTAGCTAACCTACTCAGATTCCTTGCTAGAAATAGCGTCTGCGAAACGTGTCTCTAACTTGGCTCCCAAGTTTGTTAATCCAAACGCCCGAAGGCAAGACTAATCAATCCTAAGGTCCAACCTCCATACCCACGTATACACAATCATCATGCTACACAGGCTATCATGCTTATGTAAGAAAACTCTTGAACACGTGCAATCAAGCACACATACATCCTCACAAGGTGATGTACCCTCTTTCCACGGCTCTTAGGTATTCGAACCCAGAGCTCTGATATCAAGTAGTTACGCCCCAAACACCAGGGACACGTGAAAGCCCACCAAAACATCGTTTGAGAAAATAAGATTTCCAGTTGAAAAACCATGAACTCAAAAATATACATCATTTGGATAGTAATCCCCACAGTTCAACTCTCATAAACTAAAATCATGCAAACTCTTACATGAATAAATATATCGCCTCGAGGCATACAAACCAGCCTTCTGAAATCGGCACCACATGTATAAGTACATGTCCAAAATAGGAAAACTACAACTAGTCTTTTGCCACCACAGGAATCTAGGTTAACTCCACATGCTCACCTGAAAATAGTTTTTACAGCAAAATTCCACACCATGAGCGAAAGCCCAATAGAAAATAAACAGTAAAGCTATAAAACAGGCAACACAATCATATGCACATAAGCTCAATCACATGAGCTAAAAGGTTATTCTCTCAAAATCACAAGTTTTCTCTCTGAAAATCACAATTTTCATCATTGAAACTATGCATATCATCCTAACAAATATCATGCCACAGTTAAGGGAAAGCTGTAAAACACAGTATTCTCCACTCGGGCCACACAGCCGAGGAGAAAGAGATAAAATGTGATCCTATGTACCGACTCTGCCAAACAGACAAAGGTAACAATTATAAACTCCTGCCCATTACCCTAGTCACCACTCAAGGCAAGATCAGTAATGACAAGTTCTATACGGAGTTACAACAACGACGCCATTCACGGAGGGAACTGACTTAGTTTATAAGTTCTCAACCCGAGGGCCCTAAGCACCCACCAACCACTTAGTTTACGGGTTCACAACCCGAGGGCACTAAGCACCCACCAAC
>JAOTRH010000006.1:3845733-3856447 GCA_034768845.1 Heliamphora exappendiculata
AACAGACCTAACCTTTCTCTAAACACGGACAGCACAAGCAATTTTCAGATTTGCAGGGTTTTCGCAGTGTTCATCTTCTTCAACAACAATCACAAATCCCAAACAAAGAAAGAGGAACATAAGAAAAAAATGATGGGAAGTAGATTAGGTTGAAGAGTAGTTCATTTCACGAACCTCCCAATCAAGCTTCTCATGCCATCTTCCTTCACAAACATTAAAGAAATCGCCCTCAAAACCGTCCCTTCAGTCTCTTCGCCAGCAATCTACCGGAGAAGAGACCGATCTGGACCTGATTCCAGCAAAAACCCGTCCCAATCCTCCAACCCAACCCCAAACCTTTCCCCACCATACACGTCAAGTTCACCTGGAACCGGCTGTAGCTCCCATACCCATTCGTCCTTCTGGACCCCGCCGCCGGCAAAGTTTGTCACAGCTGCTGGTCAGGTCTCCAGCGGCATCGAAACCGGCCATTTCTGAAGGGGGTTGTTGTCGGAAACCGCCGCCACCGAGAGATGAAGAAAGCGTGGAGGGAGAATCAATGGCGTTGAGGGAGAATCAAGTGAGAGAGAGATGAGAGAGAAAAGAGTGACGGAAATAAATTAAAAAAATAATAATATGAATAAGAGTAAAATTAGAAATAACATAAAATAATTGCTAATGTTAGCATTTTTCGTCAAGTTTTTTAACAGTTATCTGATGGAATAGAGTATCTGAAATATAGAAACAAAGCAGAAGGGAGGACAGTATAATTTCAGAGATCTCAGTGGAGGTCCTTGTAATAAGCTTAAATTTCACGAGAAGTAAGTGTAATTTACCCAAAATAGAATATTCTACTCTACATCTTTGAAGACCAAAACTAGTCATAGTATCAGTAAACCTACCAAACCAAGCTCAAAGAGATTGTTGAATCCAATATAATGATTTCTTCAAGCGACAAATCAAACCTAACTCTCCTTGAGCAACAAATCTGGAAATTGCTCCATATAGACCTTCTCTTGTAGATCACCATGCAAGAAAGCATCCTTTACATCCAACTAAAGTAAAAGCCATGCAAACATGGCTATAAGAGATATAAAAAGGCGAACAGAGAAAATCTTTGCCACTTGCGAGAAAATCTAAGAGTAATCAATGCCATATACCAAGGTATATCCCTTTACCATAAGAAGAGCCTTCAGTTAACAATACCAATACAATGAACTTTAACAATATACACCAAACGGTAATCTACAACTAATTTTCCTGGAGAAAGAGACGCTAAATCCCAAATATCATTTTCTAAACATCATTAGTGATTGGAAGAACGACAATCAACTCTTCATGAATTCTTTTTAGGGCAATAAAAAAATTGGTTATAAACTTATCACCATGATGCAATTGAAAGTAATCAACTGTTAAATCATACTTATGAGTAGGATTATTGGAATATAATATACTAACATATTCCCAAATTTCCTTACAAATATCCCAATGAGTACACATTAGAAATTTGCAACTACATAGAATTCCAGTCAAATAACAATTTAAGCATCCTCTTCTTCCCATTCAAAGTTTTATTCTCTCATCTGGTGGCACTAATGCAGTAAGATGGCTATACTTAACCTGACTAATCAATGCAATTTTCACTGCTTTGGACCAATGTAAATAATTAGTCCCATTTAACTTGAGAGTTGTGGAAACATAATAGATGACATACGATGGAATCCATACAAATAGAATAACTATCCTCCACAATCACAAAAGTAGGAACATATGAATCTACTTGTGGTTAAGACATAAAATAGAGATGCACTGGTAAAAGCTAGATATAAGTCAAAGGAACAGATAAAATGATCAGGACATAAAAGGTCCTCGAAGAGTCTGGTTCAGGTTCGTGGCTTGAAGAGTCTGATTCAAGTTTGGTTCATTGATGCAAAAAAATGTTGACAAAAGATGATGTGGGAAAGGTCGACGAAGTACAACGCAAAAAGTCGATAAGGGTTGCAACTAGTTTGGTTCAACGAAGGACAACAAAGAAGGGTTGCAATGGCTAGGGAGTCAACAAGTGTTGCAACTGGGTTGCGATGGATAAGTTTTCGGCCACGGTTGTGACTGGAGATGACTAGGGTTTCAACTGGCTGGCAGCATCTGGTGACGCACTAGAAGTTGCGACGTCTAGGGTTCCAGTTGGTTGGTTGTGGGTTGCAACAACACTAGCTGCAGGTGGTGATGTTCGACACACTGATTCGTTGTAATGTTTTTTTAGTTACTTTTCCATATAGGATCTTAATTTGATAGCATGTTAAAAGTAAAGAAAAGGATTAAAAGAATGAGAGGGCTCGACCCAAGGGTTAGCTCCTCTTAACTATTTATATAAAACAAAAATATACTATTGACATAAATGACTATCAACAGTTAGGTTAAGTGACTGCAGAGATTTGCCTGTGAGATCGATAGGTGGTGGAGGATGGTGATTTCAAAGTATGGGAATGGATGAGGGGATTAAACATCGTTAGAGGTTTCCATATCTCATGGAATCGGCTTATAGAGAGGTATTAGGATGGGATGGGACATTTTTGTGGACCATTTGAGTATGGTAGTAGGGGATAGAAGGCGGATTAAGTTTTGTTATGATGTTTGGTGTAGGGCGGAGAAGAAGCAGGTTGCTTTCCCAACTATTTTACCATTTGATAGTAGATCATAATGCATCAATAGTTATTTATTTTTGAAAGGAGAAATCGGGTTATGTTGGGACATCTTGTTACGTATGAGTAGGATTGAGAGATGGTAGATATGTTCGCTTTGACAAAGAGAATATACAGTTTGCCGAGTTTTACGACATCAAAAGATACGATGAGATGGAATCTGATCTATGTTGGATCCTTCCACTTGAAGTTTTTTTATAAGGCTATGTGTGGATGAGCTATTTGAGAGTTAGGGGCTCCTCTAAAGTAGGGCCTTTTGTATGGTATGCAGTGCAAAACAAGATTTATACGGTTGATAATTTGATTTGTAGGAGGACAACTATAGAGAACTTGTATTGTTTATATAAGGAGAATGGGGAATTATTTGATCATCTACTTTTACGTTGTTCGGTTGTTTGGAATCACTTTTTGCACCGTGGAATGTGGTTATATTTGGTTTGGGTGGTCTCTCGAAATATGTCAAGCCTTCTTCTTGGTTGGCAAGGACTAAGGTTGGAAAGGGCAGAGGAAGATCTAGCGGATGAGTCCTTTGTGTTTTATGTGGCTCATTTGGCAAAAGAGGGATCGTCATTATTTTGACAGCATTGAGAGCCCTTTTGTAGGATTAGGAATTCATTATTTAGTCTTTTGTATGGATAGGAGATAAAGCAGAGTTGCCCTACGCTCGACCAATTTGTAAATTTTGGGGACTTTTTTGACACAAAGTATACAGCAAGTTTTTGTTGGTGACTAAGAAGCACGAACACTTCTGCAAATGATGCATGTTGTGTTGAACACAACATTCCTCAAGCACTCTTAAATGTGTGGCCAACACTTGCAAACACTTCAACACATGCGCCTTAATTAAGAAATTAAATTTAGAATGTCAAACATTTTTCAAGACTTAGCGAACACTTCAACACATTCATTAAACCCTCTGAATATGTCATATGTGATGAATTTCTTCATAATAACAATACTTTGCATTCTTCGAAACGCAAATTGTGCATGTTTTGAAATATTTATAAGATAAAATATAAAGATTTTAATTTTATTAGTAATATGTTGTATATTTTCAATTATTACTAAATAAATTGTTTATATATTTGACATATAATAAATATATAAAAATATAAAACCTTAGCCTGTCCCAAACGTGTCGTGTTTTGCATTTTTTAAAAATCAACGTTTCGGTGTGTCCGTATCATGTCGCGTGTCCATGCTACTTAGGTTGGTTGCCTTTTTCTGTACGGGTGGTACTTCCTTGATAACCATGCTACTAACACTAAGGCTAATTTGTTTACTCGGAGATAAATTGGCAGATATAAAATACTATCAGATATCGAGATAGACATGAAATTCAATGGATATAAGTTTGGATATATAATCCTTGGTTATATACATTTACCATTTTTGTTTTTGTTTTTTTAAAAACATAGTAAATATTGATATGAAGATAGAGGATTAGAATAGACATTTTTCATTTATGCCCTCATACAAAATCGTGCCCGCACGGGGTTACCGTTTGATCTCCAATTTAATAGTTTCGGTAGTCATCTCCAACCTAATGGCTCCATCAGCGACTACTCCTCCTCCTTGGGCTGTTGGTATAACCATGGCTCCAACAATTGAGGGGTAAAACAAGATTTTCAACTGGAGGGATATAAGATACAACTGCCTCCCCAATAGTACATATCCCTAGGTATGGCCATGAATTGAATATTATATCCTAACAATATTGCTTCCCCAAACACATCATATGTGAGCTCCACAGATATTATCTTCAATCTCACTCTTCAAATCCCCCAAACAAACAGATCCTTATACTTTTACTAAAAAGTGTACTAACTCCTCAGATGAGGTGTAAGTGTAAATATTTTTTCCCTTCCGTTAACACCTATTATAAAAAAATCATGGAAGTAACAAGATAGCAATATAGCTCATAGCGATGAACCCAAAAGTTAGCTATTGAAGCAAAAATAACCTAGCATCCAGTACTTTGCACTAGACACTAAACTGTCTAGTGTGTCTTTAAGGCAATCATGCATTACAACGACGTCCAAAATTGGAGAGGAAGAAAGAATAGAAGAGCAAATTTATTTTGTCATACATAATAAGGAAACTGTTGATATACCAGAAGAAATCTAGAATAAGAGTGTTCCATATATTGATATATCATACATCCCTAGCTCGAATGGTTCAAATTTGAGTTCAAAGTGCTCTTGCCTTCACTTACTACTCCATAATTCATCAAATGGATTTCAGAATCTCTTAACAGAGATCTGAATGGTAGACTATAAGGGCAGCGAGGAGGTTAGTTGTACTGGTGGTATACGGTGCTCATACATTATCACTACTTCTCCAAGGACCTAAGGTTTTGCCCCAAAATGGGAAGAGACATTTTCGTAAGTGATAAATGATGTGGAAATGTACAATGAAAGAAAAGTAGAAAATAGATGAGAAACCATAATGTGCTAACCTGATCCATAAAAAGCAAGGAATACCAGAACTGCATTGGCTCAAGCTCAATCCACTCGAATAGGTCTCTACAACCAGAAAAACATGGATTACAGAGAGGATAAAGAAAGAAACCAATTGATAACAACTTGTTCAGATCTGGAAATAAAGACCAACCGATTTTGCAAAGTTTTGAGTAAACTATCACAGTAAGCTTTGGCTGCATACAAATCTGTCTTCCCTGTGTCTATGATAATTTTTGAAAAGTTGGCAAATATAATTGTGGCACCCAACTTACGAAACTCAGTCAACAGTAGGGCAAACACTTTTTGCATGACCTGCCAATGTAAGTAACAATCAAAATAAATCAAATACAATTTGATTATGAAACATAAACTTGAAAAGTTTTTTATTTTTTAAGAGGTCATATCTCAATCCAAGAAGCATTCTTGAACAAGATTAACCAATTAGGAAGACCATCTAATTGCTATATCTGTTCCAAAGAATTACACTCATTACAGATAACTGTATCATTGAAACAATAACAAGACTGAGATTTTTTTTTATTTTTTATTTTCAGGGGGTGGGGGGGATCAAGTTAAACAAACATTTTAAAAAGATACACAGGGAAAATGAAAGTATGCTTCTTCCTTCTGGTGGTTGACAAGAGTAAAAAACTATTTTCCCGCACTTCCAAGTAAACTTTGAGCTTCTAATGGAATAAGCAATTAACCTTATGAAGCATACGGTGAAGAGCTGGGTCGTGAAGTCTTGACTGTGGGCTGCAATATAAAGAAGGTTAAAATTAAAGGTGAGAAGAACAGCATGCATTATTGATAACTAACACCCTACAACCTGCAAAGCCATCGGTATAAATGCTGCAATATTGCATCGGCAAACACATTTCCTGATGTAAGTGCATCTGTGAGGCATCTTTGGATCAATTGTTTGAGAACACGGAATGCAGGTGCACATGATGTAACCTCATCAAAGCAACACTGTTCATTGCTGAAATGTGATCCAGGATTCAAATCCTGTTCGAGCCCAAATAAAGCACCTCCTTCCATTTCATTCACTTGGTTGCTTTTTAGAAGAGCGTCAACAGCCAGGTGATGGATCTTCACAAAGTAAAGAAAAAAATAAACACTTTGATCAATACCTGTCTGCAATCATCTTAAATGGACAAAAAAATAAGGGGAGGAAAGGAGAAACACAATCCTTACCTTTAGCTCTACAGTAACTTTCCTGTAAGCTCCAGGATAAGTAAGAACGGGTTGATTGACCTATTTTGCAAAAAAAAAAAAAAGAGGAAAAAATAGTCACAGAAAAGTTAGACTTTGTTACAGAGGCCAGCACAAAAGAATTCCAAATGGATCCCAACAGCAGCATCACCATAAGCTACCAAATCAACCTATTCCTGACACTAACCTCATCTGCAAAACACGACTCTTCTTCATTAATGCCTCCCAGGTCTGGAATGCCATTATCAGATATCCAAAGTACCTGTGAGAAATTAAACTTCAATTTTTAAAAAATAAAATTTGGCATGCATAAACATAAAAGGCATGCTTCACTATGCACTGGTCAGGTTTGAATAACTTAATTTCAACCAAGGAACATAACAAAAAATGTCAACACTACAATCATAAGTAGGGAAAACTAAAGCATTGAAAATAGAATTCAATTATATTAGAAATGTAATTCCAATTATATGCACACTGGAAAACCCTGAGGTTGAGATGGGCTACATTTCTACCAACTGATTCTAAGAACTTAGAAATAAAATTACAATATAGAAACCCAGAGACAACCTGTTGTTGATCACGTAATGCTCTTGAAAAGAAGATATCTGCTGTATGTATAAGCCAATCAAGTTCAAAATTCCCTATTGGAACCTGCACCATTAAATCAGTAAGAATTCGCAAACGATAAGGATTACACATTAAAGGAACACAATATAGCTGTTGAAATAAAATGTTACATGGGCATATCTTGAAAGAGAAATTCTCTCATTCAACCAGTGAGATGATGCAGCACATCGTTGCATTCCAATTTTTGCTGCAATAATTTGCCACCCAAGAGCCTAAATATGGCAGGAAGACAGTATTGACGCATTTTCTCAGATGCATAATAGAAGTGAAAAACACAAAGCGATAGATACAGGTGAAGCAGCTACTTGTTCAAAATTGTACTACCTGGTAGTTACTATCACGTGCATTACAAGGGATGTTCACGCACGGGAAATCATCCAGAGCACGTATACCTGACTTCATCAGATGAAGTTTTGGGCACTCAATTACAGCAATTGCAGGTACAGGATGCCGTTGCCTGCGAACCAATACAAGTATACAAGGCAATTAAATAAAGCATGTGGAAAAAAAAACTAAGTAAATAATCACCAGAAAATATGGGGAGAATAAAAGGGAGAAAAACAGAAGACAACTCATGCCAAGTTAGGAGGAAAACTCAAAGAGCCCAAGAAAAGATATCCACTAACAGTAGTTTGAATGATGATAGAACAGTTCATATCATTAACTTTTATCACATTACAATCAATAATCACTCCACAAAATGTTCTTCTAAACGAGAGACTTCATATCGACTGACAATATTGTGAGAATATGAGAGATTATTTTTGGTGTTTTAGTTATATAACTTATATATATGTAAAGGGAAGTTTAGTCTATAAAACTAATTAGGGTTTCCCTCTATTCCGTATGTTGTTCATGTAATGAGTCAACTTGTTTTCTCTCCTTGTTCCATTCATTGGACTATTGCTTTGCATTTTGTGCTATATCTGTGATATACTATCTTTCAGAATTTATTGTCTTCTACTTCATCCTTGACTATTCGAGCTCATGCTTATATTGATTGGGCTAGCAACGTGTCTTGCAAATCTACTAGTTTTATGTATTTCTTAATGACTCTAATTTTTTGAAAAAGCAAGAGGTAGTCACGCATTATTTGTTATACTGCTGAAGCTAAAGATCGTGCTCTGACTTATGCCACTGTTAAAATTTTTTGGATCAGATGGCTACTATCTGATTTGGATATTCCTATTTGCTCTCTTACTCCTATTTACTGTGACAATAATAGTGTCATTTAGATCGCTCACAACTCTATTTTCCATGAGTGTACAAAGCATATAAAGTGTTGAGAGTTTATTAGTTTTATTCTTTTATATTTTTACTTTATTTCCTTAATTAGATTTTTGTACTTAGTTTGTCTTTGACCTAATAATATATAAATAATATGTGGGTGAAAGAGGCTAATTAACCTCCCTAAACTCGTTCTTCTCATCTATTTTCTTTTTCTCTGTTTCTCCTTCTTCTTTCTTCAAACCTTAAATTCATTTTTACTATTCAACTTGGTATCAGAGCCAGGTTCCGCTCTAATCCTAAAAGCTTCGTAAAGCTTCAGCCTTGGTCGCACAGTAAAAATAGCTCGCTGACGTCATATTCCGTCCGATGACGTCAACGACTGTACGGACGGCGACGAACGCCGCTTCTCTGGTTCGATTCCCCTCTGTCCACTGATTGTTCCGATGATTTTTCCCTGATTTTTTTGGAGAAGATTGATATATTTCGTGCTTTTTCAAGGTTTTGCAAATTTCGAACCATAGGGTTTCCGATCTGGGGCTTTGCGACTTCGTTTTTGGTTCTTGGTGGTTGAAATTCATTCTATGGGTGCCGAATCCCTCTTCTCATGTTCGATCTATGGCTGTTTGGTGATTTTGATCCATTTTTTATCAATTTTTGGTTGATTTGAAGGTCGGCGCTGTCTGTTCGTGGCTCGCCAGTGTGCGATTCTCTTCGGTTCTTGTTGTTTTTGCTCTCAGATGCCCTGAATCCCTTCTATAGGTGCCGAAACTCATGATTCTTGCCAAATCTGGGATTGTTTGATAATTTTGGAGGGTTTCTTTGTTGTTTGAGGGTCCGCGACTCATTTTCTTTGCTTTCGTGCTGCATTGGTTCCTGGTTCAGCTCTCACCGGTTAATTTCTGATTGGTTACACTTACTTTTTGATTTACTATGGCTGAGAAACCACTTAGTGGCCTCAAAGATGATGACTTGCCGTGTTGTGTCACTTCTAAACGCCTTAACGGTGTTAATTATTTAGCTTAGGCACATACCTTTAAGATTTTTCTCAAAGGAAAATAGCGGTTGAAGTACATCACTGATTCTCCTCCACCCAAAGGGGATCCTACCCTTTCTAGTTGGAAAACGGTTGATTCTATTGTTATGGGCAAGCTGTGGCATAGTTTGGAGCCTCATATTGCTACTACAGTGGAGTTCTGTGATATCTCTAAGCAAATCTGGGACTCTCTTGCAGATTCTTTCTCGAACTCCCAGCAATAATGGATATTCTTATCTTGTTATTTGTGTGGATGACTATTCTCGCATGACTTGGTTGTTTTTGATGAAAAGTCGATCGAAATTACCTTTTATTCTCTCTCGCTTTTATAATGAAATTTATACCCAATTTGGCAAACGTCTCAAGGTTATTCGGTCTGATAATTCTCTTGAATATCTACAATCCAGTGTTGCTTCTTTTTGTGTTGATCGTGATATTATCCACCAAACTACTTGTGCTTACACGTCTCTACAAAACGGGGTTGCTGAACGCAAACATCGTCACTTGTTAGATGTTGCTCGTACCATATTGTTTCACACCACAGTACCCAAGCAGTTTTAGGGTGATGTTGTTCTTACTGCTTGCTTTCTTATTAATCGCATGCCTTCTGCTGTTCTCAATGACCAGTCCCCTTTTTCCTTGGTATACCCGACCTCCTCGTCCTTTCCTCTCACTCCTCGGGTTTTTGGTTGTACTGCTTTTGTACATGTTCTTGATCCCAGCTGTGATAAGTTGTCTCCTCGGGCTTGAAAGTGTGTTTTTCTTAGTTACTCTCGTACTCAGAAAGGTTATCGTTGTTATCATCCCGAGACCCGCCGGTATTTTGTTAGTGCTGATTTCACCTTCTTCGAATCCACACCTTTTTTTACTTCTTCCAGTCTCCCGTTGTCCTCTAATTTCATTTGTTGTCGTGAGGGGGAGTCTCGTTCTTCTCCTACTCTACCTTTATCTGTTTCTCTGTCTTCTCCTTCCTCTTTACCTCCTTCTCCTTTGTAGGTGTGTCAGCGCTCTAGTGCTCGACAGGTTGTTCCTTATGGCCCGGATTCATCATCGTCTTTGGCTGAGGTTCCTGGGTCCTCACCCCCTATATCTGCTTCCTTGGACTTGCCTATTGCTTTGCGTCGTGGTAAACGTGCCTATACTCAACACACTATTGCTAATTTTCTGTCCTATGATCGTCTCTCTCCCTGTCTCTATTCTTTTGCTTTTACCTTGTCGTCTATTTATGTTCTTACCTCTTTTAAACAGGCCATGTCCATATTTGGATGGAAAACTGCTATGGATGAGGAAATGAGGGCTCTTCATCATAATCACACTTGGAACTTACTTCCCTTCCACCGGGGAAGCAAGTTGTGGGTTGTCGCTGGGTCTACACCGTGAAATACGTTCCCGATGGGTCTGTTGAGCGCCTTAAGGCTCGGTTGGTTGCTAAGGGGTACACTCAGACCTATGGTGTTGATTAC
>JAOTRH010000006.1:3863473-3896602 GCA_034768845.1 Heliamphora exappendiculata
ATGTAAAAAAAAAAGAGCATCTAAAGACACTTTAGTTGCGGTACCCCATCCCACATTAATTGGAGATAGAAATAAAATCTGGTATATAAATAAACTTGTGGTCTACTACTAATAATTTGGGCTTAAGTATTTTGTGAGGCATTGTTAGGCTCCTTATTCAAGTAATTAGGCCGGTGGTTTACTTGAGTCATTACAAATGGTATTAGAGCCAATCCCGATCTCATGACGAGCTTCGTAGCGGTGTAGATAGAAGAATAGAGGCTCCAGAGAAGGGTAAAGACCCCGAGATTGTATATCTTGTGTACGCTAATGGGATGTTATTTGCCCGCTAATGGGCTGCTATCCACATCCCAGCCAGGAGATGAACTTGGGCCACACGACAAAGGCTTCGCGTATTTGAGTGAGTTTTTGTGATACTTCATCCCATTGGTTGGAGATAGAAATTAAGTCTGGTATATAAAGAAACTTATGAATCTACTACTAATAATTTGGGTTTAAGTATTTTGGATCATATTGTTAGGCTCTTTATTTAAGTTATTAGGTCAGTGATCCACTATGGTCATTATATTAATGCTAAAGCATAAACTATATGGTAGCACTATTTCCAGCAATGTTAGGCAAAAACACTCCACGGTGTAACAAACTATTTAATTCAATGAGACCTTTGTGGATATAAGTTTTTCCGAATTTCCTCATGCTCATGGTTGTCAAGTCGTGAATATAATTATAAATTTTACTTCATCGTTTATAATTTCTTAAAGAATATAATTAGAAACATCTATAGATATAAAACCATATATAGGAGAAAAATCTGGCATGTATTTCATGTATCACTCTATAATGTGGTTTACGTCTCCGACTATACTAATTCTCTTAATATTTTGTTACACATTTGTGGTCATCAAGACTTCGGGTGTGCACAACGTTGTGAAGGAGAAGACCATAGGTGACTTGATGGCAGCTTTGTCGAGTATGTACGAAAAACCCTCAGGTAACAAGGTATATCTAATGAAAAAGCTATTTAATCTTAAGATGGCAGAAGATACTCATGTTGCACAGCAGCTAAACGAGTTCAATACTATCAAAAATCAATTGTCTTCCGTAGAGATTGATTCTGTGGATGACATACGCGTTTTGATTGTTTTGACTTCACTACCAAACAATTGAGAGGCAATGAGAACAACAATAACCAACTCTTTCGAAAAAAATAAACAACAGCATGATGATGTTCGAGATTTCATTCCAAGCAAGGAAATTTGCAGGAGAGATTTAGTTGACGTCTTTGGTTTTGGTTCTGTATTAAACGTCGAGACGATGGGTAGAGGATGAACAGAAATTAAAATCGGGGCAAATCAAAGCCTAGAAAAGGCAAGAGCAAATCCAGCTCTTGAAGGCAACATGAATGTTGGAATTGTGGCAAAACTGGTCATTTTAAAAAGAAATGTAGGGACTTAAAGAAGAAGACTAGTAATGATTCTGCTAATGTTGTAACAGAAGATATACAAAATGCATTACTTCTCTCAGTTGGCAGTCTCATTGACTCTAAGGTGTTAGACTCGTGAGCCTCTTTCCATACCACAGCACATCGAGAAATCATTGAGAACTATGTGCCGGGTGATTTTGGGAAGGTATATTTGGCTGATGAAAAAGCTTTGGATATTGTGAGTAAGGGAGACATCTGCATTAGATTGTCCAGTGTGGTTCAATCATCCATTATCCATGGTACACTGAATTAAATTGTTAAATTCATCTAAAAGCTTGTTGAATAGCTTGATATATATTATTGGGTCCATTTCCAAACAGCTTAAACTTTTAAGAAATGTGATCTTTTGAAATATATGTCTAATAATGTATATCAAGCTGTCCAATAATGTATATCAAGTTATCCAACAATTTCGTAACAGTTTAAGCTTTCGGGACAATTAGTGACTTAGCATGATATCAGAGCTCTAGTTTTACGATATCTTGAATTCAAGTCTCGTGATATGTATTTTTCTGTTATATTTGTTATTGTGCACTATGTGTGTTGGTGCATACGTTCAGTTTAATTTGTTTACCTCTCCACTTACGAGACGGGATCGCACGTGAGGGGAGTGTTGGATAACTTTATATACATTATTGGGTCTATTTATTAACAACTTAAACTTTTGGAGCAATTAGTGACTCAATAAAACTTAAACAAATAGAGAGAAGGAATAACTTTATTATTTATATCTTGAACATGCCCCTTAAGTGTGGCCTAACTCTCCTTCATAAATCAGCCAAACTCGTGCAACTTTTTTTAAAAATTATTTGGTAGACAGTGAGACTTAAATACAAGATCTATTGCTTACTCCGATACCATATTAAATTGTTAATCATCAACATATCTAAAAGCTTAATCTGGTAGAGAGAGTAATAATTTTATTATTTATATCCTCAACACACTAGATGAGCACGCGCCTAATTATCACATTATATTGCAGCTGCTATTTAGCTAGTGAGGATAATCAAAAGGTAATTTCCATGGCTAGCAATCATGTAAGCACCTACTTTAGCAGTCGAAGATTAATTATTTGCTAGCAAATCCCTATAGGATCCACTTTTATATTTCACTTTGAGGGATGATCTAAAGATACTAGAGCTTAGATTTCATATCACGATGTTCATTAGACAAGAATTTGTCAAATGGTCTGAATGCCTCTCAATGGAGGATCTCTTCTCATTAAATATAAAAGTATTACCATAATTTCAGCCTACAATTACTCATATCTCCCTAAATCAGTCTACAATCACTTTGTATAATAATTATAATACAATCAATCTCCCTAAATCAGCCGATAATCACTCCTATCAATCAATCTCCATCAATCTCCTTAAATCAGCCTACAATTACTTTGTAGCATAATTACAATACAATTAATTTTCCTAAATCAGCCTATAATCACTCATATCAATCAATCTCCATCACTCTCTCTAAATCAATAATTACAATAATATTACAGCTGACAATCTCCATCACTCTCTCTAAATCAATAATTACAATAATATTACAGCTGACAGTATTATCAAGACTATTGATGCTAATTTTAACCAAAACCATTTACAACTTCTAATGCCATTAAAGTGACATGCATGTTGCAGCGCTCTTCTTCTATACAAAGTAATGGCTAAGTTGTGATACCTCATCTCACATCGGTGGAAAATACAAATTATGTCTAGTATACAAAGAAATTTGTAGGTTACTATAAATAACTTGGGCTTAAACATCTTGGGCCAAATTATTAAGCTCTTTATTCAAGTTATTGGGCTAGTAGTTCACTTGGGTCGTTACAATGGTATCAGAGGCAACCCTGGATCCCATGCAGAGCTCCGTGGTGGTGTGGATAAAAGAATAGAGGCTTTGGAGATGGGTAAAAGCCCTAAGGTCACATACCTTATGCACGCTAATGGACTGCTCTGTGTCCAATAATGGCTGTTATTCATATACCAACCAAAGAAAGAACTTGAGCCGCGCGACAAAGGCGTCGCGTTTTTGAGTGGAGGGTATTGTGATGCCCCATCCCACATCGAAGGGAAATAAAAATTAAGTCTGGTATATAATGAAATTTGTAGGCTATTACTAATAACTTGGGTTTAAGCATTTTAGGCCACGTTGTAAAGCTCTTTATTCAATTTATTGGGCAAGTGGTCCATTTGGATCGTTACACAAGTTCATTACTAGGTCAAGTGAGAACGACACGTGCATGTGCTTGAAATGTTTTATATTTAGCTTTTCAAGGTACCAAGAATAAAAGGCACATGTTGGATAGCTTAATATACATTGTTGGGCCCATTTCTTAACAGTTTAAGCTTTTGGGACAATTTGTGACTTAACCTAGTATCAGAACTCTAGTTCCACGAGATCTTGGGTTCAAGTATCGTGATATGTATTTTCCTGTTATATTTGTTATTGTACACTATTGTAATAGTGCACCTATTCAATTCAGTTTATTTGCATCTTCACATGCGAGACAGAGTCACACATGATGGGGAGTGTTGAATAGCTTGATATACATTGTTGGGCCAATTTCTTAACAGTAAAAAACTTTTGAGACAATTGGCACCTTACCAGCAATGTTTTAAAACCCGGACCGGACCGGCCGGTTCAACCGGTTGAACTGGTGACCGGTCCGGCCAACGGTTCGGTTAAACCCATTAAACCAGCGAGGTATAAAAACCGGTGTTTTTAATGAAAACCATCCAAACCAGCGATTGAACCGATGACACGGTCAAACCGGTACCGATTCAAGAAAACCGGTTGGGTTTTCATCGGTCCTAATATTTTCCTGCTGTTTAAGTGTTTAACTTTAAATTTTATTTTTTTTATTTATTTTAACTTAAAAATTTTTCAAATGATCCCGCTTCCAACCCCTCCCCCCACATAACTTTTTCTTTTCAGTGTTTTCACTGTTCCTGTGCTTTTGACGGCGCTTCGTTTTCTTGCTTCATCTTGTTGGCTTTAGCTGTTTCATACTGTTGCATCATCTATTGCTTAACTTGCTTGATTTAACTTTTTGCGTTTATTTTTTTTATTTTCTTTTTGCTCTTAATATTTTTTATTTATTTTGTTTTTTAACTTTTTTTAATGTTATATTACTGTGTCTGTTACAGAACAGTTTTTTGCCTTTTATTCTTATTTTTTTTCTTTTTCTTTTGCTTTTATTTTAATTGTTTTTGTTGAAAATTTTAATTGTTTAATTAAAATTATGCTTAGATAATGAAATGTCCTTTTTTTTAAAAATTGTGAGTTAGATGTATTTTTATTTAATATTTAAAAATTATTAATAATTTAATTATGACGTCACGGTTCGATTTCGGTTGAACCGGTGACCCGTCCGCCTATTCTCTTTTTCGGTTTGTTCAACGGTCCGATTTCCAAAACATTGCTTACCAGCGCATATAGCACCTAAACTTCTATTGCATGAGCAATGAACAGAAGGCTTGCAGTTAGCATGTAAATTATGAATATCAGAACGGATATTCATAATAAAGACAAAGAGAGTTTTGTATGCTAAAATAAAGGCTCATAAGTAGCTACTTCACCAAGACTACAAAGAACTCAATTTTTTTGAAGAAAGGGTGCCCCGCAAAATCCGAACTTAACTTGTCTGAACCTCATTTTGCACTATGCAATAATACCTATACTTAAACTTACGTTCCATTACTTCAAAGCAATGTCCCTTCATTACGAGTAGGAGCTATCAAAATTAGTCAACTGTGATTAGAGGGTTTTTTTTGGGGGGGGGGGGGGAGCAAAAGTCATCATCTTGGGCAGCTTAGATAGTCAGGTCATCCAAGGGCTAATCAAATCAAATTCATGAACAAAAGAAAGACCTGTATATTGTAATTAATAAATCCCTCAAAATGCAAATTAAAGTGTAAAAGAAGTGTAAGACATGTATACTGTGATTAATAAATCCCTCAAAATGCAAACCAAAGTCTGAAAGAAGTGTAAAACATGTATACTGTGATTAATAAATCCCTTAAAATGCAAACCAATGTGTGAAAGGAGTGTAAGTGTTAACTAAGGCAATTTTGGAAGCAACAGGGGTACCTGGAAAACTTTGATGAGCTTCAGCTCACCTCTACGCTTGATCTCAAAACCTTTAAGCTCTGCAAGGGTTCCATCATCGTTAAAAACAGCATATCGCTTCTTAATTAAAATTCCTTCTTCCTTAGAAGCTGGAAGAATCATTGCCTGCGTTCCAGAAATGGTACCCAAATAACCAATTTGAACATGAGAAAAAATAACCAAACAAACGTATAAATAGATACAAGTTAAAATCCATCAGGTCAATGTTTGACATTAACATATGGGGCCATCACACTTACCTTATAGGGTCCATCCACTTCAAATTCAATGGAGCATTCACTATGTGTTGTATATGTTTTACGAATAGGATCTTTGAGCGTCTGCAAGAAATAGCAGTTAGAAGCACAGTGATATGCAGAATGCTACAGAAATTCAAACCATGGTAAGAAATACAGCTCAAGTATTGTAGAACACTTGCTAATGAGTAATGAATATGAACATGGTAGAAGAATCAGAATTTCAGAAAAGGGAACTTAGTTTTCCTCTGACCTGGTACTGATCATTTGTGTTATTCATTGCAACATCAACATTAAGCATAACACAAGGATAAGAAATTGTCAGCTTCTTTGAGTCTCTGAAATTTATGTTCCACCAAAAAAATGGTCAGTGTCTTTATCAATTTCTTGCAAAACAGACCAATGGCCAACTTCTTTCAAATCAAAGTGATACGTAGCAAAATGCATTAGAAACATTATATTACCACAGCCTACAAACAAGAAATCACAAATAGGAAAAGAACATTATGATATGGATTTCCTTGAGTTGAGAAAAGAAAATGGGCATACTTTGTTTTAAAGGTGAAGTTCTCTGGGAACGATCCAGGTAAAGCACACCAGATACCATCTGTGTCTAATTCAAGTGGTCGTCCAATTTTCTCAACAAGTAAACGTGCATTTTGAATGATTTTTGCACCAGTATATGTTACAACTCCAGCCATTTCCATAGAGTACCATCTTGCACCCCTTAAATGAAGCCACATAACACACAGATTTACAGATTAGAAAGAATAAAAGGCTAATCAGGAAACCAAATCATGTTCAAAATTTCCAAATCACAGAACTAGATGGTAAGAGAAACTCACTTCCGCATGACGTATCCATAGAAGGAATTCAGAATACACTTATGAGCCAGTTGTAAAGAATCATAGAGCACTACCATATCCTGCAGACATTAGTACGCAAGGCTACTGACCAGAGACTAGATGAGGGTTCATAAACCATTACAAATTTACTGAATTTTAGATGTCCAAAAGAGGGAAGGAAAACAAACAAGAAAGTTCTAGAAATCATACCTGTGCTTCTTGGATCTTTATAGAATTTCCACTAGCCTTTGCTTGTGACAACTTTCCCTTCCAAACCTTATTGAGTCCTTTGTATTCATACCTTCTATCTCGGAAGCTTGAACAAGAATAAAAGAAAATATTTATTTAGCCAACGTATAAATTCTTTGCCATGATTCCTGTAGCAAATAACTAGATGTTCACTCCTTAGGTGTATAACAAGCCTAGAACTGTGAGTTCATAATTCTGAATACAAGGATGATAACCTCAAAGGAAAAAAAATTCTTACCTGCGGACAGTATCAACGTAAAAAGGGTTTTCCCGCATGCAGATCCCAGCTTCTCGAAGCTCAGTTACTGGCTTGTCAAGTACCCGTTTATACGCCTATAGAAGACAACTCAACATTGTAAGTAAACCTATTGCCTCACGTAGTGGTCAACTGTGTAGCGCAGACAATTTTAAGGACAAGACGAGTCTGTGCTGCAGCATCATAGGTTTTAACAGTTCCCAGACCATCCTAGAAACATGTTCTATGTCCTAAATGTGCCCTCATTTAAGAATAAAACTTCATAATATTAGACAATTTGATGACACTTCACACACTCCCTAATTGATGTCTCCTTATTGGAACATTGTCCAACATTCTTGGGAACACAAGTCATTCATACGAAATATGTCTTGAAAAAGTTTCTGATAAAGAATACATATGATGCGATATTTTCTAAGTGCTTAAGACCTCTAACATGGAGTTTTTTGACATTTTCATATTGTAAATTTGTGAGCTTAAGCTCTTGTATCGCAATTTGGGAAAGTCTCTCTCTAATACAATCTTTCTTAAATTTGATTGCATCATTTGGTATTATAGTACACCAGACCTTGTTTTCCCCAAATTTCCTATAGAGCTTGTCAATTTCTTTTGATTTCTTCAAATTTGGACTCGAATTGCACTCGTTACTGTGCAATTCTTGAATTTGAACCCTGTTTTACAACATCAAACCTAATTTTTCAGATCTGGTTCGAGTTCACCAATTGGTTCTATTTTTTTCATATCCAACTTTGATGTGTTTTTTTCTTCAAATCGAACCCTTAGTGAGACTCGATCTTCGACTTTAATGCTGTTTGAAGTCAAGTTGGTGAGATTTCAGCAGATCTAGCCCTAAGATCGAGCTATAGTGGTGTCACGACTACAAATCTGATGAACAATGTGGCTTCCAACTTGAATTGAGTCGATTTTTGAGTTTGATTAAACCCTAATTGGACTCGAAGAGCTAGGATTGTGCTAAGAAGAGGTCGTTTAGAAATGTCACGATTGAAGTTTGAAAATTTCAGTTGCACGAAGAACCTATTCAAAACTTCAGTTCGCACGAAGTCTTGTGGTTCGAAACTCATCATTGACGCAGTTTTGTGGTACGAAACTCATCATCAACGAAGTTTTGGGGTTCAAAACTCATCATCGTTCCCCGATCTATTTGAAACTCATCATCGATTCTCAAATCTATTCGAAACTCATCACGATCTGTTCGATTGAAGTGTGGTTAAATATTAAAACTCAGTTTTCATTTTGATTGGTGCGATTGTGTGTGAAGTGCTCAGAACCTAGTTGCCTAGGATTTCTAGTGATTCTAACTTATTTGCTACAGTACATCATTATAGTACTTTGACCGAGTTTGACTAAGTTAATTGAGTTTTCTATTTTCCATGGCTCAACAAGATAGAGGTAGAAGTCGAGGGGGGGGGATGTAACCAATGGTGAAGGAGTTAATGCTAATCCGCCCATTGGAAGGAATTATGACGCCGAAATGAGATTGACGAGTTGAGACGGCAAATTGCTGCCTTAACAAAGATGGTGCAACGTTTGCAAGCTCCAACCGAGGGTAGTTATGGTTTCGAGGATGCTCAAACTCAATTTGAGAATCCTTTTGGTGCTTCGAATTGGCATAGACCAATTCCAAACATATATGAATATAAATGGGAAAACAACATCAAGGTTAAACTACTAGAATTTCATGATATCCTCAATCCGAATGAGTTTGTTGATTGGTTGAATGTGTTGAACGAGTATTCAAGTATTGTGAAGTTTCCAAAACTAAGAAGGTGAAATTGGTGTCTATACGCCTTGAGAGAAGAGCTTCCACTTGTGGGAGAAAATTGCAAGTTAGCAAACAAATGAGGGATATGGAAAAGATTAGAGATTGGGAGAAGATGAAGAAGCAACTCAAGAAGCAATTCTTGCCTTTCAACTACATGCAACATTACAAGACCATGCATAACCTCAAGCAAAGTGGAAGTGTAGAAGAGTGTATAGAGGCTATCTATCAACTTGTTGCTAAAGTTGAGTTAAATGGAAGTGAAGATCAAATGGTGGCAAGATAACCGAGTGGAAGTACTCAATCCAAGATGTCCTTAGTGTTCAATCTTTGTGGACTGTTTCAGAAGCATATAATCGAGCTCTATTGGTTCAGAAGCAACAAATGAAAAGTGTTTCAAGATCTATAACACCCAAAGTTTTTAAATCATTGTTTTATTACAAATAACTAAAATAAAATCTATAAATTAAAAGTAGATTAGAAGCATTTTTTGTATTACAAATTAGTCGTATTAAAAATTTGAGATAATCTTAAAGTTTGAATTTTAAAAGAATATAATTAAAATTAAAGGTGAGTAGGATAATTGAATGGTAGAGAGGGCAAATTTTAGGATGGAGGAGTTATAGTGGGAGTGAGAAGTTATTCAGATAAGCATGTGATGGTTAGAGATAAGGCATAATTGGAAGTGTTATATATTTATATATTGGGAAGAGGGGGCTTTGTTTTTTTCACATTGTGAGATCGGGCAGAGAGAGAGAGAGAGAGATAGTGTTCCAGATTTTACACTGATTCTTCAACCCTTCATCCTTGCTGGTGAGTGTCTCTCTTCTTTATTCTTTACTTCCTATTTTCATTTGAGAGAGCAAGAGAGAAAGAGGGGTAGAATATATAAATAAAATGATAATATAAGTAGAAGAAAGGATGCTTGCAGCCAAGAAACAGAATGTTGTACCATATATACATATATGTATGGGTGTGGATATACATGTGTATTATAAAAAAATAGAAAAAGATGAGGAGATGGCAGCAACAAGCTGACCCTCGTGCGTTATATATACATATATATACATATTAAGAAGATATTATATAACTACGTATAGGGAATATATGTATATTATATGGAGTGCATGTGATAAATGTGTATATACCAGTGTAAAAAAATAAAAGAATTGAGATAGAAAGACCAAGTAGCTCTGTGCAACAATGGAAATCAAAGTGTAGAATTTTATCGTGTAATAACGTTAAATTATTTTGATGCACCCTAATTGTGTTTCGTTTAATCGGGACACCATCAGCCCTAACCCCTGAGTTGTTATCCTTTTTGTGGCTCCTTTGGCTGGTTTTGGATATAGGCTTTTAGGCCAGCTCATTGGTTTCTTTTGAGCACCTGCCTCTTGTTAGGCTAGTTCTGGTTTAGTCCTTAGTGATTTATGTGGTCAGAGTTTTTATATGGTTTGGGAGGTGTTCAACTCCTCACTTGCTTAGATGACGTCTGGGTACCTGTTGATACTCAGTTTGGTTCGGGTGCGAAGATCGGTCCGATGGCGGATTTGGTTAGGTGTTGGCATTCTTTCTCCGAGTTGGGGTTCTCCTTAGAGCTGTCCTATCTCCTTCTTTTTAGCGTCGTGCTTAGAGGGCCAGCCTACTTTTGACCACTTGAGCTTATGGGGTTTGGAAGTCTCCTCGGCTATGTAGAGGATTTTTGATAGAGCTACTGGGAAGTGTGGGTATTTGGGTTTGTAGGCTCAAAATGAGCTATTTGGGTTTTGTTTGTTCTATGATGCATCCTTTCTTTGCAAGTTGTGCATGAATTTGTAAGTAAGGTGATTTTTTCGTATTCATGTAGGTTGTGCGTGAAAAATATTTTCCTAACTAGGATACCCCCACCATATAGTGGGGATTGGTTTTATTTGTTGTTAGAAGGAATCCTTCTAATGGTTATTTATGTAATTACTTTGGGTATGTCTCTTGTAATCATGTAATTTTTTCTTTCTTTTGTGTTACAATTAATTTTCCAAAAAAAAGTCGCTTCCTAAAGTATAGATATAAATTGGATGGGAAAAAAAGTAAGTTTCAATAATTATTTGATAAAATCAACAGTGAAATTTGACCCGATTATCGTAATATTTTAGTATGTTATTCTTTGCACTTAAATTGAAGTAATTAATGGCCTTGATCTATTTAAATACTAAACATTTAATAAAATTAAAATCTGTTATGAATTAGAGGTGATAATAACTAAAGAAAAATGGTACGTATAAAGTTCTTTTATGTTCGCACTAATTATTAATAATGATCTTTTATGTTTGCATAATTCAAGGTAATGATTAATTCGTATACATTTTTAGAAGACATGTGAGTTGTTTTGCATGCTATGTATCATTATTAAAAATAACCATTCCCCAAAAATTATTTCAGAAACCAATGTATGATATACATTTTTTTTTTTTGAAATGGGTGTTTAATAACTAATGCAGTACTTCGCATGTCTTATAACATTTTTGATATCTCTTGGTAATATATCATGATCTATATACGAATGGTTAAAAGTGTAGGGAATATTCCAGTAGAAGACTCTGGCCCCTAGGAGAGTGGTCCTAATGTCTCAACGGTTGTACAATTATCCAGGAGAATATGTTAATTGGATCGGCTTAGGGAATGCCTCTAAGTGCAATATGTGTGAATCCATAGGATGTCATGCCTTGAGTTATGCAAGGTCTGGCAAAACTTTGATTGATATGATCACTATTGAGAAAGATACGAAATTTGAGATAACTTATGTTATGCTTTGACATATGAATTTTTCATATGCTATTTGAAACATGAATTGGACTGAAAAGTTGTAATAAAAATATTTTAGCAAATCATTATGGTAGTCGTTATTTGAAAGACATAGTTCTTGTTATTAATTTATTTTCATTCCCTAATTTAAAATTGAATATCAATATGTGTGCTTTATCATTTACTAGGCTCTGAGCTCATACCATCCATTAACATTTTTCAAGTAAGAACGTTAAAGATTAGATGACTATGGTGTTGGCAAGGACTCCTCTTACAATCTCTATTAGGATGTTCAGTCAGTCAATTTTTCGTTTAAATGACTAGTGGGTTGGCAGTGTCTCGTGAGAAGCAGTCGATTGACGAGTCTAGGGGCATGTGTGTCTGTGCACCTCATTCTTCTCTTCCTTTTGAATTTGTAATCCCTGCCAACTTTGAAATTAATGAAATGTTTGGCAATGTCCTGAAACTTGAGAGGAGAAGGGTGCCCAACAAGTCTTTGGTGCCATGTTGAATTGTGACATTAAAATGGTATAATATTTTGCCGAGTTTCTGGGCTATTGCGTTTTGTGTTTTAAAATTTGAATTTAATTCAATTGAGTTTTATTCTTGAAGTAATCTCGAGCTATTTTGTTATTACTTTCAGTGGCTTACGTGTCCACAAATAATGATTTGTGGTTCAGGATTGTAGAAGTTAGAAATTAAATCTGATATATAAAGAAACTTGTAAGCTACTACTAATAACTTGAGCATAAGCATTTTTGGCTATGTTATTAAGCTCGTTATTCAAGTTATTAAGTCAGTAATCCACTTAGGTCATTCCAAAATCTTCCCAACAACACCAATCTTGTTTTAAATTTGGATAACCCTTCGAAAGCTATCCCAAGGCTAGTTTTTCAACTAAGGCATACAAAAGTGGATCTTTGGGGGCTGGAGTTCAAATCAGAGGAGAAAAGCATGCTGTCCAAGTACAAAATCAGCCTTATTTCGGAACTTCAAGAGCTATAAATCAAGGCCAAAATGGTGATTTTAAATGCTTTAAGTGTGGAGAGTTGAGTCATGTCTTTGGACTGTAGAAAGGCTATAGAAAACCGCAACAAAACACTTATTATTGAGGAATCATTGGACCAAACTTGTGAAGAAGACATTCCAGTCTATGATCAGTCCATGCACGAGGAAACTAGAGGTGATGTGGATGAGGAAGAAGGTCTTGGTCTCATGATTATGCAGACTCTTCTTATGCCTAAGCAAGATAGTGAGGAAGATTAGTTGCGTACCAACATCTTCTACACCACTTGCACTATTAGTGGATGAGTTTGTAATATGATTATTAATAGTGGAAGTTGTGAAAATGTGGTCTCTCAAGAGGTGGTTGATAAGTTGCATCTCAAAGTAGAGGAACACTCCATCCTTATTCCCATTCTTGGTTCAAGAAGGGTAATGAGATCAAGGTGACTAAGAGGTGTTTAATGGCTTTCTCTATCCGGAAGAGGTACTTTGATGAGGTTTGGTGCGATTGGCATATCTCGCTTGGACGTCCGTGGCAATATGATAGGCAAACTAGTCATGATGGTAAGAAAAATACCCACACGATTATGAAGAATAATTACATTTCACATTGCTGCCTATGAAGGAAAAGGTGTATGTAAAACCACCTTGTGGACCAATTGTCAAATGCATTTTAGAGTCAATTCCTATGACAAACTAGGCTGAATCTGAAGTTCCAGCGGCTGTGGCAGCACTTGTGGACCAATTTTCAGATGTGTTTCCTCAAGAGTTGCCTCCCGAGCTGCCTCCTATCCGGGATATCCAATATTGTATTGATTTGGTGCCCAAGCCAATTCTTCCGAACAAACCAGCCTATCGGATGTCTCTAAAAAAGGGAGGAAATTCAAAGACGAGTTGAAGAGCTTTTGAACAAAGGCCACATACGTGCAAGTCTTAGCCCTTATGCGGTACTAGCTCATTTCACTCCTAAGAAGGTTGGTTCTTGGAGGATGTGTGTTGATAGTACCAATTACTATAAATAAGATTACTATCAGTACTGATTTCCGATTCCAAGGTTGGATGATTTGTTGGATTTCCTAGCCGATTCAAGAATCATTTCCAAGATTGATCTTAAGAGTGGGTACCATCAAGTTAGAATCCGTTCGTGTGATGAATGGAAAAAGGCTATTAAGACTCCTCATGGTCTCTTTGAGTGGTTCGCACGAGTGATGACTCAAATGTTGCAACCTCAAATGCTGCAACCATTTTTTGGGAAATTTGTGGTGGTTTGTTTTGATGATATCTTGGCATATAGCCGCTATTTTGAAGACCATTTGTTTCATCATGGCGTGATATCTTCATAAAGGAGAAATTTTATGGTAACTTGAAAAAGTGCACTTTTTCCGTTGATAAAGTGGTATTTAAGGTAATGTGGGGTCCTCTAGAGGGGTTCTAATGAATGAAGAAAAGGTTAAGGCAATTATGGATTGGCCTATTCCATCTAGTATCCATGAAGTGAGGAGTTTCCATGACTTGGCTACTTTTTATTGCTGGTTTGTTCGCAATTTTAGTAGCATTGCAGCCCATCTTAGCAACTGTCTCAACCAAAGGACCTTTGAGTGGACCCAAGAGGCCGATGATAGTTTCAAGTTGTTAAAAAGAAAGCTTACCGAGGCTCCTATCTTGGCATTATCTGATTTTGACAAGGTTTTTGAGCTTGATTGTGATGCATCAGTCGGGTGTTGGAATTTGTGGAGTTCTAAGCCAAGAACAGCAGCCCATAGACTTCTTTAGTGAAAAACTGAATGGTGCTAAACTCAAGTACTCTACTTATGACTTGGAGTTCTATGCCATAGTGCAGCCCATCAAGCATTAGAGTTATTATCTCGCTTACAAAGAGTTTGTTCTCGTACCGATCATGAAGCTCTTAAGTATATTAACATCTAACAACATATAAACAAGAGGCATGCCAAATGGGTGGCTTATTTGCAACAGTTTACATTTCCTTTGACGCATAAATCAGGAATTCTTAATAACGTGGCTGATGGATTGAGTCATAAAAAATGAATAAGAGAATTGTATAATTTCTAGCTTACCTCCGAAGAGGTATAGCCATCTATTTATACTGATGAAATAAGATTACAGAAAATGAAGAAAATAAATTTGCAAATCAAATCACAATCACCAAGACTATAATTTCCTAATGTGTTGATTCTAATAATCAACCCATAATAAATAAGATCCTAATTGCCAAATGTGTTGCTTCCAATTATTGTTTCCAATAGTAAATATAATATTAATGAAAGCTCAAGTGGTTCGTTTTGATGAGTTTCGTACCTTCTATGCCATCGCTCCTTACTTTAGTAAGATTTTCCAAGCTTTACAAAGGGGAGATAGGGCTGCCCATCCAAGTTATTAGATAAAGGATGGCTTTCTTTTCAAAGGACTGAAGTTATGTGTTCCTAATTGTTCTTTTAAGGGAGCAATTGCTAGTTAAACAATATAAATTGCGGCATTTTGGCAAGGATAAAACTCTTGACTTGATCCAAAGTGAATATTATTGACCTGGTATAAATAAAGATGTGGGAAAGCATATGTGCAAAGGTGCCAAACCTGTCAAAAAAATAATAAGGCAACAACCAATGCAGTTTTATAAATGCTTCTACTGGTACAGGATAGTCCTTGGCAATCCATTAGTATGGACTTTGTTTTGAGGCTCCACCTACACAAAGAGTGACTCCATTATGGTTGTGGTAGATCGTTTCTCTAAGGTGGCCCGTTTCACTCCTTGCCAAAAGACCATGGATGCCACTAATATTGCTACCTTATCTTCAAAGAGATTTACAAGCTTCATGGAGTTCCTACCTCAATTGTGTCGGATAGAGATGCAAAATTTCTTGCTCATTTTTTGAGGACTTCGTGGAAGAAAATTGGGACTGATTTGCATTTTAGTACTTCTTTCCATCCACAAACGGATGGTCAAACATAAGTGGTGAACCGGGGTCCTAGAAATTTGTTGAATGCCTAGTCAGAGATCATCCCAAGAGTTGAGATGGAATTCTTGCTTTGGCTAAATTTTTCTAATAACTCTTCCCCTAAAGAGCCATTAATACTTCTCCTTTTGAAGTGGTATATGGTTCGAGGCCTTCTAGTGCCATGGATTTGATTCCTTTGCCTTTTTCTAAGAAAGGAAATGTTAAGGCTGAAAGTATAGCTGAATTTATGCACAAGATTCATGTTCAAGTGAAAGCACAAATTGGGAAATATAATGCAAAGTACAAGGATGCAGCTGATGCACACCAAGTGCAGCTGCCTCTGCATTTGGGCATCCCTAATGTCTTTAATGTTCGACATCTTGTGCCTTATTTTGAGGATGTTTCTTGTGGTTCTGCTGCTGCCCCAAATTGAGGACAAGTTTTTTGGAGGGGGAGTCTTGATGTAGTTTTTTCTAAGTGCTAGTAGTGTAGTAATTGTGTTTGTGATGGTGAGTTAGTATTTGTGGGCTGTCCTAAGTCTATAAACAGTGCTTAGACCTTTATTATGGAGTTTTTTAACATTTTGATATTGTAGATTTGTGAGCTTAAGCTCTAGTATCCAAATTTGAGAATTTTCACTCTCTAATACAATCATTCTGATTTGATTGCATCAACATATGCCTGACCAATGTAAAGTATGCCACAAACAACTTCTATCTAACATAGGAAAGAAAAATACAATGAAGATTTAAAATATACATATATGGTAAGAAAGATAGTGGCAGGTTTATGCATAATATACATGATGTCTGTGGAGTTTCATCTTCCTCATTTTGCAATTATGTGTAGTAATATATGTAGACGCATATAATGTTGTGTGAGCGTTCTACCTTTTTAGGACTTGCCATGTCTATTAGTCCATGTCAATGCTAGATAGGTGATGAATATACCTTCTGACAGTATTTCTTTAGACGCTCTTTGAGTTTCAATTGCTGCTCCATTTTAGGCAGATCAAGAAAAGATTTTGATAACTGGCCATCTCCACTATCAACAAGCTCAGACTCAATTTGCCTCTTCAAATGATAGTAGTCACTGATATTTCAAAGTGATGTCCCTAAACTATAATCAGTTGTAGTTGTAAAGAAATACCCCAAAGAACAGCATACAAACGAAATAGACCTTTTCTTTGCCATGTATGTCTCCCCGCGCCAGACCCATTCAAGCTTCCGAAGACAAGTTTTGCCTGGCCGGTTGAAATCACATGCAGTACAGACCTCATCTGAGACTATTGATGGTGGCTGGAATTGGGCAAAATGAAACAACAAAAAAACATTAATTGTAAACATACTCCTCGGTCCTCACATAAGATAAATTCAATCAACTTATTGATAAAAATAAAATATTTAAACTATTCTACAAAACTTGCTAAACTAGGTGGGCAAGAAAAACAAATGAATATCAAGAAGATAGTGAAGAACAGAAGACAAAAAGGTGAACAACCAAAACCAGCATGCATGGCGACGCTAACTCTGATGGACTAACACCAAAAACATGAATAGATTAACTTGGCACTGTTTCAGGAAATGATGGAGATTTGAAACATTTCTCATCATGGATAAAAATTCTAATAAAAATAAAATGGCAATTCATCATGTAGACAAAGGAACCTACATCATCACTGAATATTTTCACAAAAGTAAAATCAATTTATTGACAAGAATCAAGGGCAAGAACCATAGATGCACGGCATACATCTATATAAGAAAGCTCATAATGATGAAACAGCAACTTGGAATTCCAAAGAAGGCCACCTGCCTAGTTAGAGGAAACAGAAGAAAGGAAAATTGTTTGAGAAACTCATTCAAGGTTGGAAACACGAAAATCTTTGCACTCAAGCGATCTTCAATTTCATTTCTTTTAGAGATACCAAAATATACTAGGAGCGGGCATATCCCAAATGATCCTATTGTTTTGCCACTCAATTGTAAAGCACCAGCAGTGCAATATACTCACAGAGCATAAAAATAGCACAATCAACTCCTAATACCGAGAAGAAAAGGGAAGTCACCAAGCTCCTAAGAGACAAAACAGTACAGAAGGCGGTAAACAGTTCCTTCCACCCTCAAACCCCACCCCCCCAAAAAATAAAAAAAAAACCCCAAAAAAAAGAAAGAAAGAAAGGCAAAAAAGAGTCCACACAATCCACATTATTTAACTGGAAAATCAACAGCTTTCAACTTTCCTTGATTATTGAAGATAAATTTCTACTAAAACGATCCACTAGAGCCTGCCTCTAATACATACATACATATATATATATGGATGTGAGTGTGTATGTATCGCCTTTGGTCACCCTCAAATATTGGTGTTGCATATACAATCAAATAAAGCAGATGGAAATTCCCATATGGGGAAAAAACAGCACCAACCACTTCACGCTGAAGTTTATACTATCTACAGATAACGAGTTTAAATGGCTATTATAAGTTCAACCATGGAACCACTACCTCTCTTCCCCTATCCGGTGGATCTGATGAATAGTTAGGGGCAATATCTACCAAATCACCATACCCTCGAGTATCCACGCATCGAACTACTTATGCTTCATTACCCCTGGTTCTGTTGTGACATGAGCATCATAGGTTTGAATTGCAAAAAGAGCCTCTCTACATGTGGCAGTAAGGTTGTGTACATTCTACCCATTCCAAATCTCGCAATGTGGGAGCCTCGTGCACTGAACTACCATTTACCAATTGCAAGAGAACAAAACTAAAACGGGGAGAACTGATTTCTTATAAATCTAAAAGAAGGATAGATGTTTAGAGATATATGCATTTCAATTCTCTGACTTGTACAAAATGGCTTGATATCACTCCTATTAACAGGCTCCAAACGCAATCTCAAGCCATCTTTTGCTGCCACAGCACATCCTGCCGAATACTTTCATTTATGCTCAATCTTAGAAATATGATAGTTTTAGATATGGTAATTATCAATCCTTTAAGATGTTTACAATTATTTTTATTAAGTCACCAATTATTCCAAAAGCTTAAGCTGTTTGGAAATAGGCCCAACAATGTACATCAAGCTATCCAACACTCCCCCTCACGTACGACCTTATCTCGCACGGGAAGAGACAAACAAACTGAATTAAACAGGTGTGCTAACACACACACATAACATAATGCACAATAACATATATAACAGGGCAACAAACATATTTTACGAAACTTGAACCCAGGACCTCCTAGAACCATAGAGCTCCGATACTATGTTAAGTCACCAATTATCCCAAAAGCATAAGCTGTTAGAAAATAGACCGAACAATAAATATCGACCCATCCAACAATTTCCAATCATCAGAAGTAACTAAAAATAAATCACCAAAACTTTAAAGGCTTCCATGTAAGCAAACCAACATAGCCCATAATTTTAAGCAGGTTAACCAGGGCTCAAAATCGTATCTACACTTTCCAACACCTAGCTTTCTAGTGACCTTCAAGTCCTCATTGATCTGACTCAAAAAATAGGTCATAGCCCAAAAGCATGCCAAACAGGAGGATCGTAAGATTCTGCAAGTTAGCTACTCACCGCTCAACTGATGATTATGTCATGCTGTCCTTACAACCACCTTCCATCCAAGTTCACTGATATCAAATACATGGACAGTAACAGTAAGCAAACAACTACCTACTAATTGATATGCCCCTAGCTCATGAACTTGGTGCAATAAGATTAATTAAAATGACAGACTATCTTCTATGAGTTTCTGATGACTTCCTTAAGCATGTGTAACATGCATAACATAAGAAAAGTCAAAGCAGAAATATACTATAATTTTATTCGCCTCTTAATGTGTTATAAAGTTCTCTCCTTCGCTGCAAAATCTATTTATGCTAATTAGTTTTACTAGGGATAAAAGCCAAAAATAATAGAGATCAGTATTACAAGATTTCATAATTTGAAATGATAAGTTCAACATGATTTGGGTTTCTAATAACATATTATAATTAACAAGGATCAAAACTCCAAACCGAGTTTCAAAAATGTTTCGAAAGTGACGAAGATTTTGAAAATTCATTGAAAATGTTCGACAAAATGTTGCTCAACTTTACTACTGGAAAAAAGAAAGAAAGAAAGAAAGAAAACGCAAATTTGAATTAGAAGACAAAAAAAACCCTAGACTAGAGGGTGACATGTGTCTCCGTCTTCTCTTTCCCCATCATCCTTCTCTTACTCAAATGCCAAACCTATGACGGTGTATTTTTTGTTATTTTAAATATAGCTAAAGTGTAATTTAGTCCTTTTTACAATATTACGGTTTTTTTGGTCTCTTTATGGGAATGATTGGCAAAGCTACTAGGAGTAGCTTTTAGTTTTCTACTACAAATTTTAACAATAAATTACAATTTTTTTCAAACACCCACAACTTCTGCTACAAGCTAAAATTACTTTTTCTTCTATAAATAACTATTCTCAACTACAAGTTAACATGTTTACCAAACATTTACAAAGTCATCAAAACCCTAGCCGTCGTCACCGCCGACGTCCTTTTCTAGCAACGAACAGTTGGAATTCCTAGCCCTATTCTCAACTACAAGTTAACATGTTTACCAAACATTTACAAAGTCATCAAAACCCTAGCCGTCGTCACCGCTGACGTCCTTTTCTAGCAACGAACAGTTGGAATTCCTAGCGCACCGCTGACAATCTTTTTTCCTTCTCCAGCACGGATCTTTACTTTCGAAAACCCTAGACCCTTCGAAAAATACCACCAACAATCTTTTCTCCCTCTCCGACGCAAATCTCCCCCTTCAATAATCCATTGCAGACCCTTTGAAAACCCACCATCGACCCTTCGGCATCAACTTTTGGCCCCTTCGAAAACCCTAGCCCTCTTCTGTTGTATTTGAACTTTCCTAAAGTGCTCAAAACCCTAGTCTACCGTCGACAAGCTACCGCCAACCCATTCCTTCTCAACAATGACAACCGACAACCACCTTAGGTGCATCGACGACCAACAATGAGGCTGCTTAAACCTCTATTTTGCATCAATGACCTCCGTCAACCTTGCTGGACACCTTAACTAGCACCAGCGACCTTGTCGGCCTCCCCAACCAGTACCGACGACCTTGCTGGAACCCTTGCCTCTGTTTCTCACCAGCCTTGGCACCCACACCTTTTTCCAGCAGTTTTCTTTTCTTGACATTTGATTGGTTGGTCCTGTTTGCTTAAGATCTTGTTAGTTTTATCTCTTGTCTTCTGATTCTGACATGACCAAGAATAAATTGCAAACTATTAACATCCGTCTTAATGGAACCAATTATTCTTATTAGTTCAAGATTATGAAAAACTTTTTTTCTTGGAAAAGGACAATGGAGTTATGTAACAGGCTTAACTGTTCGACCAACAGATAGTTGCTGCCATCATTAAACTCTTATCTAAACGCTAAGTGATATGATGCATCTCCTGCAGTTTGGAATATGGAGAATGCACATGTTCTCATCTAGTTTCACAACTCTGAGGAGCAAAGGATTAGTATGAATTTCTTAAAATATACGACCACCAAGCATATGTAAGATTATCTACAGAATATGTAACTTGCGTCTAATTTTTCCAAACAATATGAGTTGGAGATGGTTATTCAAAGTGCTAGGCAGAATGATAAACCGATCCAAGAATTTTATAACAAAAAGACAACTTACTGGGATCAATTAGCACTTATGGAACCTTCTAACTTGTAATTGCTTTATAGTTATCTTCGATATCAAGAAAAGAAAAAGCTAGTACAATTTCTCATGGCCCTTCGTGATTAGTTTGAGCACTTTGTGGCGATATTATTCATCGTTCCCTGTTTTCTTCCGTTGATGGGACCATTCGAGAACTCATTACTGAAGAGAGATGATTCAAGGTTGCTCACATGGATATTCCCTCTCTATCAATATTTGCCTCCTCTTCCTCGTCAATGGGTATTACTTCTCGCCCTCCACCACTACCAACTCCCATCCCTCAACTGATTCAAGTCACAAGAAGCCAAAATCTTCGTTGCTATGAATGAGTATAGTTTCTACCACCAAAAGGGACATTAGAAGACTGGCTGCCCTGTTAAGTATATTTAGTATTAATATATTAAGTATTAATATTATCCTGTGGGAATGCCCACAGTATCTACTATATGCTCTCATTACTTAATAAATATGTTAGTACATCTCACAATGAGGACACATGCTTTTCTGTATTCTTTCTTTCTCTCTCTTATTTTAAAACCCTCGCCGCCACGAAACCCTAACTGCTTACAGTAGCAAAACCCTAACCCTAGCCGTCAACCGCAAGAACCCGACTATCAGACCACCTCGCCGACCACTGTCAGCTCTCGAGGAGCCTACGCCGACCACCGTCGACCCTTGTCGGTGACTCCAAAAGCTGCGCCAACCTTCGACGGGTCTCCAGCAAGCTTTGCCGAACCTCGTCGGTCCCTTCAAAGGCTTCGCCGATCTTCATTTGCCCCTCCAGGGGTGCCGTCGTCCACGGTCGGCGCGACCAAGGAGGTCGCCGACCCTTGTCAGTCCCTCCAAGAGTGACGTCGACAACCAGTAACCATCCTAGGGGCGTCGATGACCACGGGCGACCCACTCTAGGCCCTTGCCGACCTCTGTAAGCTCCTTCCGAGCCTTGCCGCTCACTCCTAGCCCTCCGACAAATCTCTCACTAGTGCGACCAGACTCTCTTTCCCTCACAGTGATGTTTGCCGGTTTCCTGATGCTGTGAGGGTCGGGCGTGGTGCCGTCTCGTACCTCCGTGTGGATTGAGACGTGTAGTTTGTGGTATTTTTGGTTCCCTTATTGGTGAACAAGGATGTCAGAGGATTTTGTGACTCGCGAATCCCAGGTTGAAACTAGACGACAACGTACCACAGAGGTGTTCTCCTCATTCACACAGTTGGTTGATTGAAAACTTGATGGTGCCCGTGGCTATGCGTTATGGAAGAAAAGTGTTATTAAGTCGCTTCCATCTGTTTGATGACCCTCCAGCACGGACTTCAGCGACCTTCTGTACTTGGACCCAGGATAATACCTGGATATTCAGTCAGTTACTCAACTCAATGAATTCTTTCGTTCAGGCTTTAGTGGCCAATACTGATACTGTGCGAGAGATCTGGTCCTTGTTGTAATCAATCTATTCCTCCACTAATGATCTCTCCCGCCTACATGATGTCATGAAAGGCTTCTTTCAGTCCCAGCAGTCCGGGAAGCCTCTTCAGGATCACTTTATGCAATTTAAGATTTTGGCTGACGAGTTTGATCGTTTTCTTCCGTTCACGAATCAGCTGTCTCAGTTTCAGCAGTAGAGGCAGTAGCTTTTGGTGGTGTGTGTTTCGGCTAGTTTGGACTCCGAGTTCGACTCAGCGCGTTCTCAAATCCTTGCTGGAGCAGACATTCCCACTCTCTTCGAGACTTTTCGACGTGAGTCGGGCATCCCATCGGGATGAGTCTCGTGATTCTGGTACATCGCCTGTTGAGATCTCTGATAAGGCTGCTTTGGTGGGCGTCTATGGTAACCGCAGCA
This sequence comes from Heliamphora exappendiculata, assembly GCA_034768845.1. NCBI lineage: Eukaryota > Viridiplantae > Streptophyta > Magnoliopsida > Ericales > Sarraceniaceae > Heliamphora > Heliamphora exappendiculata. Next base: position 3,886,760 of record JAOTRH010000006.1, read on the forward strand.
GTCGAGACCGCGGTCATGGTAGTTGTAGCAAGTCTGGTCGTGGAGGAGGTCGTCATGGTTGTCGTGAGACCCGCACATGCCACTATTGCGGCATTCAGGGACATATTCGCAGTGAATGTTACAAGTTTCATGGGAAGCCCCCGCTGGTGGCTAATGCCACATCTGATTTCAGTCAGCAGGACTATATCCAGCCCAGTCCACATGGGGCACCCACCTCGACTAGATGTGTTGTTGAGATGACTGTTGCAGAATATGATCACTATATGTATGGTTAGATTGGACAGAGTACGAGCTCTTCTGAGGTACCAGCGACCACCTTTGCAGGTAATCCTACTGCATGTGTGGCTACCCCTCACACCTAGGTTATTGATTCTGGCACTTCTGCTCACATGGCTGGATCATCAGGTATTCTATCAGATTATAAGCCGACTCCTGGTCATGCTGGTGTTTTGGTGGCTAATGGATCCTCCTTAGCTGTTGAGGCTTGTGGTGTTGCGACACCAACTCCTGCTCTTTCGTTATATAATGTCTTGCATACTCCTGCTAATCCCTTTAATCTATTATCCACTAGTCAGATTACTGCTAATTTGAATTGCTCTGTGACATTTTTTCCTGACTCATGTATTTTTCAGGATCTTATGACGAAGAGGATTATCAGTAAAACCTCTGGGGGGTTGTACCTGCTTGATGCTGCTCCTGTTCAGGCGTATTCTGCCGTGTCATCTTCTGCTCTTGATATTCATTGTCGTCATGGGCACCCTGGTTTGTCGAGTCTTAAAATTATGTACCCTAGTTTAAAGTGTGTGTCTGCCATTGAGTGTGAGTCATGTCGTATTGCCAAGTACCTGCATGTGCTTTTTTAGTCTCGAGTCAATAAACAAGCTTCTGTTCTATTTCAATTAGTCCATTCTGATGTCTGGAGACCTAATCCGGTCACCTCATTATTTGGTTTCCGCTATTTTGTGAGCTTTGTAGATGATTATTCTCGTGCCACATTTTTATATTTAATGAAAAATAAATCTGAGATTTTATCTATGTTTACTCAATTCTGTATGACCGTGCAAACCCAATTCGGTACCTGTGTTAGGGTCTTGCGTAGTGATAATTGGGGGAGTATTTATCTACTGCCATGAGGGAGTTTCTTGTGAGTCATGGTATTTCCCATCAGATGTCCTGTCCAGATACTCCCGAACAGAATGAGGTGATTGAGCGGAAAAATAGACATGTTTTTGGAAACAGCCCGTGCTCTTTTATGTCATATGCATGTCCCTCATCATTTTTGGAATAAGGCTATTCTTACGGCATGTTATCTTATTAATTGCATGCCATCTACTGTCTTGGGTGGTGTCTCTTCGATGTCTGTATTAACTCCTCTGTTGCCTAGGCACTCCTTGCCTCTTAAAATCTTTGGTTGCGTATACTATGTGCGTGACACCAAGCCACAGATTACTAAACTTGATGCTCGTGCCCTCAAATGTGTGTTTCTTGGCTACCCTCAACACCAGAAGGGGTATCGATGTTACTGTCCTGCACTTCGTCGGTTTGTTATGTCTCGGGATGTTACCTTTCTGGAGTCGACCCCTTTCTATTCTCCTTCTGTTCCACCTCTGGGTCATGATCCCTCCCCTTCGTCTGTCGATTTCTTGGTCTCTCGGATTATCACTGATACTCCTGCCACACATTCTGAGCCGCTCCCAGCGTCACCTCTTGCAACTTCGCCTCCCGTGATCCGTCTTCTACTGAGCCAGTTCCCTCGTCGGTAGATCCGCCGGTAAGTGAGCCATCTATTGCTGCCCATCGCCCTTATTGGCTTTGTCGGGATCACCCCCGGTATGTTGATTCCTATAAGGGCTTGTCAACTTCTCTACGTGCTTTCATTTCTACAGTTGATACTACTGCTGTTCCTAGTAGCGTTTCAGAGACTCTCCCATGCTGGTTAACGTTTTGCTATGTTAGAAGACATGTCTACCTTGGATCATAATGGCACCTGGGATCTTGTTTCCATTCGCTTTTTTCTTTCTCTCGCTGCAACTCGAAATTGGCCGTTTTATCAGTTGGATGTCAAGAATGCATTTCTCCATGGCAATCTTCAGGAGGAAGTCTATATGGAGCAACCTCCCGGTTTTGTTGCTCAAGGGGGGTCTAATCTAGTGTGTCGCCTTCGTCGTTTTCTATGGCTTAAAACAATCTCCTCGGGCTTGGTTTGGGCGGTTTAGCACGGTGGTGCAACAGTTTGATCTGCGCCAGTTGGGCAAAGATCATATCGTGTTCTTTCGTCGGACTGATTCAGGATGTATTCTTCTTGTTGTATATGTTGATGATATTGTTATCACTGGCAATGACCGTGTTGGGATTAGTAACCTGAAAGCCTTTTTGAAGACACAATTTCAGATTAAAGATCTTGAGCACTTGCAGTATTTTCTAAGGGTCGAGGTGGCCTGAAGTAAGCATGGAATTTTTATTTCTCAGAGGAAATATGTGATTGATATTTTGCGCGATGCTGGCCTGCTGAATGCCCAAGGTGTGGAGTCTCCAATGGATCCGAGTGTGAAGCTTCTTCCCGGTGACGGTGCTGTGTTTCCTCACCCTGACTGGTATCGCCGAATGATGGGAAAACTTAATTACTTGACCACCATGACCAAACCAAATATTGCTTATCATGTCAGTATTGTGAGTCAGTTTATGTCTGATCCCCGTATTCCTCATTGGAATGCAATGGTTCGTATCCTCCGGTACCTCCATTCTAACCCGGGGAAGGATTTACAGTTCTGTGATCGGGGCCATTTTCGAACCAAGAGCTATTCTGATGCAGACTGGGCAGGATGCCCGATTGATAGGAGATCCACATCAAGATTCTCTATCTTTGTTGGTAGGAACCTGGTATCGTAAAAAAGCAAGAAGCAAGATGTGTCGAGGTCCAGTGCTGAGGCGGAATACAGGTTTATGGTGTTGGTAATATCCGAAATCATGTGAGTTCGACAGCTTCTCACTGAATTAGATGAACCACCTATGGGTCCTACCAAGTTGTGGTGTGACAATAAGTCAGTTGTCTACATCGCTACTAATCCAATGTTTCATGGGCGGACTAAGCACGTCAAGATCGACTGTCATTTCATCCGCCAAGAGTATAAGAATGGCACTATTGATTTTGGCTTTGTTCGATCTAGAGAACAGTTGGCTGACCTGTTCACTAAGGCGCTGCCCGGGCCCCAGGTTCACTACATTTGTAACAAGTTGAGTATGATTGATATCTATGCTCCAACTTAAGGGGGTGTTAAGTATATTTAGTATTAATATATTAAGTATTAATATTATCATTTGGGAATGCCCACAGTATCTACTGTATGCTCCCATTGCTTAATAAATATGTGTGTACGTCTCACAATGAGGACACACGCTTTTTCGTATTCTTTCTTTCTCTCCCTTATTCTAACATGCCCTAAGCTAGCACAAAAGGGGCACCCTTCCTCTCATTCATCCTCATGTGCCCCTGCGCAGTCCTATTGCCCTCCTGTTACTCTTGCTGCACCTACATCCAATGGCACCACATCTCTTCCCTCTCAGTCGTTGTTAGATCTATTTCATCAGTCTCAGGCCATGAAACATTATATAATCTTCCCCGAATATCATAGTCATGTGCCCACTCAATAATAGTAGGGGACCATGTGATTGTCTTCTCTTGAGAAAAAGGAACAAGGTGAGGACATCACCCCTACTATTGGGTAGGCACACAACCACATAGTCCTTGGAAGACTAGATAATTACTCCACTAATCAAACCTTCTTCACACACGCACAATTTCTTTCTCTAGGAAACCAAGTTGGGGAGCAAACTATTGTCACAAAGCAGGTTCTCATTGTCATAAAAGTATAAGTAATTTCCTAAATTTCCATAGAAGTCCTCCTTCGTATTGGGAAAGTTATATACTTAGTTTGAAAATGTGCATATAAAAAGCATAGCCACAACTTAAGATTATGGATTATCTAACTACAAGCTAGATGCAGACCAAGTTCTTTACAAATAAAAAACATTTGTAGTTGTAACCCTTGGCACACCAATGTTGGCAAAATACATTCTATAAGTACAATGAGGTTCCTCGGGCAATACTACATGCCTAAATTCCATGGTAGAGGTTCCTCGGGCAATAATGCCAACCTAAATTCTCCATGGAATCATTGTAAGGTGTTCTTCCACTAATAGTCCTTCTATAACTCTTTCCAATCACCACTTAAGCTAAATCACTTAACAATCTTGTCGTTTGTGGTAGTCTTCTACTATTGTCAAACATAAACCATATAATAAGAGTAACCAATCACATGGTAACTAAGCTCCCACTTATGCCAGTCACATGGGTTTGGTAATTGAAGGCTAGGGTGGTCATGGAGGTGGCTAACACCTGGGAGAGCGATACAAATGGGCTTGGTCGGTGGTGGCTACGATGAGATGGCCGAGTGTTGTGGGTGATGCATTTGAATGGGTCGATAGCGGCTATTGCTGTAAGAGGCAGTGCGATGTGGTGGGTTTAGAGATGAGGGGGAGAAGGAAAAAGAATGTTTGGCGGTGGCAACCACATAGCCATGGAAGGTGGGGATTTGGAAAGAGAGAGGAGGGGCGGGGAGGGATCAAATTTATGATGGTGACGTGGTGTTTGTTAGCACTAGCCACCAGGATAAGAAATTAATGGCACTAGCCACTAGGATAAGAAATTAATGGCACTTTGTGTTGGTTAGAGGGATAATGCGGTTGGGATAAGAAACTAATTTTTTACTGAAGTTAACCAAATTAAAGTGTTAAAGGAAAAAAAAATGGTATTTAAATAATACAAATTGTTGATGTCAGACTTTTTCATCAACCCAATTGATGGCTCATTAATGGAGGCGAAGAATTTGTGTATTGTCAAATAAACTAAGGGAGGAAGTGCATTTTCAAAAACCACAGGGGAGTCCCAATAATTTTCATAAACCTTAGAGGAGGCCAGTGTAATTAGCCAATGATTTTTATGTAGTTATCAAAATTATGCAAAACTGAATAAACATGTGTACCTGGAGCCTATTTGTCAAGATGATGTTTGGATACATTGCAGCCACATCTAGATGATAAATGAGGGGACATTCTTCACGTATAGGTTCATCTCGCAACTTCATAAGCTGCAAATTGGAAAGAAAAAGATCAGCCAACAATAAAGTTCTATGTTGGCTCAAATGTTCCAACCATTGGATTGAAATCTTAGGTGACCAGTTATCAGAGAGAAACAACTATTGAGAAAATATTGCACGCTTTAGATAAACAAGAAAGTACAAGCAGTAGATTTCATAACAATACAGCTAATAAAGAGCAGTAATAACTTTGGCAAAACAATTAGAATAGTTTTTACTTATGTTCCTTTTTACGTATTGAAAAATGAACACAAAGTTTCAATTAGAATTCATCTTTTATATCAAGATATAACAGGTTAGAAAGGATCAAAAAGATACAGAGAGAGAATTTCGGAGTTCTAATATAAGTTTGGATTTAGAGAATGGAAAGAAACAGCACCTTTTCCATGATGGCATTCCTTACTTCGTCGTAATTTGACACCAATTCCAACTCCATCTTACCCTCCACTCTAATAGCATATTGAAGATCACGATCAAGGTTGTTGATAAGTTGCTGAAAACAAAAAGTACCTCAACATCACTAGAAACTGTACATGAAGCCAAACTGTCCTGAAGAAATGTTACTAGAAATCTACAGCAAAGCAGCATGTATTAGGAACAACCAGCGTGGATGCTGAACGGAATACGAAACATCAACAACGGTCAATAAACCAACTTTAGAAAATGTCAATTGAGAGAAAAACATCATAGAATTTTATGGTTTGCATACCAATCAGTTTTTTTCTTCAAACTGTAATATGATGTAGTGCGTCAGTTAAGTATGATAGGCAGTTGAAATCCATTTGATAATTTGCATCACCGTAGGGATTGATATTTTTGGTATTTTTCTTTCATCTATATAGACATCAGGTAAAGGTTCTAAGTTTTTACCTGTGAGTAGCAAAAAAATTAAAAATATACACCTTTGAAAGAGGTTGAATGATTGAACGTTTGAAAATTAGAATGCAGGGTATTCAAACCAAAAGGTTCGAGGGAATCTATTTGTTCACTATTTTTTATCTATTTATGGAAAAAATGAAAAAGAAAAAGAAAAATGCAAGTGTGGCAGTGAGGCTACTTAGACATTGCATATAGAATAGACATTTGGGTCACCAATGAAATGTGGCCCCACACTTTAGACCGCATATGCATTGCTAGGAAGTAGAAAAAGCCCCAAAAAAATATTTATGGAGAAAAAGCCCAAATGTTGTAATGGAGGAATTTGTGTTAATGAGTTTGCTCATCAAATCAATCTATTACAGATCAATTTGTGAACACACCTACACTCTAATGCGTAGGCAAATAGTAACATATGGTACATCAACCCCAACCCAACGACACCCCATATGTATGCAGAACCTCTATGAGCTGGCCAAACATGTGTATGAATAACAAGTACCATAATTATCAGCAAGGTGTCGGGCTTTGAACACAGAGCATTTATGCTCGAACGTCATGTACAGAAACTGGATACATTCGAAGCTTAAGATGACAGAAAGGGTATGTCTTAAGAACTCAAATCATTAAAACTTTGAGTTACTTTAAGAACCAAGATAATTTTGTTCATAAGTATTGATTAGTATGAAATATGAAAGCATACCTCATAAGCTGAAGGATCAAGCTTAAAACTAGTTGGAAGATCAGATCTGAAAACGCCACTCTCTAGGCATTCCACATGGCCACCAATATATGTCTCACTCTCCAAAAGCTGATTATGATAGAACTTCTCTGGATCAGATTGGTGTTTATTAGGACAAATAACACTTGCCTCGTATGCCTGCAAATATGATAAAAACAAAGCTATCAATGAAACAGACAGAGATGTAGTAACTTACTAGTAATCTATAGGTGAAATTGACTCCATCCCATTAAAAAAAGTGCCAAACCAAATAAATAAATAAAAATCAAAGAAAGCAACAAAAAGTCACACAACAGGGCATGAAAAGAAATGGCTGTAGTTTTAACATGCAGTAATTTGTGTTCCCAAGAACCTACCTGGACCATAAGAAGCATCTCGCAAAGGGTTCCACTTCCTTTACGCAAAACCTCATCAGGAGCCATTGGTATTATAGTTGCGAGAGAGAAAATGAAGGGATGGACGTAGGTCATATACAAGTAATAAGTTGCAACAGCATCCGAAACAGAGTAGGAAGCCATCATCTGACGTGACAATTCGAACAAAGAAAAGCGAACATTAGAAACATTGGCAGTAAAGGTTGTGCAAAACAAAACAAAAAAATGGTGGAAAATTTTAATTGCTCTTATCCAATGACATTGAGTTGATAATAGTGGTACTTCTTATGCAAAGAATAACCATGCGTATTCCCTGCAAAAGAGAGAGAGAGAGAGAGAGAGAGAGAGAGATGATGGTGATGGTCTGGTGGAACTGTTGTAACAACACAAGTGGACCATTGGCACAACAACTTGAATAAATAGCCAAACAACGCGGCTCGAAATGCTTAAACCAAATTTATTAGTAATCGCTCGCAAGTTTCTTTATATACCAAGTTTAATTTCTACCTCCCAACGACGTGCAATGGGGTATCACAACATCCCCCATTCAAATACGCGATGCTCTCGTCGTGTGGCCCAGATTCTTCCCCTGACTGGGATGTGGATAGCAGCCTATTATCAAACACAGAGCAACCCATTAATGTGCACAAAGCATACAACCTCGAGACCTCTACCCCTTTCCAAAGTCTCTATTTCTCTATCGACACCACGATGTGCAATGGGGTATCACAACATCCCCCATTCAAATACGCGATGCTCTCGTCGTGTGGCCCAGATTCTTCCCCTGACTGGGATGTGGATAGCAGCCTATTATCAAACACAGAGCAACCCATTAATGTGCACAAAGCATACAACCTCGAGACCTCTACCCCTTTCTAAAGTCTCTACTTCTCTATCGACACCACCACAGTGCATTTGATGGAACCAGAGTTGGCTCTAATACTATTTGTAACAACCCAAGTAGACCACTGACCTAATAACTTGAATAAAGAATGTAATAACGCGGCTCAGAATACTTAAACACAAGGTATTAGTAGTAGGTCACGAGTTTCTTTATATACCAGACTTAATTTCTATCTCCCAACAATGTAGGATAGGATATTACAACTGCCTTCCTGAGGCATCGACTTGACCAAGTTAGCAGACGCGAGACAGAAATGGAAATGGATCCCTATGTGACTCCAAGCACACTAACAAGACGAACACGCTGATACAGAAAATTTCAAAACTCATGACTCAATATGGCAAGAACATGACAACATACACAAAATATTTACAAATATATCCATACAAACACTATCAATTTCTTCAGTTTTAGGTTATAAAGACATTTATATTTCATGAATTCAAAAGATTAGAAATCATTTCTCCACATAATATATATTTGAAAAGAGTATGAGTAAACAAATCTTAACATCTATTCTAGGAAGCTCTACTCAAAAAAATTGAAGCCGGGTAAAAAAATTGAAGCCTTAATAGTTATTAGCTATTATATACACGTGGCATTGATCCCAAATTATTTTCTTCAAACTTGCAATGAGTTATTATGATAATGCGAGATAAAAATCTACCACACGGTAAAAAATATACATAGAAATGGTGTAGGAATGCGGGTAGCTAAATATCTTAAGAATAATATAGTAAATATTTCGGGAAAAGGAGATAGGATATTGCTAATTAAACTTGTAATGGAGAGAATATAATTGATGGGATTAGTGGTAGCACCTAAATATGATTGTATGACTATATTGAAGGGAAAATTTGGGAATAAATGAATGACATAATGCAAAATATACCAATAAGCATATATATTGAAGGGCAAATTTGAGATTAAATGAATGACATAATGCAAGATATACCAATAGGCATAAAGATAATTATAGATGGACATTTCAATGATTACATAGGAAATAACACGCACGGGTGCAAGAGGAGTCATAGTGGATGTAGATTCAATGATGGAAATGAGGTCACAGAGGGCATTTGAGATTTCATAGTAACTTATAACTTATAGTAACAGTTAAGAATAAAAATAATATAGTTACCCTTCTCTCTAACATTTTAAACTTTTAAGTGAGTTGGTGATTAACAATTTAATACGGTATCAAAGCAAGCAATAGATAATGTGTTTGAATTTTACAATATTTGTATGTGTTTAACCTGCCTATGGAGAAGAGTGTGGCCATATGCGAGGGGGTGTTGAATAGATAAAAAATATAATTACGCCTCTCTCTTATAGCTTTATCTTTTAGACGAATTGGTGAATTTAACACTAACTAAAACTTCATTTAAAAAGAAAGAACAATTGATAATTTTTAAGAAAGGATTAAACAATAGTCAAATAAAATACATTTTTTAAGCATCAAATATAAATTTTTCTTGTTAGAAACACAGAGCATTTAATATGAAGAGATTGCCACATTATCCCCAAGCTGAGCTCAACATTACAACATCAACTAATGACTCTACATATTCACCTCAAAGGGAAACAAAAATGAGAAAAGATACTAGACGCCTACAAACTAGATAGTTGAATCTTAAAGGTGAGAAATCAAAAAAGTTATATGGACAATCTTAATAGTTTCTTCAAATATATTAATGTGGTGGCACAGCACAGTGGCTCGGGCTGCTGTTGCCCCACATGCCCCCAAGTTCGAACCATGGGGTTTCACTCCCCCTTCCCCAACTTAACTAC
>JAOTRH010000006.1:3896702-3923465 GCA_034768845.1 Heliamphora exappendiculata
ACGGGATCGGCCTCCCAATATTCCGTTACGTAACGGCCGATCCGTTACGTAACGGACGTTATTTAGAACCCTGGTCACTTCTAAACACCTTAATGGTGTTAACTATTTAGCTTGGGCACATGCCTTTAAGATTTTTCTCAAAGGTAAACAACGGTTGAAATACATCACTGATCCTCCTCCACCCAAAGGGGATCCTACCATTTCTAGTTGGCAAACGATTGATTCTATTGTTATGGGCTGGCTGTGGCATAGTTTGGAGCCTCATATTACTACTACAGTGGAGTTCTGTGATACTTCTAAGCATATCTGGAACTCTCTTGCAGATTCTTTCTCGAACCAAAGCAATGTATCCCGTGTTTATGAGCTCTATGAGTAGATTTTTGCAACCAAACAAACTGGAAAACCTTTGTCTGAATATTATAATAAGTTCAAGAGTCGCTGGAATTAGTAATTGCAGTATCGTCCTTTCACTACTGACTTACAGCAACAGAAGCGCCAATGGGAGGACTTTATGATTGCCACCTTACTTTCTGGTTTAAATTCTAACCTCCATGAGTTTAAGGACCAAATTCTGGCTAGTGAGACTTTGCCTATTACATCGAATGCATATTCCTGGTTGTTACGTTCCTCGTTGGGCCAATCTGCTAATATTCCTAATCTGCCTGCATCTGACTCGTCTGCCTTAGTTTCTACCCACAGTAGTCGTGGTTCCTTTCGTGACAATGGCCGCGGTAATCGGGGTGGACGTAATTTCCGCAACAGTTCTCGAGGTGGTGGTCGTAGTAGTGATCGTGGTGATAGAAAATGTGATCAATGTGGTGGTACTAATCATACTAAACCGTATTGTTGGGCTAAGTATGGTAAACCTGATTATGTTAATCAAGTTACTAATCACACACTTCAGTCCGCTTCTGATTCTCATCAGCTGTCTTCCGTTTATGATTCTCATGATGCTCTTACTACTCAACTTAGCGAAATTGTTTAAACATTATAGTCTGTTTTACCTCCATCTTCCACAGCTACTTTAGCCAATTCAGGTAATGTTGCATGTGCGGTTCTTACATCTCTTTTATGGGTCTTTGATTCTGGTGCTAACCCTCACATGTCGGGTAATCCATTGTTTTTCTCTCATTTAACTCATACCAAATATCATATTGTTTTAGCTAACAATTCACCTCAACCTATGCAGGGAAGGGGTGTTCTATATCCATTTCCCTCTTTCTCATTGTCTTCTAGTCTTTACGTCCCTAATTTTTCTTTTAATTTACTCTCTATTAGTCAATTAACTAAAACTTTACATTGTTCAATAACTTTTTCTCCCACTTCTTGTGTTTTTCAAGACCTCTAGACCAAGAAGATGATTAGTTCAGGGCATGAGAAGGATGGCCTCTATTATCTTGATGTTGCTTCACCTTCCACTTCTTCATCTGTTTTGAGTGCTACTGTCTCTCCCCTTCAGTGGCATTTGCGTTTGGGCCACCCATCTATGGCTAAACTTAAGTTGGTTATTCCTAATTTGAGTCTTATGTCTGGTTTTAATTGTGAAACTTATCAGTTAATAAAGCATAACCGTAGTTCCTTTTCTCCTAGTAGTCGTAGTCAAAAGCCTACATCTTTTGATATAATCCATCGGACATTTGGGGTCCTTCTCGAACTTCCAGCAATAATTGATATTCTTATTTTGTTATATTTGTTGATAACTATTCTTGCATGACAGTTGTTTCTGTTGAAAAATAAATCGGACTTACCTTTTATTCTCACTTTTATAATGAAATTTATACCCAATTTGGCAAAGGCATCAAGGTTATTCAATCTGATAATGCTCTTGAATATCTCCAATACAATGTTGCTTCTTTTTACGTTGATCATGATATTATCCACCAAACTACTTGTGTTTATACATCTCGACAAAACGGGGTTGTTGAACGCAAACATCGTCACTTGTTAGATGTTGCTCGTGTTTTATTGTTTCATACTGCGGTACCCAAGCAGTTTTGGGGGAATGCTATTCTTACTGCTTGCTTTCTTATTAATCGCATGCCTTCTGCTGTCCTCAATGGCCAGTCTTCTTTTTCCTTGTTATATCCAACCTCCTCACCCTTTCCTCACTCCTCGGGTTTTTGGTTGTACTGTTTTTGTACATGTTCTTGATCCCGGTCGTGATAAGTTGTCTCCTCGAACTCGAAAGTGTGTTTTTCTTGGTTACTCTCGTGCTCAGAAAGATTATCGCTATTACCACCTCAAGACCCGTCGGTATTTTGTTAGTACTGATGTCACATTCTCCGAATCCACACCTTTCTTTACTTTCTTCAGTCTCCAGTTGTCATCTGATCTCGTATGTTGTCGTGAGGGGGAGTCTAGTTCTTCTCCTACTCTACTTTTACCTGTTTCTCTGCCCTCTCCTTCCTCTTTACCCCCTTCTCATTTGTAGGTGTATCAACGATATAGTGCTTAACAGGTTGTCCCTTATGGCCCGGATTCATTATCGTCATTGGCTAGGCTCCTGCGCCCTCACCCCCTCTATCTGCCTGCTCTGACTTGCCTATTGCCTTGCGTCGTGGTAAGCGTACCTGTACTCAACATCCTATTGCTAATTTTTTATCCTATGATCGTCTCTCCCCCTGTCTCTATTCTTTTGCTTTTACCTTGTCATCTATTTGTGTTCCTTCCTCCTATAAATAGGTCATGGTCATGTCCATGTCTGTATGGAAAACTGCTATGGATGAGGAAATGAGAGCTCTTTATCAGAATCACACTTGTGAACTTACTTCCCGAGGAAGCAAACTGTGGGTTGTTGCTGGGTATACACCATTACACCGTGAAATACCTTCCCGATGGGTCTGTTGAGTGCCTTAAGGCTCGGTTGGTTGCTAAGGGGTACACTCAGACCTATGGTATTGATTACTTAGAAACTTTTTTTTCCCGTGGCTCGTTTTAACTCCATTCGCATCCTTCTCTCTCTTGCGGTTAGTCATTCTTGGCCTTTATATTAACTTGATATTAAAAATGCATTTCTTCATGGCAGCCTTCAGGAAGAAGTATATGTGGGCCAACCACTTGACTATAGTGTTGATGGTAGTGCTCATCTTATATGCCGTTTGCGTAAGGCACTTTATGGTTTAAAACAATCTCCTCGTGCCTGGTTTAATCGGTTTAGTTCCGTTCTACTTATGGCCTCCAACATTCTACATCTGAACACTGTCTTTATTCGTTACTCTTCTGGAGGCACTATTGTACAGATTGTATATGTTAATGATATTCTTCTTTCAGGTGATGACACTGTTGGCATTCTTGATCTGAAAAACCACCTGGCCACACAGTTTTATACTAAGGACTTGGGTGCTCTTCGTTATTTTCTTGGGATTGGGGTTGCTCGTTCTTCAAAAGGCATTTCTCTTTCTTAACAAAAATATGTGCTTGATCTTCTTTTTGAAATTGGTCTTCTTGGTGCTTAGCTTGTTGATACTCCAATGGACTCTTCTGTTAAACTTGACGCTGAACAGGGCAACATTTTTTATGATCCTAGTCGATATCGCCGCCTTGTTGGCAAGTTAATCACAATACGTGATCCGAGACAACCTAACTATTTGGCTTTGCTTTTCTCGCTAGAACTCTATTTTTTTCTTCAAATTTGGGTGTCAAAATATTAATTAAAAACACTTATAAATGTTCAATTTGTAATAAATAATTCTATGATATGCTTACCATTGAGTTTACATCATTTGCTACTGCTAGATAAAAAATCACGAGCGCGGTTACCGATTTTCATTACAGACTGACCGATTATCCCGATACCTGTTACACGCGACCACGACCGTTACTCTGGCCGATACCGCGATTTAAAACCCTGGCCGGTAGCCAATCTAATAGGGGATCTACGTCTGGCTATTGTACTCTAGTTGGTGGCAATTTGATTACTTGGCGTAATAAGAAACAAAGTGCGGTGGCTCGTTCCAGTGCTAAAGCCGAATATCGAGTAATGGCTCACACCGCCTCTGAAATGTTGTGGATTCGCTCTCTTCTTCGGGATTTTGGCATTTCTACGCCACTTCCTATGCAAATGTTTTGTGACAATCAGGCCGCTATTTTTATCGCTAATAATCCAGTGTTCCATAAGCGCACTAAACACATTGAAATTGATTGTCATTTCATTCAGAATTTGTTGTTGCATAAACAAATTGCCATACTCTATCCGTTCCGAAGACCAATTAGGTGATATTCTTACAAAGCCGTTGTCGCATTTTACTTTTCATCGCATGTTTATCAAGCTGGACATGTTTGATATTTATGCTCCAACTTGAGGAGTGTTGAGAGTTTATTCTTTTCATTTTTACTTTATTTCCTTAATAGAATTCTTGTACTTATCTTTGACCTAATAATATATAAATGATGTATGGGTGAAGAAGACTGATTAACCTCCCTAAACTCTTTTTTCTCATCTCTTTTCTTCTTTTCTTTCTCTCCTTCTTCCTTCTTCCTTCAAATCCTAAATCCATTTTCTACTATTCAACTATTTCATTGATAAAGCAAGCTGCAATGAAAATAGTTTCACCAAACAAAGTGGGAACATGGGCAAAAAGGAGACATGATAGAGTGGATTTTACAAATAAGAAAAAGAAAAGCCTAGAACATGAAAATATATATATATTTCTCATACAAAATAGTCTAAAACCTGAAGAGCATGATTTCAAATGGAAGATTTTCACCTTTAAACCCTGGCTTCCCTGGGGGAGATAACTGTCACGTTTGACCCACGCAAAGCAATCCAAATGGCAAGCAAATTTGGCACGGCATTCCCCTTGAATTTTGTCACATTGAAATCCCAACTCCTACAAGCACCCAAATAAGAAGTGAATAAGAAAACAACAACAATTCAATCATGATTCATGTGCCTCAAGCTGGATGAACCAAAATGTAGTTCTACAAAGTCTTTCAAAGGTAATTATACATACAACCACTCTTAAAGCAAGTACAGTTGAAAATCGACATAAAAGTCAAGTCAGTAATTATAAAACAACAGTCCAACGGGATGCAGCATCAGAAGAATATTTGCTAGTGAATCCAAGCCAATACAAGATTAGGATTATAGCATCAAAGTCGCAGTGATACTTCAGAAGATTACAGCACCACAAGAATTTGCAAGTGATTCAAAACCCGTGCAGGATATTGGTGATCAAAAAAAACACCAGTGAAGGACTACCATTATATCATCAAAAGTGACAATGATATTTCAGAACTAAGATCATTATACCAAAAAATAAAACATGATTCTTGTTGACACGTAAGCACCGAAGTCAAAAGGTCATAGTTACAAGGAGCACCATGGAAGTTCTCTACTCCCAGGTAAAAGGCATAACTAAGAAATAAGGCATAGAGGTCCAAGTGCCCAACAAAATAATAGCTGTCAAAAGCTTATTTAACAGCAAAGAAACATTTAAAATATTTTTGCCCTGAATTTGGCCATACGCTCTGCATACTGACTATAAAGGTTGAAAAGTTGAACTTTTCTGCATGCTTAGAGTCATTTATAGCATCTAACAAGCAAAGAAGGAAGCTGACAAATCAATGCTTACAATACATGGATTAAATGACTTATATTTCATGATTCAGGAAAATACAATTCTAAAGTATTTTCCCAAATGTAGGTCAATGCCAACAATGTAAATGAACTAAAAAGGGAGAAATTATGTATGGTAGAGCTACATACATCACTCATTTTAAGCCCATGATGGGCTGCTCTGCTTTCCAGGAAGGGCCAGTCAAAAAAATCACCATTGTACGTTACATAAATCCCGGGTTTCACCTCTTGCATGTGAGCAAACCACTGTCTAAGAAGCTCTTCCTGCAAAAAGAGCCAAATAATATAGACTAGTAAAATAGGCATTGTATCTCTCACAAAAATATGAAGTTACTAAAATATAGAAGGGCATTACCTCATTTTTCACATTTGTAACTTTGAAAAAGCCTTCATATTCTGGTTTGGGAGTGTACTCCAAATCCCCTATATCTTCCCCGACACACTGTATATTAGATGTGAAATTAACAAATAATGATGCTGCGAAGTTATGGTAGTGTTAATTTATAAAAACTACAAGACCCATAAAGGCTGAGGGTCAACCCAGACCCGATCCCTTTATAAGTGGTCCAAATATGCAATCTCTGCCCCACCCAGCGTATTAAAAGTGACAAAAATCTCAACCAGAATGCTTCAAAATAATTAGTAGATTCAGGCAGACTAGCATTTCAATTTAAAAATAGTCTAGCTGAAAACATAAGTATCATTTTCATTTCTTAAGTACAAGTTCACAAAACCACCCTCTTAAAAGCTTGATAAGGAAATGATGAATAACAATTGCAAAGAAATCTCTAGAGAGCATCTTTTCATTGCATGTTATACTCGTTACAAAGGTATGCTTCATCACAATCATTTGAGAACCAAAAATTGTGGTGTTACAGCCAATCTGCTAAATAAGCACAATCCTCCAGCCAATCATCACCTCTGTTTAGCAAAAGGTTCATCTTTAAGTCTGACTGCATTGCACCTCTTGGCATAGCTAATATGAAACACATTATGAAGTAAATAATGAGATGAATTATTCAAGCTTAAACTGCCAGACTGAAATAATATATTCTGCAGTTATTCTTGGAACAGCATTTTGCTTAGAGATATTTTAATCTGAACAAAAAAAAAAAATTGGAGATAGACAATCTGCTTGTCTAATTCCTCTAGAAGCTAGAAGCCCCAGAATTTGGACATCCATTCATAAGTGATAGCAGCTTAATATTTATTGAGAGACAGACAAACACAAACATATTTCTTTGATAGCCAAAACCCACTGTATCACCCCCTAAATTTGTATGAGGTCTCTGACAGTCAACTCCTAGTATGAGCTGTGCTCCCAACAAAACCTTTAGCAAGCCACCAAAATAAAGAGAGAAATCATGACGAACACAGATATACAAAGCAATTTACAAGCAAATGACAATTAGTATCCACAACACATCCACCATTGGGGGTGGGGGGAGCAAAAGCTAAGAACAAAAAAGATGATGCCACCTCTTCAAGCAAAGTGTTCTATTTCTTTCAGGTCTATTTGATCTCCATCACGAGAACCGTTGGTGGATGTTGTTATTTTATTATCTTTTTGCTTGTAAATCCCAATTGAGTGGGACTCGATGCTTATTTTGGTTTGGTTTGGTTAGGTTTTTTGGTTGTAGATGTTGTTAGTACTCAAAAGTTACTATCCTTTCATGTACATTTTTCCCCCTTGGATAGCGGAGCATTCATCATCATGCCACCATAACACTCTAGTTTTAAAATACTCTTTGCCTTCCCACTGATGCTGCTGCAACTGAAAACAAAGGTTTTACGAGTTACAGCCACATATTCTGTACCTAAGAGAAAAGGAATTCAATACCAAGAGGTCTTTGGCCAAATATGGGTGTTACGCTTCCAAATGGGAGGTGGGAGGTTCAAACCTCATCAAGTGCAGGAGTGTGGGTGTGCATGCGTGTATTTGTCAATCAAGAAAAAAAAGTAGGAGAAAAGGAACGCTGTCAGATTGAGGATATGATCAAAGAGTTTGTTCCCAAAGTGAAGCATATCAAGACCTAACAACTTACAATTCGAAACGGCCCTTTACAAATACACCAGATATCTCAGCATCACCTGATTCAGCCACTGAGTGCCTCCAAACGAAGGCATCAGCATCATATTACACTCTCACGTGTTCTTGTGTCACCTTTTTTCCATAAAAGTAAGATTAATGCATTTGCATAAGTATTTTTCTTAAGAAAAACATCAACAAAAGAATCCACTAGAAACAAAACCTTATAATGAAATAACTAGCAAATATGGCTCACATGAACCACTTTCAGAACCGGCATTTTCCATTTTCCCTACATAATTTATGACTGTTCATTTCAGACCAGTTGCACATAGAATCTGGGATAGATGAGCTCATTGTTGCCTATATTAACTATCCCATTCTCATCCCCTCCAAAGAAAATGAAAATATTTATGACAGCTGAGGAACAACCGATGTCCTTGTTTTTTAGTACTTTTCCACAAAACACCAATCTATATCTTTTTTTTGGGGGGGGGGGGGAATTAGGAAAAAAAAAAGGTAATTAACCAATCTATTATCAATTAGAAGTTTCTTGCCTATAAATAAAATTTTACAGAGAGTCGAATTCTTTTCAATGGGAATTGCATCAACATAGAAGCAGATAAACAAAGGAATCCTCTGTGCAATTCATTGGGCCAGTTATGAGAAGTATTTCCGATGAAGTAAAGAATTCAAGGTGCATATAGAAAATCATTGAAGGCCTAGAAAACTTGCAACGAAATCAAGAAGAAATGCTAGTTTCTTGTCTGCACCTCTCTGTTAATGATCAGATACCCTTGCCCATCAACCATGTAGGAGATCATCATTATCAAATCATACTCGGCATCTGGAAATTTTAGAGGAAGCTTCGTTGTCTCGATATCAAATGCACAAACATGAACTTCAGCACGTTGCAGAAGATCAGTTCTCCTTTCCAGTTTAACTCCAGCACTGGATGCACTAACATCGTACCACTGTCCACATCTTACATCTGAGACATGAGGAATTCTGAGTAAGGCAACATGATAGGCAATTTAATTGCATTTGTGGAATGTATTGAAATAAGTTTCACAATCAACTAAATGAAAAGGAACTCACCATTGTCAATAGCAAAGCGCACGTGGTATGGAACATCGTACTCACGAAGATCAAAAATACACTCTATGAAATCTTGAGGTCGTTGTTTGCTGGACATCAAGCACTTAAAATTTGTCAGGGTTGGCAAAAAAAAAAATTCACACTTGTGACGAGATGTAAAAAACAGCATTATGTGAAATTAAGAATTGAAAAAACAATAGGTTATTTCCTGTGGAACAGTAACCTGTTTCAAAGAAAGGTATATATGCATGTGTGTATATATTAAGTCCAACATGTGCTGCTATTAATAACCTAACCAAACCAAACCAAGACTCATATCCCAAGCACCCATACAGAGTATTTAATCGGACTATGAATCTGTTACCTTTTCCCTGTTAATATGGACTCGTAAGCTTCAGCAGCATCAAATTTTGCCTGGTTTCGTTCAACAACATGCATAAGATCACTCTTTACATGCATCAGTTGTTGAACAGTATCAAAGGATATCTTTAGATAAGCTCTATGCAAACCAGATAGATGGTTTTTCTGTTATCAGCACATAAAGCAATCAGAATGAGTTTTCTGGGAAGAACTAAATATAGAAAGTTCAACAGCTTCAGGCATGAATTAATATCGAATAAAAAAAAAGGATAAGCAAACAACTATTGAATTACTGATCAGATTTTATAGAAAATAAAATAGAGAGTTTCAGCAAGAATTTACAATTCTTTGGTCGCCTAGTTGATTATTGCTGAATACGATCAATGTAACTTTTTCAACTTAAAGACACATTTAGTGCACAGCTCTAGAGAAAAATGGCCACAACTATTAGTCATATGCATTTGTTCACCATACTTGCCCAGCATGGATAGCATATGCCAAATGCTATTTGTTGTCCCAGAAAACTGATAAGTACACTTGAGCTCATATAAAAACAGCAGTGCTCCTTGTGGTTATGAAAAATGCTAGATTCTCCTCAAGACACTGTATGGTGTATATTGAGTCCACTATGATCTCTTTCCATTGCAAGTTGGAGAACATAAACCACCATAAAAAAATATTAAACTCCACTCATACTTTGCAGTAGGTCTTCATGCCATCCCAAGTCCCAACACTGCTAGGCAACTTAGTATGTCTAAAAACACCTTAATACAACACGCGCGATATTTCTCAAAGCTTCTTGATGTGATTCTTCTTCTTCACGAGTTATTTGGTCCTTTACCATCCCCAAAAGAAGAATGAATTTTAAAAAAAAATAAAAATACTAAAGACCTAATTACACAAGGAAAAACAACCATTTTGCTGATAAGCACAAAACAAGTAAGGGTGCACATCTTTTAAATTTTATGTTAAGTTATAGGTATTATTGTATTTTTGGTAATTTAGTCTTATTACATAAATAAAAGTGATAAGAAAGCGAGCTCTAATTCTAGGCGCTCTCTCATTCACCATCACAATAATTTTCTCTCAACTCTCTCTTCTATTTTTCTCTGTCAATACAATAATTTTAACATGATACCAGAGCAAAATCCTGTGTAAGAAAGATATAGTGATTTCTTTCTTCTTTACTTTTTTTTTCTTTTTTTCATCTCTGAATTCATTATTGTAAAAAATATATATATTCTTCCCCAAATGATCGACTGATCTTTAGGATCAGAATCATGCGTTTTCCTCTTTTTTTCTAGTATGTTTGTTATTTTTTTCGAATTTTTTTGAGTTTTCAGGGCCCCTAGGGTTTACATTGCAAATTACAATTGCAGCATTCTCAGTCTGGATCGATGGTCTCTTCTCAGTCCATAGGTGCCAATTAGAAGTATACAAGGCACTGCAAAAATCGATTCAACTTTTTTTTGGGTGTTTTTTTGGTTGATTTCAAGTCCGACTAGATCGCGCCTAGGGTTTTTTTCAACCTCAGCTCAATTTTTGCTCTAATTCAGATCGCAACTAAGGTTTTTTGGCTTCTATCAATGTCAACTAATATAATTTGAAGCTCGTTAGGTGTTTATGAACTACCACATGTCGCAGCAAGGGTTTAATCTGTTGTCTTTGTGAATCGGCTAGGGTTTCCAGATGTTCCTTTGGTTCGTTTGGCTTTGCTGCAATCTGGTATGATGTTCTGGATATTATTGGTGCTTTAGTGGTTCAGTTCTACTTGCTTTATATCTAGTTAACATTCATTGCTTCTGTCTGTTTCGTACTGCTTATTCTTCCCCATAGCCACGTCTGATACAGGAAAGCCTTTTGATAGTCATGAGGACAGCGGATTGACTCGTTCAAGGACCCTTCTGATAGTCCGTCTTTAGATCAGTCCTATCAAGTTGGATGGAAGGAATTATTTGATCTAGTCTCGTGCCTATAGTTTAGCCATTACTGCTCAAGGTGTATCTAGGAATATCATTGGTGAAACTAAACAGCCAACAATCGTGGGACCTTCTTGCACACGGTGAATAGAGGAAAATGCTCTTGTCATATCCTGACTATTACACTCTATTCATCCCTCTATTAGTCGCAGTTTTTTACTTTTGGTTACTACACGTAAGATTTGTTCCGCAGCTGCCCATACTTATTCTCAGACTGGCAATCATGTCCAGTTATACGAGTTGAGGAAGAAACTCCATAGGCTAGATCAAAAAGGCCAATCCTCGGTTCAGTATTACGCTAGTTGACTAGTTTGTAGAGCGAGATTGATTACTATCGGGACTTTCATACTGTTTGTAATACTGATACTGCTGCTTTTCAGAAGATGATAGAAAATGAGCAGGTGTATAACTTCCTTGCTGGCCTCAATGTTGACTATGATCCAATCCGTGTTCAGATTTTTTTGCAGCGACAGGAATACGCTTATGTCTAGCAAGAAGAGAGCCACCGTCATGCTATGGTTTCTATTTCTAGTCAAGAACGGTCTGTGTTGACTGTCACGTCTCTCCCACACAGGCCAGCCTAGTAATATCAAATCTGAAGAGAAGAATAGGTCAATAACCCGAGATTACATGCGTTGTGACCATTGTGATATATCTCGACATAGTATTGATCATTGTTGGAAGTTACATGGTTGTCCTACTCAAGGTCGTGGTGGTGGACATAGTGGACCTATTTGCTCTCACGCTTATTTTTTTGAAATCCCTGTTAGCACATCAGGTGAGACTGACCCTCTCTCTAAAGCAGAGTTACTACTCTCAGACGCTTGATGGCTCGGGTTGACATCCATTCTTCTACAACCTCCACTTCCCCCTCCAACTTTGCTCATTCAGGTATATCTCCTACTACACTTAGTGCGGTTACCTCTCACGCTCTTTGCATCATTGACTCAGGTGCCACCAATCGTATGACTGGCTCTTCTATTTTATTTTTCTCTTCCTCTACTTGTTCTGATAAAGATAAGGTCAGAATAGCTAATGGATCTTTGTCTTCTACATCTGGCAAAAGTTCTATGCATTGCTCTTCTTTGCTTTCTCTATCATATGCCCTTCATTTCCCCAACTTTTTTACTATTTTTTTATCTGTTAGTCGTCTTACGAGTTCCTTAAACCATTCTATAACTTTTTTCCCACTCATTGTGTATTTCAGGAATTGGAGACGGGGAGACCAATTGCAGTGGTGGTGCACATAATGTCCTATACTTGCTGGATGTTTCGTCTTCTGCTTCCCTTTCACCTTTACCGTCAAACCAGGCTCTCTATGTTGATACCAGGACTATCCTTCTGCCGTTACATCAATGGCATTGCCATTTGGGGTACCCTTCTTTTGGAGTTTTAGAGAGACTTTTTCTTTCTTTAGTTAAACACTATTTGTAAGGACCCGCATTTTAGGAGTAATAATAGCAGCGGTAATATAACCAACTAAAGTCGCCAACGATCACCAAACCCAGAGAATTACCCAATTAACCTCAAAAAAAAATAATTAGATAAACAAATAAAACAAAATACATAATAGCTATGGAAATTATTAAGTTAAAGATAACAATAATAGCATAAAATATTAAATTACAAAATAATAGATAAAATAATATCCAACACACCCACTCACACAATCTCCAACACAAGCATATATATATATGTATATACACCTAAGAGAATCTCTACAACAACACAATAAAATAATCAAAAACTACTAAATCTCTACAACACAATCCCAAATATAATAATCAAAAGCAAAAAGTAGCACTATAATATGTGTGTGTATATATAAAAATAATACTAAATTATAAAATTGAGTTTTAAAATTTAAATTTATCAAATTAAATTAAAACAAAAATAAAAGTAATTAAAAATATACACCGTATTACAAAATTATATAAAAATCGAAATTTGACCTAACCACCACAACAAACTAATGCTATAATTAAATTAAGATGTAAAAATTAAGTACAATGCCTAAAATTGTTATATTAATTCAAAACTTTAATATTCATACTTAAAAATATACACTAAATTAATTTTTGAATATAATTCTTGCAAAATATAGTATATATATACCATCAAATATACAATATATCAATACAATACATACAAAATTCAAATTTGGAGCCTAAACCCCCATTTGGCCAGCCACTTGAGTGTGGGACACTCAAACCTAATTTTTTTATTTGTTATGTAAGCCATGCATTTGTTTGAGTGGTCCTAACCTTCATAGGCCTTACAAGTACATCAATAGCCCCCATCTTAACTACAAAAATGTTTACAAAACCACCCCAACCCCCCATTTTCGGCCATGCTTGTTCTCCCAACCATTTTGTGTTTGCAAAAAATTTTCTAAGTATGAGGTAGAGAGAGAAAGTGAAAACCAAGTCTTGTGTTCTTCAAAGTTCTTGGTGGTTCTTGGTGTTCACCTTCAAGTTCATGCATATTCATCATCCCTTAACCATATCCAAGGTAAGAATAATATTTTTATACACTTATTTTCCATCTTCTAAGGTCTTCTTAGCTCCTAAACACCTCTAAATTCAAGATCGGTACTCAAACCTATGAGAATTGGTTTTGAATCTACTTCGTACTTCTTACTTCTATTCTCTCTCCTCAACCACCCACCACCGTCTTTTACTTTTGATTTATGAAAATGGTATATACCTCATATATAAGCCATATATAAGAGAGATATGGCCATACAAGCAAAGGCCATGGGCCTAAGAGCCAAGAAAACTCAAGTGTTCTTCATACTCAAATCTGTCCAAAAACGTTTTTCTTCAAAAACCCGGTTTTCTTCTATTTTTCTTATGGATCTATACTTGTTGGTTTGCTCTGAAAATTTTACTGTAGTTTAGTGGTTATATTGTTGACATGCATGAATTTTTTTGAGATCCAGATCACTCATTTTAATTTTCTTAAAAATCAGTTTTAAAAACGGGTTTAATGGCCTATCTGGAAGGACAACTTTGAACCTATGCCATTTTCTGTAAGAACACGATCTCAATATGAGCTTGATGTGGTTGGATAAATAAATATCTTATCTTTCTAACCCCACTAGAATCACCTGAAAAGCATGTGTATAGAGAAAATAGCATTGATTTTCCCAAAGTGTGCCAAATCTGGACATTGTTTGGCAGAAAATTAATATAAAAATGGAAAAAAAGATTTTGATGCAAGGCCAACTCTCAGAACTTCAAAACTCATATCTACCTCTGTAAAAATTAAAAAAATCAACCAATGAGTTTAAGCCCTCCGTTTTAATTTTTAAAGCCACTGAAAATCTCGCCACTATTTTGGCGATCATGTTCTGTTCTGTCACACAACTTTGTTTTGCAAAAACCAAAGTCTTAGAGGCCAAACCAAGAAAATTGTTCAACATGAAAAGTGTTCAAGACATCGTAAATATATTGCCTACCAAGCTTCTGAATTTACTTTCAAGCCTAAGTATTTTAAAAACCTTCAAAACTGTCGCAAAACCCTGAAAATCCTGATTGTGTTTTAATATGCCTAAGTGTTTAATGTTGTTCTTTTGATGCACCTAGTTTTATGCCATGTTTGAGTTGATTTATTTGAATGATAATGTTGTTTAAGTTATTTTACATAGTTATGATGGTTGGTGACTTGTATACAAGTTTGATTTAATCACGATACGCGCATATTATATTTTGTGGCCAAAGCATTTTAAGTGATTGTTATAAAATTTGTGCATTTTTTTATTGCCAAGTATGTCATGCCCATGCATAGATTAAATTGTGAATTTTAGTTTTAGCATATTGTATAACGCCACGTCATCATTTGGGCTTGGGTTTTATGGAGTTTACCGGATTATTTTTTTAAAAAAGATGAAAATTGAACCTTAGGGTTGGTACATTGATCTATGGAAATTGAATATTGAGAATTTTGTGATATCGGCTATATGCCTGGATTTGTTTTGGGAGCATTTTGCCCCGAGTACTATAAGCATCGATTGTTTATGAATAGTTTAGCAAAGGTGGTTCGGGTGGCGTAATAATAGGAGTTAGATTTTCGCAAACCTGCGCTAGACGTTGACCTGAGATTCGAGGGCCAAACCGTCGATGACATTGTATAACGCCACATCATCATTTGGGCTTGGATTTTACGGGGTTCACCGGATTATTTTTTAAAAAAATATGAAAATTGAACCTTAAGGTTGGTACATTGATCTATGGAAATTGAATATTGAGAATTTTATGATATCGGCAATATGCCTGGATTTGTTTTGGGAGCATTTTGCCCCGAGTACTAGAAGCACCGATTGTTTATAAATAGTTTAGCAAAGGTGGTTCGGGTGGCGTAATAATAGGAGTTAGATTTTCGCAATCCTGCGCAAGACGTTGACCTGCGATTCGAGGGCCAAACCGTCGATGACATATTGTATAACGCCACGTCATCATTTGGGCTTGGGTTTTACGGGGTTCACCGGATTATTTTAAAGAAAGAAATGAAAATTGAACCTTAGGATTGGTACATTGATCTATGGAAATTGAACATTGGGAATTTTGTGATATCAGCTATATGACTGGATTTGTTTCAGGAGCATTTTGTCCCAAGTACTATAAGCACCGATTGTTTATGAATATTTTGGCGAATGTGGTTTGGGTGGCGTAATAATAAGACTTAAATTTTCGTAATCCCACGCTAGACGTTGACTTGGGATTCGAGGGTCAGACCGTCGATGACACCTTACCGTCGGTGATAACTTGGTTAGACACTTAGTTCGGCTACGTAGTCATCCCACGATTGTAGGAACGCTTTTTAGCAGTCGATAGACTTGATCGGCGTGGTTGAGATCAGGGTTAGGATGGTCTACCCCAGTTGGGAATGACCTAGAATATAACTTAAGTTAAATTAAATCAGAATTTAAACTAGTTTTATCATTCTTGCCATATTCAATGTCATACTCTTATCATGTCATATTTATCACGTCACAATTATCATGTTATTCTTATCTGTTATGTTTTGACCTGTTGCATGAGAAAAGTTTGTGTATCTATGTTGTTCCTTCTGGACTTTAGCTCACGGCATTCCACGCCAGGTTTTGAGAAGCCCGAAGCCCCGATAGATGAGACCGCAGAAGAAGAGGTGGAACCGTAGCTTCCTTAAGCCAAATATTCACCAAGTCTGCTGTAGATACTTCTTTTGGTTGTCCGACCCTAGTGCCGTTTATTTCACATTTTGTCGTTGAACCTTATCTTTCCGGGTCTGTAATCATATTATTACACCACTTCTACTCCTTTTTTGCTTTATATAATCGCTATTTAATTTCTCACACCATTATTAGCTATTGTTGCTCTAGATGTCCCCGGGTTTTAGGGCGTCACACTATTCTAGAAATACTTTTTTGTGTGAGACCTGTGAACTTGCAAAACATAAACAATCTATTTACCCTTCAGTCAATTAACGCAGTAATTTTCCTTCCACGATTATCTATTCCGACGTATGGAATCCCTCACCTGTTAATTCTATTTCTAGTTATTGGTGGTTTGTGTATTTTATTAATTGTCATTCCCGTGTTACTTGAATCTATTTACTTCACACTAAAAGTGAAATCTTTTCATGTTATCACAAATTTCATCAAATGGTACACACCAAGTTTGATGCCAACATCAAAATTCTCTGGACTGATAACGGGATGAGTATCTTGAGGTTAGTTTTCGTGCTTATCTAGAAGCTCATGGTATTTTTTTCCAGACAAATTGTGTACGCACTCCTGAACAAAATGTAGTTACTAAACACAAAAATAGTCATCTGCTTGAGGTTGCCTGTTCCCTTCTCATTAATATGCATGTTCCCAAATCATTCTAAAGCGAGGCCGTCCTTACTACGGCTTATCTTATCAATTTGCCATCTGGTGTCCTTCAATTCAAAACTCTTGGAACTTCTTCCCAGGTCTCCACCGGTCTCCTCTCTTCTGCCCCAGATTTTTGGTTAACCTGCTTTGTTCATGCACCGAAACACCCGGGTGGAAATTGGATTTTAAAGCTGTCAAATGTATTTTCATTGGCTACTTTGCTATCTAAAAAAGTTATAAATGCTATGCTCCGGCCACTCGCAAAATATTTATAAGTATGGATGTTACCTTTTAAGGGTACGAGTCCTTTTTTCGCTCTCCTGAGACATCTCTTCAGGATGAGACAAATAAGCTTGAAGAGATGTTACCGTTAGATACACAAGCTCAGCATAATCAGAAGTCTCAAAGTTTGGTTTTTCCAAATCTTACCCAGCAAGATCTTATTCCTAGTGAGGGGGAGAAAAAAGAGTCAAGTAAGGATGGAACTGAGCAGGATGTTGCTGGACGATTGAATAGAACGGGTCTGCATACTTATTCTCGACGTCCAAAAGATCAGACTGCTCGTGCGCCACTACCACCTTGCCAGTTGCTACATCCGTCCTCCAATTTAGACTTTCCCACTAATCCACCTGGTAATGAGTTATATGTTGTTCATCTTGATACTTGTAACTTACCTATCACCTTCGAAAAAGCGTTAGGATATTTACTCAACACCCAATTTCTCATTTTGTCTCATATAACTCTTTATCAACCCCATATTGTGCATTTATATCGTCTTTGTCGTCTATATTGATCCTGCAAGGTTAGAAGAAAGCTATTGCAGATCCTAAGTGAAAAAAGGCTATGGTTGTGAAGATGATAGCCGTGAAAAAGAATGGTACCTAAAAGTTAGTCGTCCTTCCAAAAGAGAAGAAAGCAGTTGGGTGCAAATGGATATTTACAATAAAACACGAGGCAAATGGATCAGTTGAGCAATTCAAGGCAAGGCTACTTGCTAAGGACTTTACGCAGACTTGTGGAATTGACTACCATGAAACTTTTGCCCCAATAACCAAATGAACTCAATTCGGGTACTCTTATCATGTATTGCTAATATGGGTTGGCCCTTCCAACAGTTAGATGTAAAGAATGCATTTTTTCATGGAAACCTAAAGGAAGAGTTATATATAGATGTACCACTAGGTTTCTCATCTTATGAAACTAATGGGAAAGTGTGTAAATTGAAGAAGGCCGTATATAGGCTAAAACGGTCCCTTCGAGCGTGATTTGATAAATTCTTCAAGACTATACTAAAATTTAAGTACCGACAAAATCATGCAGACTATACTATATTTATCAAATAAGGCAATAATAAGATCACAATTCTTATTGTATATATTAATAACATAATTGTGACAAATAATGATACGGAGAAAGCATCTCGTCTTAAGGCAAACCTAGTAAGAGAATTTGAGATGAAAGATTTGGAGGCGCTACGATATTTTTTTGGTATTAAGATGGCTAGATCAGATGTTGAAATCTTCATTTCTCAAAGAAAGTATATTCTTGACCTTCTAGAGAAAACTGGCATGTTAAATTGTCGACCTGCAAATTCACCTATTGAGGCTAATCATCGCCTTCGTAGTGGTGATAGAGAACCTGTCGAAAAGGATCAATTCAGAGCACCCTTTCTCCTTGGTTCAAAGAGCCAAACCTGATATTGTATATGTCGTGGGAGTTATCAGTCAGTTCATGTATGATCCCTGTAATGTATTTCTTGACGTTGCTTAACGTATTTTACGATATCTTAAGTTTGTTCTTGAAAAATGGCTCATGTTCTCTCGTTGTATGCAAATTGAGCATGAAAAATATCTATACATCAACTTAAGAAAAAATGTTAAATTAGAGATATTATTGTATTTTTGATATTTTGATCTTATTATATAAATAACAATGGTAAGGGAGCG
This sequence comes from Heliamphora exappendiculata, assembly GCA_034768845.1. Classification (NCBI taxonomy): domain Eukaryota; kingdom Viridiplantae; phylum Streptophyta; class Magnoliopsida; order Ericales; family Sarraceniaceae; genus Heliamphora; species Heliamphora exappendiculata. The sequence goes on from JAOTRH010000006.1 coordinate 3,915,550, forward strand.
AACCCTAACTCCGAATGCTTTCTGATTCACTGTTAAATTAATTATCTCTCAACTCTCTTTTATTTTTCTCTGTCAACACATTAATCTTAACATTCTACTACTAAAAAAAGTAGTCCAGGATCCTGGCTGGAGCATTAACATTTGACGGGTGAACAAAACCGAAGCGGCCTCTACACAAGTTAAGTGATAAGTGGACCATTCGTTAGTGCATTGAGCTTTGTCTATGATTCAGGTAAGTTGCTGAATTGTGCAAAACTTCAATGTCCTGGGTTATGAAGTTCAACATATTGTTTGCTTCATAGGTTTTCATTTCAATGATGGATATGTTCAATAGAAAAATAGTAGTAATAATAATAACAACCATGAAAGATTCTAAGTTGCTCAAAATGTAGCTCCCAATTCACCCAAGCACCGTAAAAGCTTTTAATATTGCTTATATTGATCTGCTATGATTCTCTCAATCCCCAACAATCATACAACTGACAATTTTCACTTCTTCCATAAACAATAAAAAACATTTTTCCCACTCTCATTATTTAGCAATAAGGAATTCAAGATTGATTGATTGTTGGAATAGCATAATATATTACAGTAACTGTCAGCAAAAGGACAATAGACACGATATCTCAAATAAAAAAATCAGTAACATCAAAAGAATAACCCGACTTACGAGATCAAGGTCTTCTTTCTCTACAATTTCTATATCAGTAATCTGACTTTCATAGCGCCTTCTTAAATAGGCCTCAACATCCATTTCCATTTTCTCCTACAAAATCACTGACGTCATGGGAGCTGCAATTATGCAAAATTGAATCCGTAAGAAACAAACTCTGCGAAGGCGGACAAAGATTTGAATACCTTCGTGGCCGCATAAAAATATGGCCGGAACTTGTACTTAGACTTAAAAGTAGAACCATCCTGAAATCAAAATTGAACAGGAGAATGAAACAAATTAAGTAGAATTTCCTAGTTCAATACTGGGAAGCAACAAAAACAGCGCAAGTAATTCATTTACCTGACAAACAAAATAAAGATCAACACAACTGTAGACCTTGTGGGTTTCTTGATCCGCCCAAGAAGACTGCAAAATAGAGCAGAAAACATTGAATTTCCCCTTGTAATGAATGGAATTATAGGGAAATCAAGGGGGTAAGATTTGGGAATTGTTGATTTAGAGATTAATGGGAGACAATGGGGTGCAATCGTTTACTAATTGTCTCAAAAGCTTAAGTAGTTAAAAAATAGACCCAATATTATATATTAAACTACTTAACATTCCATTCTCACATTGCAACCCTGTCTTGAACGTAGGAAAACAAACTAAAATAAACGGATGTGGCAACAAAGATAAAACATACTGTGCAATTACAAACATAATATGAAAACACACCAGACTTGAATCCAAAATCTCCAAAATAAAAATTCTGATATCATGTTAAGTCACCAAAAACCTTAAGCTATTAAAAAGTGGCCCAATAATATATATCAAGCAATCAAACAGCGGAACAACAGAGTAACGTACGGATGCGAATGTGAGAAGCCAGCCGAGGCGTTTGTCGCCTTCGGAGAAGAGATCAAACCCGAGCTTGGACTCGAGCTGCTCTTCGGCGGTGAGGATGAGCTTCTGCTTCTTGGAGATTCTTGGATCCCGGCGGTCTCCTCGCCGTCGTCCTTCGGCGTTCATCGTTCGAGACGGATTTGGAAATGGAGATTTTCAATTTTCACCTCTAGGGTATGGGTTGGCAAAGAAAGAGAGGGGAAGAAAGAGGGATGTGGGACTGTCGTGCAGGGAGAAAGATTTTCCCGCGCTTAATTTCGATGCGGTGGGCGGGAGGACGGGAAAACACCGTTCCTGCTTTGGCCCGTAAGGCCCTAAACCTAATGATTATAATTTATTACTTTCCTATAAAAAAATTACAAAAAAATATAATTTTACTTTTCTTGTAACTAAATTCTTCTTTCCTCCTTCCATCTATAGAGGTGTTTGGTAAAATTTTCAATTATTATTTTTAGCTTATTATTACTAATTTTAGTTATAAGTTATAATTTATTCTAAATATTTATAACTTCTGCTATAATTTTTTTTTTAATTTTAATTATAAAATATAATCTTTATCAAGTACTCATAATTTCTGCTACAATCTATAAATTACTAATTTTAATAATGTCAAACACCGCCCTACTAGTTATTATTATTACTTTTTGCTATCGAGGGTGTTTGAGAATACTACTATTAATAATTTTTAATTTTCTGCTATTAATTTTAATTACAAGATATACATTTCTTTAAGTACTCAAAATTTTTACTATAATTTATAATTATCTTTTCTTCTATTCAATTACAAATTACAATATTTATCAAATAATTACAACTTCTATTACAAATTACAATTAAAAATATATTACGTATTAAAACATAAAACGTGTTTGTTAAAAATATTTTCATATTGTTATATTATCTTCTTACACCGCGTGTGTTGCCCAAGGTTAAAGCGTATTTAGTAAAAACGTTTTTATGTAAAGCGTATTTAACAACGTTTTTGTTAAAAACGTTTTCATATTGTTATATTATATTCCTGCACCGCGTATGTTGCATAGGGTTAAAACATGTTTAACAAAAACGTTTTCATATAAAGCGTGCTTACTAAACATGTTTTTACGTAGGTTGGAAATAAAGTTTAAAAATCTCTATTTTGTTAATAAAGTTTAGAAGTTAATGTATTAAGGTAAAAGAGAAGCATTTTTGAATTGCAATGCCAAACGAGGTGATTTGTTGCAAGTGAATATGTACTTCCGTCTTATTCAAGTTTATAATTGATTTGAAAGTAACTTATGTTTAGGTCATCTTCTATGGTAATATTAAATTTGTGTTTTAAAGTGAATGTTACGTGACAAAAAGTGTAAAAAGTATAACTATATTTTATGTGTTAAGTTGTTGTTAGTTTAATGATAAATTTTTGCTCCAACAACGTAGTTAACATTATGTTAACTTGTATACACAAGCACAATAAACACTTTTTCTTTTTTTTAGTAGACTCTCTCTATTTTTGCTACATTTAAAAAAAAAATTGAAAAAACTCTTTTTTTAAACAAAATAGTGGAAATGTGCTCGGGTAATTTCTAAATAAACTCACTTTTTTGCTATATGCATTCAATGTACAAGTCTATGTGCATCATGTATAAGTCTCTAATGCACATAATAGTTGTATTTAGCCAAAAACGTTTGCCTTTTATCAGCTCCCATTCTTCCACCCATCCAAGCAAATAGCAAAGTATTGCTACAATTAGCAACACAATTAGCTGAAGTTAAATCTGTTGACGTTTTAACAGCAAGCTAGTTGTATCACCGGAGAGAAACTATTTAACAAAACTTGTTAACTGCACTAACACCTGAACTAATATGAGAGTTAACATACCCATTGGAGATGGCCTTAGTCTGCAGAAATTGTCCGTCAGTGCTGAACACATCAATTATTTCTTACATGCTATCAATTTGCATGACTTATTAACTTGCTTTGGTTTATTTTTTTAATTTCAATATTTTTTAATTATTTAATTATATTTTTTTAACTTTCGTCCGGACAAGTTGAGAGAAAAAATTTAATCAAAAAATAAATAAAAAAGCAAAAAAGTAAAAATAAGCCAAGTTTTTTAAACTTAATTTTGTCTTTGCAAATTTCTGTCTTTTGGTTTTAAAAAAATTGTTTTTCTAATTCCTCTCATAGAGTCGTACCAAAAAATAATTATAAAATTAATCAAAAGATTAAAAAAATAAAATAAAAAACAACAATAAGCCAAATGACAAAAATTTAATCCAAACCGTCTAGCATACTATAACAGAATATAATGGATATTTGGCATTAATGATAGTAATACCTTATAAATTATAATTTATAGTAGAATGTGTAATTGTTCGACAAATATGTTGGCTTGTAAATTGTAACTAAAATAAAAAATAATAATAATTATAATTTGTAATAAAAATTATAAGTATTTAAAAAAGATTATAACTTATTGTTATAATTAATAGCAAAAAATTAAAAATTAACTCAAAAAGCTCAGCCAAACACCCCCACTATCATCTGATTCATCTTGGCAAAGCTTCTTCCTTACACCAACTAAACTGTAGGGATGACAAGAGTGCCTGTTTCAACTCTTTAGAGCTTCTTGTAATCAAGTGCAAATCAAATGAAACTCCACTTAAGGCAGAATCCACTTTGAGAAATCATTTGTCACTATCGGTTAAAGAAAAATTTGGTGATCACTCAAAGTCGCTAATACATAAGAGTACCTAAAGATCTAGAATTCATTTCCAGTCATGTAGTTTTTCCAAACTTATTCCTCCATTTTTAGTTCACAACGTACCAGAGAGAGGATAGGGTCACTCAGACAAACGTAATGAATAGCACCACACAATTTCAATCTATTTACATAAACAGGAAATGCGTTCAAATAATTTGATTGCAAAGCATAAGAAAGTTGGTAGAAAAACTAACCAAAAAATGTTGAAGAATTCCTGCAATGGCGAGTCGCAAGTGGGAATGAGACCTACTACTAAATTACAAGAAGCCTCCGCTCAAATTTGCTGCAGCAATATCTTACTTCCTATCTATCTATTTTCCTACAAACATCTGACCTAAGTGCTAATACAACATTTTATCCTCAGTATCATCCCGAGGACAAAATTCAAATTTCACCAATGTGAGAGCCAAACGAAACCCCTTACATTTGAATCTCCAAGTATACATCCTCCAAAATGATCTGAGAGGCATACCATATCGTGTGCACGCAGAAAAACACCCAAATCTTCAATGAGCCTACAAACAAAACAACGAAAAACAGGCAATTACAAATCATGCCCATTTGGATGGGATCCTACCAAAATCTAACCGAAAAACAGAAGTCAGCAAAAAATTTGGGTGTTGAAATGAGAAAGGCTTATAGACTCGTGGCACAAAACGACACATTCTAAAACTAAAGTGCATACTAGAAAGGGCTTTGAAAGGGGTCAACAGGCGCGAGGAGCCAGAGCCCGGGAGCTGCTAAATGCACTCATAGTTTCGCTGACAATATGCACTACATGCATTGAAGTAAGTGTACACAATGCGTAAAAGCTTGTACTGGTTGGTGTACTCAAGTAAGCAATGTCTGTATTTAGAATCTCCCCAGACGCTGGCATGTTCGCCCACCTCAGTCCTCGCTTTTAGATAGCAAAAGAGTGTCCGCCCATAGGTTGCCAAACTACGCCGAAAGTTTCTCCTTTTGAAGCAACACGAGCAAAGAGGCATGTTGTTAGAAAGATGAAGTCATAATCACAAATAAAGAACACGGATAATAATTCCACCTCGGCTGTAACTCGAGTTCGTATATTGGTTAGAAACTTTTTTTTTTTTTCAATCAGGGTTAGGAACGAACTTAGGCCTCCGAATTGCAAACCATGCCCCAGCACCATGCATATATTTGTCTTCGTTTACGTATTGAAGAAAAACAGATAGATAACTGAACAAGCAAATACATGATTCTTTGTATGCATTTATAAAGAAAAAAACTATTGTCTGAACTTGGTCAGCTTTCAACATGCTCAAAAAATTGAGGGAACTATACAAAGGCAAAGGCCAGATGAGAAGCTATTGCATCCTTCCAGTTCCAAGGCAAGGAGTAACTTTAAAAGGATCAGGCAGATAGTTAATCATTTATGCTTTTTTTCCTCAATCAACAGAGACAGACACGGAGAAGTTAGGTTTTGGGGGGGAAGAAAAAACAAAGAAATGAAGAAAATATAAACTACAAGCAGTATCAAAAAAGAAAAAAGAGTTACATCTCAAAATATAATATCAAGAAAACTAGTATTCGATAATTGATACTGTAGCTCATACACCATGGTTACCGATTACTCCTGGCAGAACCCATGAAGGCCTACGGGAGCACAAGCCCCCCCTCAGGTTTTGATGCTCACACTTCTACTTATAAATAATAAAGATATTTTTAAATATACCCTTAACAATTTTAGTTAATGCTCCCCTCAAATTTTGATATTTCCCATTTACCCTTTATAAAATTAGTTAATGCCTCCATAAAGTACTATATTCATCAAAACAGAATCATTTTTATAAGAAAGCTTCTAAATGCCCATAATTTTTTGCTTCATATACCATGCATTGAGCAATACATGATGTAGAAATATTTGTGAATGTGAGTGTACCAAGGCCATGTTTGTATTGGAGGATAGGATTAGGAGGGAATTAAGTTTTCTATCACTAATAGTTTTAGGATTAAATATCAATTGCATTGTGTATCACTTTCTTAATCTACTCCCATATTTGTCTGTTTGTGAAATGGAAAGAGAAGGATTAAACATAATGATAATGTTGCCCTTTTTATATCACTTGGCATTAAGATATCTGATTCTATGTATATTGAGCAAAAAAAAAAATTGAAATTGTGTCAAATAAGTCCAAAAATAAGACTAAATAATTAAAAACATTAAATACAACCCAAAAAATAAAAAATTGAAATAAGACCCAAAAAGTAAGAAAAAATAATTTAAAAAGGTAAAAAAGATAATTCCATAGTCGAAAACATAAAAGGGAAAAAAGGTTAAAAGTTGAAAAGTAAAAAATTGATATTAAAACTTAATCCTAACTAATCTAGGTTTATAAAAATAGAACAAAAAGCATAAATAAAGTAAAAAGTAAAAAATTGAAAATTGAAATTGAAGATATTAACAAAAATAAAACAAAAAATAAAACATAAAAAGATAAAAAAAAGTCACTAATAACTATCTTAGAGACGCCCACTCAAAAAAATATAAATAAAGGTACAAGAAAAATAAGTAAAAATAAAAAGAGAACCTAAAAACATTACAAAAAGAAGATTTGTGGGCAAAATTGTCATTAATGTTTATTTCTTCTCCCCTCTAATTATTTCCCTCTCAGCCCCCGCCCCCTCCCTCCGCCCCCCAAATTATATGTAAAGGGGTTGGGAGTTCAATCCAGATAATTAGTCCGGATACAAAAAACAAAAATAAACTTGAGATAGAAATTTAATCCAGACTATTAGTTAAATCCGGACTTTCTTTCCCTCAAAACAAACATGGAAAGAGATTGTGCATTTATAAGGTCTCTTAAAATATATTCAGTTTATTCTTTCACAAATAACAAATCACATAACGTATTGTGAGGGGGGAAAGGACTCTAAACTTGGGACTTTCTAAAATACACCTAAAAGGCGAGGTGAGGTGAGGGCCGCAGAGCAATAGCTTGACGACGGCGAGAAACATCGGTTCAATTAGTCGTCATAACAACAAGAGATGATTTTTTTGAATTTATTTTAAACATAGATAAAAATACTTTAAAAAATCAAAGTTAAAAATATATTTTTCTAAAAAAAGATATGATAATTTTTCTCAAAAATTCAACTTTAAACCATTTTTTCTACCTTTTCTTGACTTTAAACTAAATAAACAAAAAACTCGTTTGGTTAGGTTTAAAGGTTGGCTTTAAGTCGCTAGTACCGAGACAGAAGTGTTATTTTTTAGCTATTGATTTTTTAAAAACTTTAAACAAAATGCTAAAAGCTAACTTTAGATCACTAGTCAGGCGAGGCCAAAATCGAAAAGAAGAAAAATTGTAGCCCCCCAAGTTAAACTAGTTAAATTCCAGGCAGGCTCCATTATTACATGAAACTCAGGTATTGAGGCACAAATGCAAACATATGAGCACACAACAAATCAAAGATACACTGGTCAAACTGAATCAAAAAGTGATGAGTAGGTTCTTTAAAAATTGTAGAACAGGGAAACAAGTTCTGCGATTTTGTAGGAAACAGTGCATCTTTTATTGCTCATTGGCTTCAAGGACATCTCATTGATGAGACCCATTCTTAGCAGTTTAACATAATTAACAACACAACAGCTT
>JAOTRH010000006.1:3923565-3936912 GCA_034768845.1 Heliamphora exappendiculata
AAAACACAAAGGCTATATAAATTTAGAAGTGCACACACGCACAAAAAAAAAAAAAAAAAGTTAGCTCTCCTCTTCCTTGTGCTTGAGTGAATACGCACTTCTATGGAATATAATTTCACTCATAGGAGTCAGACTTCCATCCCAAGCATACACCAATACGGAATAGAATTTCACTGATAACGGGTCAGACTTCCTACCCAAGAATACGCCAATCCATAAGAAAAAGTACCACCATTGGCATTGTACACAATAAAGCATGAAATGATTATGCGAACCAAACAAAAATTCTATAGCCTATTTTACACGGATCCAGGTACATGTATCAGATGCAAATATGTGTTTAGTGTCAAATTCGTCTAATCTAATATCAAGGACAATGGAACACAACTAAATATTCATATTTTTTAGTACATATATATATATTTTTTTTGTAGAGCATTTCATGCATAAAATAAAAGTTCATGCATATCTCCATAATAAATTTGAATATTTAATTTTATAGGGTAAATACTGTTTACAAGATTCCGTAGAGCAATTCTAGGATAAATGAGAATTTATGAATATATAAAATTAATTTGAATTTCTAAGTACGGTTTCTTTGTGAATGTCCAACTAAAAATATGACACATATCTCATACCTGTGTAAGGCTCCGTTTGTTTCGACGGAAAATATTTTTTACATTTTCTGGTATTTGATACGACAGAAATTAAAAGTCAACAAAAATTATTTTCAAGTCAATGGAAAATAAGTTAATTTTGGTAGAAAACGTTCTCCACATTTTTATGATGGAAAACAATTTTCACTTTTAACATCGTACTACTGTCATCACCACTAGCACTACCATTCTCCCACTAGCCTAGGGTTCAGAGGATCGAGAGTTCAGGGTCCGGGGGTATAGGTTCCGCCGTTCCTAGGGGTTCGGCTTCCTAGGGTCTTGGGAGTCCGGGGTCCCGAGGTCTGGGTTCCCAGGAATTCGAGGGTCTGGGGCTCCAGGGTACTGAGATCCAGGGGGTCCGAGGGTCCAGGCTCCCGAGGCCACTGCTACCGCCGCCATCATTGCCACCAATTATAATACTGCCACATCCTCTAGCACCATCATTTTTAAAATCTCAACCAAACACAAAAAATATTTTTCACTAATGAAAATATTTTTCGTCGAAACAAACGGAGCCTAAGTGTCGAGTGTCGGACACAAGTACTTTATGGATTTAAAAGAGTCCATCTATATTATCCTAAACTATTATAATAAGGACTTTTTTGGTAAAGCCTCCTATTTAGATAAAGTCTCCCGATAAAAGGGTAAATATGTAAAATGTTCTTTTCACTAAAAGGGCAAAGATGTAAATGGAAATTATTCAGCTAATAAAAAGAATTTCTAATTGCACACACTTTTTTGTTTAGTACATCCACTAGCACAATTATTGATGCATTGTATTAAAATGTTCATTTCGTGCAGAAATATACCAAGTTAAAAAGCGTACATTTGGTACTTTCCCATTAAGAAATCACCATATAGCACGAGGGCTGCAAACCTAGTGTAGCATAGACTATAGCCATTGAGTTGCTTCACAGTCAACACACTTCATGTTATATCTTGATAAAGGCTAATTTTAATGAGTAGGGCACTTTATTTTATTTCTATCAGCAAATAACCCACTCACACACATTGCGTCAACTCTTCACCTCTCATTTGGAAGTGTAATATCCATTCCATTGGGCCAAAGGCATCTTAGTGTAGGGCACTTAATTTTTGTTCATAAGTGATACAGTTTTGCAAAATAGCCTTAAAAACATGAACAAAACAGGGACTGCAAGCTGTGGATAGTAACCAAAAAATAATGATAGTGCTTTTGTTAAATTTGTGAATTGATAGGATAATGTATTTGATTCAGGGAAGTGTTGGGATTCATGAAAGTAAGATTTCTGGAGTTGACAAATGTGATCTTTAAGAACTGGTTAAAGGTGAATGAAAATGCACGACTTCAAGGAAAGAAAATGGAAAGGTGAAAAAGAAGAGAAGAAGAATATCGGAATCTTGTCCAAAGTTTCCAATCAGAAGTACTAGTTACAGTTGACGTAGAAGTCCAGGGAGTGTATAGATATCTGCCAACTAAAACGAGATGTAAATTTTGAGAATGGAGATATTAAAATGTTAAAAAGTCATACTTCAGTTCAGTCTATGTTCAGCAATTTTAAAACTACTACCAAAATACCACTAACACTTGGCCAACAAAAAAAAAACACTAACGACCTATTAACCAACTCTAAAACAAAATCAGAATAAAATAGTACTTAGACCTCCTCAAACCAGGTTCCAAGCACACACACTGTGAAATCTCCAATTGCCTATATTACCTCTTGGACACTATATTGGATTAAAAAGAAGGATCTCATCACATCACTTGCTTTCCCTAAACTATAGATCCTTAGAAGCATAGTTGTTAAATTGAGAATCGAATCGTGAATCGAAATTACCTTTTTCCAAATCGTGAATCGAATCCAATCGAATCATGAACCAAAAAAATTTGGTTATAATTTCTAAAATACATAAAAAAATATTTAGATAGTTAGATATTAAAAACATATCATAAACATGCAAAGTTTAGTCATAAATCAATGAATAGTTTGTTTTGAGTGATGAGCACGTAGTGTAATAAGTAAGACGCTTGCATCTAGAATAAGAGATGTGGATCAAAGTTTTATTGTGATCAATGATCCTATATATGAATTATGTTATGATTTATGACAATTCAAAAATATATTTTTCGATTTGGCAACATCTAACCCAAAATCAATTGGCAATGGGTGGAGAGACTTCTAAATTATATGAATCAAACTTGAATGGATTAGATAAGTGATGTGGGATATGTCTCTAATACTCTCCCGCATGTGCGACACAGTTATATGTGAAGATGATAGAAAGATGAATAAAATAGATCCTGGACAAAAACTTTGCTCACAAAACCATCCAAGACAACTTTGGTACCAATCATATCATGTTAAAATTTATAGCCATCAACTCCAAAACCAATTAGTAATAGGTAAAAAGGCCTCTAGAATATATTAACAACATTGGATGGTTTAGAAAAATGATGTAGAACAAGTTTCTATAATGCAAAATTATGAATTAGAAAAAAACAAGAATCAAGACTTGCTTGGTATCAAATCGATTCCTTAGTATATCAAATCAAATCGTATCGAATCGTATGATGCGTATTGTGAATTGTACTATTCTAGCTTTCGTCAATTTACTTCGCCGATACGACTCGATTGCTAGATGTATCAAACCGAATCGTGCAATATGTATCGCAAATCGTACTATGCTAATAATAGAGTTTAGGAGTTAGCATGAGAAAAACCTAAAAAGAGAATTCTCTTATCCGATAATAAGATCATGTCGTAACTCTTAGAAGATGGAATGTAGACATTATTTTAAATCATTGTAAAGATAATAAAAGAAATAAGAGCTCATCTAAAACATAATCCCAGGTAAAAAAAAAACACAAACAAATTGTCTGGCCATAGGGGCCTATTTGTTGGGGGGAGATAAGGAAAGGGATGACAATATTTTTTGAATTACCTCCTCTTTGTGAGGTTCCACTGTTTATATACAAAATTGTTGTTCAAATACAAGGCTAAATTTCAGCCATTAATATCAATCTATCATAGCCAAAAAAGAAATAATATATGTACAATTATGCCATAATTATGGCTAAATATATCCTGATTATGGCTAAATATATGGTTAAATATATCCTAATTGACATCCCGTTCTCAAATTGATGTTGGTCAATCAAGAAGTATCAATTTGCTCACAAGGAACTAATGGCGCGGTCGTATCATGGCCTTGGAAAACAGATCAGCAAGCTGAAGATCAGTGAAAATATGGGAAAGAGAAATGATGCGAGCATCTAAGGCCTCCCGAGTAGAATGACAGTCCACCTCAATGTACATCGTACATTCATGGAAAACAAGATTAGTAGCAATCTGAATGGCACTGATGTTATCAGCATGAAGAGGGGTGAGAGAAGATTGGCAGAAACCAAGTTCAGCCAGAAGTCCACGAAGCCAGACAATCTCAGAACATGCAGTTGACATGGCTCGATATTCGGATTCAGTAGATGATTTGAAAACACGATGTTGTTTCTTACTCTTCCAAGAGATCAAGGAATCACCAAGAAACATACACCACCCGGTGACAGACCGTCTAGTATCAAGATATCTAGATATCTGACCCAATCCGCATCACTATAGGCAACAAGACGTAGAGGAGAGCCGATTGGGAAGAACAACCCTCGGTGAGGAAAACCGCAAAAATATCGGATGATAAGAAGAACAACGGCTAAATGTAGATGGCTGGGAGTCTGCATGAATTGGCTAACCTGCTGAACAGCAAAAGAAATATCAAGCCGAGTAATAGTTAAATAACTCAAACTACTGACTAGCTGTCGATATAGTATAGGGTCGGAGAGGAGATCACCCTCCTCACGACGATACTTCGCGTTTACTTCTAAAGGAGTATCCATTGAAAAAGAGTCCTAAAGACCAGCTAAATCAATCAAATCCTGGGTGTACTTGTGTTGATTCCAAAAGATGCCAGAAGGATCCTGGTGAATTTCCAACTCCAAAAAGTATGTAAGAGGACCAAGATCCTTCATATAAAAGGAGGCCTAAAGATGCTGTTGGAGATGAGTGAGCAAGTTTGAATCCATCCTTGTGATAACAATATTGTCAACATAACCAAGAAGAAGAACAATGCCGGCAGAGGACTTACGAAAAAACAGAGAGGAGTCATACTGACTCTGCTCAAAGGAAAACTGAATCAAGGTAGACCGGAACTTATCAAACCACGCCTAAGGAGCTTGTTTCAACCCATATAAAGATCGCTTCAATTTGCATACATCAGAAGAGGAGGAGGCCAAGCCAGGTGGTAGAGCCATGTAAATATCCTCTTTGAGATCACTATGAAGAAAGGCGTTTTTAACATCCATTTAATGAAGTGGCCACCCTTGGGACGCTGCAATAGAAATAACCAACCGCACCGTAGTTATCTTGGCAACAGGAGCAAATGTCTCCTCATAGTCCATCCCATATTCCTGTTTGTTACCAAGTGCAACCAACCTGGCCTTATAGCGATCTAGAGTACCATCAGAACACAGCTTGAGTGAATAAACCCATTGTCACTCAATGGCTTTAACTTATCTCCGACAAGGAACAACATCCTAGGTGTGATTGTCCTGAAGAGCCTGAAGTTCTTTGCCCATTGCCGCCTGCCAACATTCGTGCTTAACAACCTCAGAGTAACACGAGGGAATTGAAATAAAGGACAAAGTAGCATGAAGAGATGTATGAGAGAAGCCATACCGATCAGGAGGGCGAGAGACTCTAGTAGACCGCCGAGGAACAATGGCAGAACCCGGATCTGGCAGATTAGTTGGGTTAGGATCAGGTGTCGGGTCAGGTGCAGTAAGGGGCAACGTTGAGCGGCGACGTTCATACACAAATCCAGGTTTGAACCGCTCAAGAGTAGGAGGCAAATCATCAAAATGAGGAAGAACATTGATCTTAGGAAAGGATACTACATGAGTAGAAAAGAAAAACTGATTTTCAAAGAAAACAACATGACGAGAAATACGAAATCTGTTAAAATTTGGATCATAACAAACATAACGTTTGTGTGAGTTACTATATCCCACAAAGGCACATTTAATAGATTGAGCAAAAAGTTTGTCTTTTATGTGATGGTAAGTGAACAAAGAAAACACAACCAAAGGTATACAGATCAAGATAGTTGGGATGCTTGTGATGCAAACTATAATAGGGAGTTTCAAAGTGCAAGACACTTGCAGGCAATCTATTAATTAAATAAACTGCCGTGGATAACGCTTCGACCCAAAATTTAGCGGGAACAGACGATTCAAGCAATAAAGTGCGAATAACATCCAATAGGTGACGATTCTTACATTCAGCAACGCTATTCTGTTGAGGTGTATTATGACAAGAATGCTCAAAACAATTCCTCTATGTTTAAGAAAGGCATAAAATTCATGAGACATATATTCATCACCCGAATCAGATCTTAACACTTTAATACCTGAAGAGAATTGAGTTTCAATAAATGCCACAAATTGTTGAAACATAGAAAATACCTCAGATTTAGAATGAAGAAAATAAATTAAGGTATACCGACTATCATTATCAATGAATGCGACAAAATATTTATAATTTGTATGAGATATATTGATATAATAGGTGTAATACCCCATACGTCACTGTTAATCAAATCAAAACAAGCATCAGCACGACTACCATGTGTAGGGAAGGAAAAAGACTTACTCTTTTCCAATTTACATATAGAGCAATCAAACGAGAGACAAGAAGAAAAAGGAAATTGATCCTTATTACCAAGCAAACCAGAGTTAATTAAATGAGACAGAACAGTAGAATTAGGATGACCCAAACGTTTGTGCCAAACATCGGTCTTATTGTTAACAGTAGTACAAGCCAAAAAAAGGAAAGAAGGCATAGAAAAATAGAGAGGAAACAAACGTCCAACTTTAGGCCCCTTCACGAGTATCTTTCCCGACACCTAATCCTGCACAATACAACCATCACGAGAAACCCCAACATTACAGTTATTATCAACCAATTGACCAACGAAAATGAGACTAGTAGAAAGCTTAGGAGATATAAAAATTTCTTTAACTACTGAATTAATATCCCCAACAGCATGAATAGGGAGCTGACTACCATTAGCAGTCTGAATGTACGAAGAGCCATGATAATTCCGAACATTGGTAAGCGTGTTGGACGAGCTAGTCATATGATTAGACGCACCAGAATCAACAAGCCAAGGTGAAGATGATAGTGTATTATTGCCTTGAAGCCCTAAGGCTGACATAATCATTTGTTGAACGGTTTTAGGAGTAAGAACAGCAGGCTTATCGGCTATAGAAGAAGCAGCCGTACCCACCGCAACTTGATAGGCATTAGTTTGGCGATTCTGGGGACGAGTGGGACAGTCATTGATAATGTGTCCTGACTTGCAATAATTGCAAGACTTCTTTGCACATTGGGCAGCAATATGTCCATATTCCTTACAGCTAAAGCATTGGACCTACTGCATATCTCTATCTGTGCTTTTCCCTTGAGCTGCATAAGCAACGTCGTTAGAGCTCATACGATTCTGCTGAAAAATACCTTGTGTTGCAAGACGACGTTCTTCACGAAGTAATTCCCCAAAGCACACACCCAAAGAGGGAGGAGGATCACGATTCATCAAATTGGAATGAGTGACCTCAAATTATATTCGTAACTTCATAAAAAACTGATCTCTCGTATTTTGTTCATGAACCTCTTGAATAGCAGTAAGAGATCCAGCTGAGACCTTGGCATAAATAATATCAGTAAATTCACTCCGCAAATTCTGAAATTCAGAAAAATACTTTTGAATGGAGAGATTCCCTTGACTGTAATTGGCGATCTTATTTTTCAACTGAAAACGTCTTGCTGTGTGATCCTGGTTGTAAACTTTTTTTAAAAATTTCACATACTTTTAGCAGTCTTGTACGGCCTCAGATATAAGACAATCTAAGAATCGACAGACCCCAAAATCTAAGACATCACACGAGCATCCTTGACCGTCCACTGAGCCAGCTCTTTAAATTCCGTAGGAGCAAGATCACTAACATCGATATGACCCCATAACTCTTTTTCCATAACAAACAATTGAAACTAAATTCCCAAGTAGAATAATTTTTCCAGTAAAATGGACCCCGAAAAATTCGCTACTAGACACGATAAAACCATAAACAGTGAAAGGACCACTAACACAAAATCACGAGCAAAGGCGCGAGAGATGACGACCAGAGACTCAAGAGACCCGAACCAGAGTCCCAAACCAGAGAGAACCAGAGTCGCGAACCAGAGAGAACCAGAGAGTCGCGAACCAGAGAGAACCAGAGTCATTGCGAACCAAGAGAACCAGAGTCGGCGCGACCAAAGTGGTTGCCAACGAAAACCAGTGAACCAGAAACCAGAGTCGCCGAAGAGAACCAAAAACGACGAGAACCAGAATCATCGCAACCAGAGAAGTCGCCGACGAGAACCAGAGAACCAAAAAAACCAAACCAGAGTTGCCAACGAGAGAGGACGAGGGTTCCGACGAGGCTATCTCTCAGGCAACACCAAGAGAGCGACGGCTAAGGTTCCGACGAGTGAGGACGAGAGTTTCGGCGAGGCTATCTCTTAGACAACGCCAAGAGAGCGACGACTAGGATTTTTTTTTTTAAGTTTAGCTCTGATACCATGACAATATTTTTTTAATTACCTCCTCTTTGTGAGGTTCCACTGTTTATATACAAAATTATTGTTCAAATACAATACTAAATTTCAGCTATTAGTATCAATTTATCCTAACCAAAAAAGAAATAATATCTATATAATTATGCCATAATTATGGCTAAATATATTCTGATTATGGTTAAATATATGACTAAATATATCCTGATTGACAAGGGATTGGATATAATATCCCATGGTGTTGGCATATCCCATGTTTGGGACAATAATTTGCATTGGATTTAATATCCATTTTGGTGCTATATCCTTGGATATAGTTTACCTAAGAAAGGGGGTTATATATCCTCCATGATAAAAATACTACACTACCCATAAATATGTGATTTATTATTATTTATAATTTTTTATTTTTTTTGCTTCCTCTTCTTTCTTTTTCTTAGTTGTTCGTTTTTCTTTTTGCAATTGTTTTTGATTTTTTCTCTTCCTCAATAATTTCATTCTTTAAGATAAAATTGAGAATATTTTTTAATTTCTTAATTTTTTTGCTTCTTTTCGTTTCTTCTTCTTAAATTTTTTTTTTTGTTTTTTTGGCAATTGTTTTTGAGTTTTTCTCTTCCTCTCAATAATTTCATTCTTTACGATAAACATATACTGTTGAAAATATTTTCTATGCTGACTTACTTTGGCTCTTGTACTGGATATCTTTTAAAGTTCTTTATTATTAATATGCATGTAAGAAAATATAAATTTATATACTAGATTAAATGGGGGCAAATATGAAAATTAAGCACATAATCTTTCCATTCACTTATCAATATTCACACATATCTGATCATAAGCAAACACAGTATATAATATTCCCAAGTAATATATATCCGAAGTATTTTATATCTATCGTATATCCAAAGGTAAATTATATTTGACTATTTATCTCCGGACAACCAAACAGACCCTAAGGGCCACGCAACTTAATGCACAAAGGTATTTCATGTTTGCTTAAGAGTTTTGTCTCATCAGTGGAATCGTATTTTCTCTTGACTTTTATTGAAAGAATCACTTCTCCTTCCCTTTTGAAACCCCCTTCCCTCCAAGGGTGCATGAGGGCAGGTGACATTAATTTTAAGGAGACAAAAATACAGACAAAGAAACAGATTCAATCAAGGCATAACTAAAGAACAAACACCACTGCTGCAAAGAAATATATTGTGTATTTACCTCCAGTCGAACCTTTTGCCACCAGTGACTGCCAATAAGGACCATCAATATCATATGGCCAGATCAACAGTTACAAGGGAAGAGCCTTTATGACTTGGGAACAGTCACATTTAGGATTTTTACATCCTGATATGGCTTGTCGGCCTTGTCTGTCTTCACTTTCTCTATGCCCTGTCACCAATGATTGAAAGCTAAATAAGGTCAATCTAGGACAAATGGAATGATTGAGCGATATAAGCATGTCATCCACATTGAGAATGTCATTATTTAAAAAATGGTTCCAAGCTGCATTGCGGTAGGGCTCATGGACCTAATAAATTAACATAACTCATAAATCCAAGTATCTGATTCCCAGGATCTTTATTCAATTATCCTTTGGTCAAGTACTTAAGTTCCACAGAGGGTCCCCCCCCCCAAAACAAAAATAAACAAAAATAAAAATAGCAAAAATAGAATAACATAAAAATAAGAAAAGGAGTTCAGCAAAAAATAATTTATAGTGAATAAAGGGACACGAGAGAACTAAGATTATTCATAAACATTGATGTGAAAGTTTGTACCTGTACAACATCCATCCCCTTTATAACTCTACCAAAAACCGTGTGCTTATTGTCCAGCCATGGGGTGGCCACTGTAGTGATAAAAAACTGAGAGCCATTGGTGTTGGGCCCCGCATTTGCCATTGAAACAGTGAAAGGCCGATCATGTCGTAAGCTGCAGACCAATGTTCAACTAATATAACTTGCATTTACACCAATAAAGCATTTGATGGGAGCAATACTATCAAACAAAAAGTTTTAACATGTGAGCAAACCCAAACTAAAATTAAATTATTGCAGTTCTGGTTTCAAAGACAAGTGTCATATAGTAAAACATTTAAAAAACTTCAGGTTGCAGATGAAGTACCAGACAAATTACATGTAATTATGTAATCAACACTGCAACAAGCATAATAGAAATATCTTTACCTTCTTTTCTTCTTCAGTTTTACCCTTCCCAGACCCATAGCGCGGGAACCTCATTTGCGAGGCTGCCCTAGAGTTCTAAAGTAATACTAAACCTATCAACAGTCAACTAGGAATGGCATGAAACCCATCCCTTCGCCCAAGAAAATTACAGCTAAGCTTAAAACATAATCTGGACAATCTGAAATCAGACCTTTCCAATCCCAATAGTTTGATTGGCTAGAGATCGGGAAATTCCAGTATCAACCATTCTCCAGGAGGCCCACCATATACAATGGGTATATAAATGTAGCTTCAACTTTTGCTTTTGATGTCATTATATCCAGACATCACACTTTAAACAATTTTTCATTTCCCTAAATCACCACCACTCCATCAAGTTGAAGTAAATGAATGTTTTTTAGGCAGCTGGACTTCCTATTACCAGAACTATTACTCCAGAATAAAAACGCAACCCATAACTATCAAACAAGATCCCAAGTGTTCCAGAAATCCCAATTTTCCTGATCTATTGCTATCATACTGTGTACTACATTCCTTCTTGCAAGGTGATGTAGATATTAGCCAGGAAAACATCAGCCTAAACCTGTAAAACCATATGACTTCCTGCCAGCATCCCTAAGACTTAGGATCATACTTTTGGTTTAATCAGAAGTACCAGCATTCAAATTTTTACCCTACAAGTGATGATTGAGCACATTCTTAAATGGATCCACTTCAATTGAATAGGAACCCACATGTTCTCCATTAGCCAAATTCCAGCATTGATGAGATAATTAAATCTCATCTAGCAACCACTGATGGACGGTAAAATTAGTTTCCATCCACCAATCCCGAAAAAATATATATGTATGAATGCATGCAAGCATTAAAAAACAAAAAGAACATATTGATTTCAACAGAGTAGATTGTGCCGAACCTCTAAAGAGTAAGTGAAAATTACTTCACAGCACAATAGCTCAATAATTACAGAATTGAATCCTCACCTTTTGTGAAACTCATCTTCAAATTCCCTACCCCAGATTGATTGGCCGCCAGTGCCATCTCCCAACGGATCTCCCGTCTGTATCATAAAGCCTTTGATGACCCGGTGGAAAATCAGATTATCATAATAGCCATTTCTGCAGTGAGTAGTAAAATTCTCCACTGTTTTTGGGCATTCTTCAGCGTAGAGCTTCATGTGAATGTCACCCAGTGTAGTGTGCAGAATCTGACAAAATGAAAATATGGAAAAGGAAATTTAAAGATTAAAAAAGAACTTAGCATGTCAAAAGGAAACAAAGAAAACTGAAGTAATCAAGCACGTGGGTAGCAAACAATGGTCAAAACAAGAAGAAAACACAAAACTGCATCATATGAGAATAATTACATTTATTTGAAAGATGATACAACTATATCATGTGTCCAACAAGTCAGTTCTAAAGGCAAACTACAAGGCAGATTCTAATAAAACACTCTAGGAGTAATCAAACAAAATTGAGTGGAGACAGAAGTTGCACAGAATGTAGGTAAAGAACAGCTGCAACAGCACTTTTCAAAATATAACTTATCGGACACAGAAATAGTACAACATATAGGTAAATAACTTCAACTATACATCAACTCTGAAAAACTTTATCCAAGATAGATCGAGTGCACAAATCATCAGCAATTTTGAGTTAATTGATATGTAAAAATGCAAGTGGCCAGTAAAAGTCTGGTCAATTCAGGACGTTAGGGAGATTTAGATTGCGTCCAAGCCTAGCTTCCAGTATTTATTTACACAAAGGGGCTACTTAATACTTCGACATTGTTTTTATGTTTATGCCCATTCCATCACTGCTGCACTATGCGATGGCTTCTAGTTAGCTAGTATATTAGTAAATCCATATACCACATAGAAGGATAAAAGTCTAAGAAGAAACAAAAGGCTCAACGTGAGATTTTTCCACATGATTCCTTGCATCATCCACAATGTAGAAGGTTCATTGGAAGGAACATGGCAGTAAAATATCTATTATCCATATACAGCCAACTAAACAAAAGAGAAAACTCACCACATTATCTGGAAGAGATGTTGTAACGGCTTTTCCTATGTCTGATGCAGCCAAAAGCTCATCTGGAGGTGGTTTCTCATTAAACACATCCCTTCCCTTAGTTGCATCTTCGGGTTCCTCTGGTTCTCTCCGACTTTTAGACCATAATAAAGTAGAAGTAAGAAACTTTTCATACAAGAAAATGCAAAATATACTTTAGAACCACACAACCGCATAACCTAAAGAGGAAAGGATATTTGAATCCACTGAGGTGCAATATCATACTCAAAAGCTACCTGCTATCAAGTTCTAGGAAAAAAAAGCACAAGCATAAACATATAAAAAGCAGGCAATGCGATCACACTAGGCCAGATACCCCCCAAGAACCACCTAAGTAAATTCGTCTTCACATGCTTGCATACGTGATTGATTTAATTAGTTGAAATACATTTTCCAAATAAATGACCATCAAGCGCGTGAAACGTAATTTCATAAATGCCACCTCTAATGGAATTACCAATGCTTTTAAGAGAAACCTTGAGTCCATACAAGCATTACATGATCAACAGAGGTAGATCAAAATCTGGTACCTGAACAAATAGATCCTGTGTTTTTTGAAAGCACAGCATAATAGAGTGGGATCCGTCAAAGGTTCTTTGCTCTCGTTGACATTTACTGCAGCGGCAGGGATTTTCCTTACTTTTTTACTGCTTCGGTCACCTTGATACAAGGCAATTCTTAAGAATCTATCATTGTTCTCAACCTTCCCAAGAATTCGGGCCACTTTATTGGTATGTAAATTTACAACCTATCACCACAAACAAATATAAATATATAAATATATGTATGT
>JAOTRH010000006.1:3950197-3961710 GCA_034768845.1 Heliamphora exappendiculata
TTTTTTCTAAATTGCCTATTGACACTAGTAGCAGTCCACTGGGGTGTCCGGGCAACTTTCATCCGATACAGCGTCGCGATTAAACGGTAAAGGAATGAACGGTGGGGATGTACATCTCAAGAGGGCCCAATTGACACCTTGGAAGAATGGATGGTGCTTGATGGCGGTTGCACCCATTGTGGACCCCAACCGCCTCGCCGGATCCTTCAACAGCAGCTGGGACACGAGGTCCTTGGCCGTGGCGGGGACCGTGGGCTCCTTCGGAAACTCAAGGGCTCGAGCCACGATGTTAGCCAAGGTTAGCTCATTGTCCAACCCCTTAAACGGCGTCACTCCATACATCATCTCAAAAATAAACACCCCTAGCGTCCACCAATCCACCGCGCTGCCGTGGCCTTCCCCGGACACAATCTCCGGCGCTAGGTACTCGTGGGTCCCGACGAACGACATCGAGCGGACATCAATTGGCTCGGCCACGAACTCCGGCCCATTGGGGTGGCCGGGCTTCTTCTTCCGCCGCCGTTTCGGGTGGAAGCAGGACACGACGGGGACCATGCAGTTGGGAAGCATACATGAAGTGGACGTAAAAGGTGGCGGATCAACCGAGAACTCAGTCGACGGCGGCGGCCGCAGCGGGTTGTGATCGGTGATGATCTGGGCCGTTGATGAGGAAGAATCACATTTTAACGAGAGGTCAAAATCGGTGAGCATGATGTGTCCGTCCGATCGGACCAACACGTTTTCGGGTTTGAGATCGCGGTAAACGATTCCCATCATGTGAACATATTCTAGTGCTACAATCACCTCTGATGCGTAAAACCTGGAAAAGCCACGAGATCAAGATCAGTATTATTAAACTGATCAATATATTAAAGCGAACATTTCACGAGATTACTGATCAAGCAAAGCTATTAAAAAAAAAAAAAACAAAGATATCTACTGATTTGGGTCAGTTTTCCATCACCTTGGTCTTTAACAATACTTAAAATTCATATGTTATATGTTATAACTTATAGTAAAAAATTATAAATATTTAGTAAATATTATAATTTATAGTTAAAATAAAAAAATAATTATAAATTATAATAAAAAATTATTATTGTTTATATTTTAAAAAATTTATAACTTATAACTAAAATTAATAACAAAAATTAAAATTGACTAATAGTAAATTTGCCAAACAGCCCCATGTATGGTTTAGATAAAGATAAAGGTTAAAGAATCTAAAATTTTATTTAGAATTGTTTCGTTTTTGTGCTTTTAGAAAAAAAAAAAAAGAAAAAGTTAAGAGCATACAATATCATTCATAATAGTTATTGAAAATTCAAAATTCGATTCTTTCATGTTTTTTTGGAAAGTGGGTTGTTTTAGAAAAACAAATTCGAAAACAATTTACATAAAAAACATTTGTCTTTTTAATAAATAAAATAAAATATGAAAAACTAAAAGAGATGGCAGACATGACATTAAAGGGAAACAAATGCGAAAAGGGGAGAGTATAAATTAATTACTCTCTTCAACAAAATCTACCAATTGCCCCTATCATCTTATATATCTAGGGTCAAGTATTCTCGTGTATCTAACCCATTTGGCTCCTGATTTCTCGACCCAAATTGGGTACACCTCGTTCTCTAATGAATTGTTTATTGAAAAATTATGCATGAATTCTAAGCCACAAAAAAATAGAGACATAATTTAATTAAAAATATATTGAGACAAAAAAATAGAAGAATTTTTTTGAGAGGAAAAATCCGTGTCCATGATCACGCGGCCAAGGACCCATGTGTCGCCTGGTAGGCGAACACTACTCCATGGGTGCCCAAAGCCCCTCAAGAACTTCCCAGGCAAAGTGGAATAAGAAAAGAAATTAAGGGTTCTAACCTATCTGCCCCCATATTCTTGGCATATCCACATATTCCTAACTTTTTCATTTCCCTTGTTTTTCTAAATCTGTCCAAAATTTATAGATTCTATTAAAAAAAATGTATTATTCAATAGGCAGGCTATTATCTTCAGCCCGTTTGAAAAACAAGGGAAGAAAATAAATTAAAAAATTACATTAGTAATAAAAAGAAAAGAAAAGAAGAAAAATAATTGTGAATTGGCCCCAAGTCCTATTTTTAAAAATTTCTTAGAATTAAGTCATGTTCCATTTCTTTTATTCGTGAAAATCCTAATATGAGTTAAAAGTTTCAAAATGTTCTATTTTTTTATTTGATTTTTCATACAATGTTATCCAAACAAACCATAACCGTTCTTTGATTTTCTCTTAATACATAGAACTTAATATCGAAATGAATGATTATTATTAAACTGATAAAATCAATTATAAATGTCTTGAGAAAATAGTTCAAATGATAAAATGAGTCATAAATGAAAAATGTATTTAAAGAAAAGTATATATATATAGACTGTTTTAAAATGAGAACATATATTCTACTTTAAAATAAGTCATAAATAGAAAGTGTATAATATCCTGCTGCGAAATCTCTCCCTAATTGGATACTTGATTCATTTGTCATGTTTTAGAAAATTTATAATATCCTCAAAATGGAATTATTGTCAAAATGGAATTTTCACAATCCAAAAAATGAAATCCACTTACCTAATAGAATTATGCTCAAAATAAAAATTTCACAATCCAAAATCAATTTCCAAAGATCCACAATAGTTTTCCAAAAATATAATCCACTTACTTAATATATGGAACTGAAACTATGTATAAACATATATCTATTCATTTTAATATAAGGGCATAAAAGTCCAAAATATTTAATATATTTAAAAATAGAATTTTATGAAATTATCAACTTGTCAACTTGCCACTAAAACTTAACTCAAAACAATGAATAAATATAAGACATCCTGCTAATTAACTCCAATTTTCATACCTTCAAAAATATATGAAAGTATTATGCTAATAAGCAAAATGCCGAAAAAACACTAAAAGCTAATAGGAAAAATGAAAAAAAATAATAAAAGTCAATAAGTAAATGACAAAAAACCAATAATTCCCAAACCTAGTTTTTAACTTTTTTAAACCTTAAACCAAAAGTTTTTAAATCAAACTTGAAATCAAGAGCCAAACGAGGCCTTAGCGCCTTAGAAAAGAGAGGGGCCCGCCAGAAACTTATAAGGGTAAATAAAGGGGCGGCAATATAAGGTATCTTTTAAATTTAGACATTACAATATTAATCCCCTAAACTATATGATTAGGCAAAATCATTACCAATTCAATATGTGGTGGACGGTGTTTCTGCTATAAATAAATATTGTAGGTAAATGATTGTAAAAATCGTGGACCTATTTCTGGACATATTTTTATAATTAAAATTATGTATTTTTATTATTTGTTGAGATAGTTATTTTTGCTAAGTATTAATAATTACGTGATCGATGAAATATATTTAATAAAAATATAATAATTTTTATTCTTTAAAAATTAATTTAATTATATAATTTTTAATATTTGATTATTTTTTTATAAATAATTTTAATTTAAAAACATATTCTAGCATAACATGTGCCGTACAAACAACTGTTGTGTTCCGGGCGCTTCTTTCGATTCCGAGGGAGGAATTTCCGGAATGGTACATCAGCAAATTGACAAAAATGCCCTCTCCAAAGCCATTTGGAAAGCACCACGTATTTCACAGACTACCATATTAGAGAAAGATCCATAACGACCCACGAAAGTGGGTCAACTGCTATCAAACAACAGCGCCATCAAAACCGTCAATTCCTAAACCAAGAAACCAACGGTGATTATCGAATATGGCAAAGCACTGTCATAGAGTGCCGGACCACGGACGTTTTGAGCTGGTTTGAATGCGATTGTTCTGAAATTTTTTAGATGTCTATTTGGTGCAAGCGGTTGGACTTTAATCGTGTGAGATGGTGGACGTGTCTCACTATTATTGGTTTACAGGGAAAAGAAAAGAAGTTTCGACTTTTCAATAGAGTGAAATCCGTCGAGCTAACGTGGACTCGTGCACGTGCGATCAGAACTCGCAATCATACTCCTTTTTTACTGACCCAACCGAGAAATGATCTGGCGTACGACACCACATACAAGAAATTCCAATAGCGAAGACAGTGACCGTTACGGGGCCCACTAGTGACCTGTGATGAGCGCACAAGGTGGTACATCACCAATCACTGTCATCGCTACGTCCGAGTGTAGAAACATTACTGTGGACATCGAAACACCAGATCGGTTCTCCATAACTATACATATATAATGGAGGAGTACGTATCTGTGAGAGTAATGAGTGCGTAACTGACGAGTGCTAACGTGCGCACCTGACGGCGGATTCCGGGAATCGTTTACCGGGCTGACGCTGGCGGAGGACGTGGAGGTCGCCGCCGGGACAAAACTCCGTCAGCAGGCACGACCACTTCGGCGACTCCAAGTTCGCGTAGAGAGTTGGAAGAAACGGATGATCCAACATTTCGAGAATTTCCTTTTCCGTCCTGGCTCGGCCTTCTTTGTTGCGGCTCGCGAGCTCCTTCCTGTCCATGACCTTAGCGGAAAAGACGGCGTCGGAGTTCTCCGCGGACTTGAACTCGGCGAGGTAGACGGAGCCGATGTCGCCGGAGCCGAGGCGGTGGAGGAAGCGGAGGTCGGCGAGGGAGATTTGGCCGGAGCAGGATTCGGATCTGACGCGGCGGATTGCGTCCCAGCATGGATCGCCGGAGGGAGTGTGGGGCTTGGAGGCGCCGGAGGGACGGGGCGCGGGGCCAAGCTGCCCGGCGGAGGAGGAAGAGGCCGTCCAGGTTGTCTCGGAGTCGGAGCTGGTGCTCCGGTGGTTATCGGTGGCGGTTGTGGTGGTGGTGGAGTTGAAGCTCATGCTCTGTAAGTCGTCGGCGAGATCGTCGAGCCATGGCTCCATTGTCCTTTGGAGAGAGAGAGAGAGAGAGAAAAGAGGGGGGGGAGAGAGAGAGTTTTGATGCAGAATGAAGAACGACGGGCCCTCGGGGGAGGGAAGTGTGGGAGGCGCTGCGCCAAAGGTGGGCTTGGGCCATTACTGGGCCCTCAACCTAAGTGCCGAATATATGAATTGGCGCGCACGAGACTTCATTTGGAATATCTAGGCATAATTCGTGACAAAAGGCATTCTTATTATTTTTATTTTATAATTATTTATGTATTTAATATTTAATTTTAAAATTTAAATTTTAAAGACTAATTTATATAAAAAATAATAGAAATAATTTCAACCTTAATTAATTTCGATATTAATAAAGAAAAAAAATTTATTAAGCAAAACAACAAATTAAAATACCAAAAATACCAAGAAAAATTTAAATACCACTATCAAAAAAATAAGTTTATACTTTGTTGTAATTATATAATTACGCAAATTACTTTTTTTTTAAACCTGAAATATATGAACTACTTTTTTTAATATAAATATAATTCAAGTAGTTGATTATTTCATGCTCTATTTATTATTAAATTACCACATAAATATTACATTAATTTGCTAATTTGTTAATAATTTAATACTTAGTCGATGTTTAGATTAGTTTTTTTGGCTTAAAAATCTCCAAAAAAGATTATTTGTTTGGTCCCAAATTTTTTTAATTTATTTTTTACATTTATTTTTTTACAAAAAAAAGTCAAAAAGTCTACAAAAAAAAGTTAGTCCAAACATGGACTTAATTAATTAGTTAATTTTAAGGCACTTAATTAAAAATAGAACTTTATTAGTTTGTTGATTTGTGAAAGTAAAAAAATAAGAAAAGATAGTAAAAGTAAAAACAAAATTATTTATTTTATTTATATGTTTAGATTTTTGATACATTACATCAAAAGTTTTAATTGTATAATAGATATTCAATTCTAGAAATTTAAAATTAAAACAAAAAGTGATATTAATAATTTAATATTTAATTAATTAGCTAATTTTAAGTCATTGGATTAAAAAATATAGGCCATGGGTGGTTTCCTTATTTGATTATTAGCAAATAAGTCAAATTCTATTCAAGCCACTTTATTTGGGTGAATTTGCTTATTTGGTTATCCAAATAAGCTTATTTAGCTATCCAAATAAGCTTATTTGGCTTATAAGCCTTATTTGCTTATTTGGCTATCCAAATGAGCTTATTTATTTATTTATTTTTTTATTTTTGTCTTCTTTGATTACCCAAACGACGTGTCTTATTTTTTTAGTTTATAAGCAATAAACAAATAAGCAACTTTACCCAAATAGGACCATAATTTTATTAGTTTTTTAATTTATAGATATAAAAAAATAAAAAAACATGAGGAAGAAGAGATAACAAAATGAAAGGTTAAAATTATTTAATTTCAGTAGTTAAATTTTTGACAGTTACACAAATGTCACATTAAAAATTATATATCATATAAAAGATAATTTATTTATTTTATTGTATTTATTATTTTATTAAATTATCATATTTTTTAACTCATTTTATTGAGCCGAGTAAAAACGTAATCTGAAAGATAAAAATAAAAAATATAAAAAAAATCAAAATAAGCCAACTAATAAGATTTTATATTTGAATGGTTTTTGTTATTTTATTATGTAAAATTCACACAAATATATGATTTAAATTTATTTTGGGCATTGCACGTTTATAGAATAGATCGCGGAAAGATCCATTGATCTGCACATTTGGTGTATCCATAATTTTGAAAGAAAACAATTAGTGGGGAAGCTGAAATAGCAGTTGCCACTTAAATGTGACCAATCAATTCCATATGGACCCGGCAAATTATTTCCGAGTAATACGTAAATATTACTATGTAATATTTTTAATAAATAAATAATTATAATTTATATAATATAAGTTATTTTTTACCTCTTACTTATCTAATAAATATAACTTATTATGTCTCTATTATAAAATTTATTGCACCATATTAAATAAATGTACTATATAAACTTGACATATAATATTTTAAAAAATAGTACGTGAACTTGTCATATGGTACACTTAATAAATTTGTTTTTGGTCTAATATTTTTTTAAATTTTTTTTAATTTTTGACTTTATTTTGTTAAAAAATACATTAAAAAAATGTAAAACAAAACAATTAATTAAGACGACAATTCAAACGAGTGAGTTTTTTTAGTTTCTAAAGAATTTTAAGCAAAAAAGATCATAAAAAAATGTTAGGACAAGCAAAGACTAATTACTCAGAGGTTGTGTGGAGGTAATTACTATAATAGGATCATGCTTAAGTATTGTTTATTACACGGTAATTAATGGAACAATAAAAATAAATTTTTTAATATTAATATATATTTTTAAATTTTTTTATTTATATATATATTAATATAGAAAAATGTTAACAATTGCCCATTAAATAAGAAATATAATATGTATAGATATTTGTATAAAGTGTATTGATATATATAAAAAAAATATGTTTAACTTTTAAAAATATATTAATATTAAAAAATAATTTATTTTTATTATTATATTAATTATTATTTAATGAACAATAATTAATATGACCAACTAATATATTTTATATAAATATTTACACACATTATACTAATTATTCATTGGACGATAATTATTATTTTTCACTATAATTTGTACGGTTCAGAGAAGTCATCCATTTGTTGGTGCGCTCTGGCACACACTTTTAAGGTTGGGTCCAACTTCACATTAGTTTCTTTTGGGATTGGACGGTTCTGTTGGAATATTTATGATACAAATTAATTTTATTTTAAGGATCAATTATATTTACACTTTTGTATTTAAAAATAATAATATTAATATTTTTTATTTGTTAAAATATTATTGTATTTTTTTTTTATTTTTTATTTTTATAGTACTTAAATTTAAAAGTTAACTTATGTTAATTTTTTAAATAAAAATTACTATTCGACACTGTTGAAATAGTTTTTTAAATTTTTTTAAATTTTTTTGTTTAATTACAAAATTTTATTTAAATTTTTTTAATTAAAAAATAAAAAATTACTAAATATAAAAATAAATAATATAAAATTTATAAATTAGCATTACTGAAACTATTAGTTTAATTTATAGATTGTAGTTTGTAATAGGAGTTGTGAGTATTTAGTAAAAATTATAACTTGTAATTAAAATAGACGAAAAAATAGTTATAAATTGTAGTAGAAGTTGTGAATATTTGTAAAAAATTTTAATTTTTAACTAAAATTAATAATAAGAAGCTAAAAACTATCAACGGTAATTTTGTCAAACACCTTATTAATTCCATAATGAAGTTCATCACATTTATACATATATATGGTGTTTATGTGATAATACAGGTGGTTTATGTGAAGACGACGTGGTACTTTTGAGATATTATGCATCATTATTTACGTACCATTTTAGACATATATAATTATGCGATGCAATTATGTGAATTACCATTATTTTCTAAGTATTCAACAAAAATAGAGCAGTAGTGTCTCACATACGAAGGGTTTTTCGCTATATGATTGGGATAAAAGCACAACGTAAATAATGCTATATAATGCCCTAAAACTATTGAATAATTACTCCATCGCTATTGTGTTCAATTTTTTCATAAAATAATTTGGCTGCATTAGATGAAAGAAATTTAATACAAAGTAGTATTTTTGACAAAAAAAAATCAACAAAAGTGGTCAATGTAATAACAACATAGTATTTTTGGGATATTATGTAGCATTATCTACGTAATATTTTAGATAAATAAAAATATGCGACGCAATTATTTGAGTCACTATTGTTTTCTATCTATTCAACGAAAGTAGATCAGTATTGTCCTTACGTATTTTTCTCCATGTGATTAGGTGAAAACACCACGTAAATAATGTTGGGTATTGCTCTAAAACTACCGAATAATTGCTCCATCGCTATTTTGTCTATTTTTTCAAAAAATTTGGGAACTGTCGAATTTATAAGCCGTTTATTATTTTTCATTTTCATAAAAATTTTAACACGCAAAATATTTTTAGAACAAAAATTCTATAGAACAAATAAATTTATCTGTGCTTTTTCAAAATATATATAAAGAACACCGAAAAATTTATTTGTCTTTTATTAAAAGCACGCACGTGTAAAAAACACAGATAAATTTATCTGTTTTATTGAAAGCACATATAAAAAATACATATAAATTTATCTGTGCATTTTTAAAATATATATAAATAAGTAGACATATAAATTTATTTATTTTTATTATCTGTGTTGACATGCAAGCAGATAAATTTATTTGTTTGCATGGTATTTTTGGGAGAAATCAAGTAATTTGATATTATGCGTTAAATTTTTTATTAATAGATATTACACATCAAAACGTATTTTTTTAAATCTTTGATTGAAATTCTCTTATTTTTTTCGTAAAATAATAGGAACTAGTTATTAGATGAAAGAAATTTAAAATATAAATTTAAGGACAAAGTACCATAAGGAATTGAAATGTTGAGTAGGCCAAGCTGGTCACCCATCCACTCGGCCCGACGATAATAATTAAAGGAAGAAGTGATAAATGATATCTAGGTCGAATTAATAATTTAATATCAACATTTTTAAAGATTTTCGTTTTTGAGTGGGAGTCCTATATACAATTTTTTTAAAGAATTAGTCTCATAACTATTTTTTTTAATTTTAATTCTTTTTATATTTTATTTTACCAAATATATCCCATATCATGATAAGAATAGAAACTCACTACGCTACGCATTCCATATACACAATAATATTCTATAAATGGTGTGTAAGAATTTATGAAATTTGATAACAAAATTAAGAAAAATCTCTAAGTCTATTCTATTTTTTTCCCTTCTCTACATCAAACAAACAATATAACTAACCACATGCACCATATTTGTTATATATATATATAAAAAATATAGTGCATGTGGTAAGATTTTTAAGTTAATATTAGAATTTGACGACAAAATATTTTTTTAGTAAATATTGAATAGTTTGATATATATTATTGGGCCTATTTGTTAATAGCTTAAATTTTTAGGATTATTGGTAACTTAATATGATATCAAAACTTTAGTTCCACAAGTTTTTTGGTTCAAGTCGCGTGATATGCAATTTTTTATTATATTTGTTATTGTGCACTATGTGTGTTGATTCACTTATTCAATCGGTTCTTAGGTTTTTGTAACAATTAATGACTTAACAGTATAGTCGGTAGACTCTTGATTTTGTGGCATTATTAATTTGTTTTCCTATTTTGTGACAGATTATTTAGATCTTAAATTTCTCATTTATGAAAAATTAAGAAGTTTCTCAGTTTTAGTAAACTTTCTTTTCTACAAAGTTTAAGAATAAATATATATTCGAAATCACATATAGGTTTGGTAAATTTATCATTTTTTAAAAAATTACAAGCTATACAAAATTGAAAAAATTCAAAATCTAAAAAATAAAACCTATAAATTTTCTGAACAAATTGGAACATAAGATTTTATTAGTTATGAAACCGAGAAATTTATCATTTTGATGACTAAGAAATGTTTTAGTTTTGAAATTAAAAATAATAATTTTAAAACTAAAAATTATAAACAAAGAAATTTCCCGATTTTAAAAATAAAAAATTAGTTTTAGAGATGAGAAAAATAAATAAAACAAAGAAAAAAATTTATTTGTTATAAAAGAAATAAGAAATTTATCAAATTTGTAGATTTTATTAGTTTATATAATTTTATATTCAATATAGATCTTGTTTGATAGGTCTCAATGAATAGGTTTCAAAAATATTAGTTTTACTAAAAATAAATCTATATATTGAAAGTTAAAGAATTTTAAAATTTACAAGTAAAAGTTTTTATAAATAAAATTCTATCTATAAATAAGGACAAATATGTCATTATTAATTTTTATATTTAAATATGGAACTATATTTTTATAATTTTTAGCAATGAGAACAATAATTCATATAATAAAATAGCTCATATTTTTAAAAATGTGTTCTCTCTCTTTTAACACATTTTGAAAAAAATAATTGAAATTAATTCAAACTTAAATCCTATAATCAAAAAACTTATCCTTTTAAAAATATGTTCTCTCCTCGTATATTTAAAAACTTACATTTTTTAAAACATCTTTTGGTGATTAGAAACCACTTTCTATAAAGAAATTTGAGATAGGATTGATTTTATTATTTTTAGGTCTTGTTCATTTCTTATATTTAAATTCATTTTTCTACTTTTGCTGTTATTAAATTAAATTATGTTCGATAGTGTCTTTAGATCTATTACCTGCACTTTTAAGATCTTCTAAAACTCATTTGCCCAAATCATGAAATCATTTGAAAACATCCTCATATTTAATTCGGCTAGTAATACCTCTTTGATTCTTTCTGTTGGGAGAATATCCAATGCCAAAATAAAATACATGCTCGGGGATCCAAAAAATACATCTTTATTAAACTTTTAACAATTTACAATAATATAAAATTACAGAAAATGAAATAACAGGAATAACGTAAATGGAATTTGCAAACCGAGTCCTGCAATCGCAGTTTCCTTAAGAATGATTCGCCGCCTACCGAGAGTGTTGTAG
>JAOTRH010000006.1:3970911-3983015 GCA_034768845.1 Heliamphora exappendiculata
AGAAAATTAGGTGTATTGATTTAATAATTCAGCTTTTAGCAAAAAAATAAATACATGAGAATTTATGATTAGTCCCAGGTCCCTATGATATCTTTAAATTGATAAACTACCAGACCAATTGCTCTAACCATCCAATAGACATAGAAATTATAGTAAAAATGCTAAGTGTCTAGATGCAAATCATTTGGACACACTCGTTTTATTTGGTGTAAGTAAGTCATGCACAATCGTAAAATTTACTCTATGTCGAAGAGAATATTTAGATTCGTGATTGAATACGTACATGTAGATATAGTAAGACTCTAATTATAAAAATAAAAAGATTAATATTTTGGTAATAATGTTTTGGTAACTATATTTAAGTATTAGATGATATGACATTTTATGTATAATATTTAAAATAAATAGTAAGTTCATAAAATAACATAAACGCCACACACAATAAATACATTTGGAAATCTAATAAGTAAAAAAATAAATAAATATAACCATACCATCCAATCTAGTCATATCATCCTCTAGAGGAGAATTAAGAAAAAATCCTATCAGATCTAATGTTTTTGAGTGATTTTTTTTCGGACTCTTTATCAAATTCAATACACCATTTGGAGCGATCAATATAACAATGAAATAAATTTGAATTTTTTAAATTATCTTTGTTCTTATTCAAACTTATGAAATGTTATTTTTTTGGCTAATTTTTTAAAAAATTATTTAAATAAATTTAAAATTTTGTACGATGGATAATATTATTTCTTATACCACATTTAATTTGATATAAGTTTATGTGGTGTTTACCGCATAAACTTAATATTTCTGGATTACACATTAACACCAAATTATTCATTGTATAAATAACACTGTAACAAATATGAAGTGAGAAATTACTCTAAATATTATATAAAATTAATTAAATACGTGAATTTACACGTGTTGTACAATTCAATTCCTTATTATCGAATCCTAAACATACACAAGATATCAATTTAAAGGGCTCTGCTACTCTTATCGAATAATTTGACCGAAGCAGCGCACAGCAAAGGGAGGAGAAGTTATGTGACCGTAATGTGCTTTGTTTGGAATTAGTTTTTGAACATATTATTATGATCGATTCCGCTCATTATATAGAGTTCGTCAAATTTGTTATTTACATAAAAATTTAGATTGATCTGATACCTGTAACTAAACGATTGAATAATATTTGTTTAATAATTTTTTCCTCCAAAATTATAATATTTATTTATTTATTTATTTATAAAACAACATTATAAGATCTTATTCAATCACTTAACTACCAATACTGGATCAATCTGAATTTTTATATGAATAATAAACTCGATGAGCTATACGTAAAGAACGAATTCAATCGTTGAGCAAATTTGCCAAAAATCGTATAGATAACATATTAGAAAAGCACTGTTTTATCAACAAAAAAAAGACATATTGTAAAATTGATCACAATCATAAAAACATTGCTTTATACCCAAAAAGATGTATACTTAATAAATTGATCAATATTATACAACTATAAATGCTAGAATGTTAGAACTTACCATATATTTAGCTTCTCAACCTAAACCAAAGTACAATGCGTCTCTCAACTTTTTTTCCACAATTGTTGAAGACTCGAAGATAATAATGACACTAAATTTTCTTAAGCAGCAAAAGTTGCCAATGATTTATAGTTCATATGATACTTTTATCCGAGAGATGAGAGTTCGAATCTTTACAAACAAACGATAAAATTTTAAAAATTGAACCAATGAGAATGTTCTTACAGTTGTTGACACTGAGAACAATGAAAATGTTATCATTGTTTTTCATATTGAGAATGTTCTCCGTATTTTTTATTTCGGATGCAATTAATTTATTATTTTGTTTTTTTAAATATATTTTTATGATAGAAACTATTTATTCTATAATATTTATTAAGTAGATTATTTTTATAAAAAATGAAATTAATTAGACATTAATAATTTTGTGAGTAAATCACATTTATTGAAATATAAATAAATGGTAATATAATTTTACAAAAAATAATAATAAACAAAAATAATTAAATCGTGTCGTTAATAATATTCAATTAATTTAATTTTTTATGTTAATAATAAAATTAATAAATATTACAAAATAAACAATTTTATTATAAAAATATATTAAAAAAATACAATATATAAATTTTTTTTAACTATAATCAAAGCATAAGAATATTTAAACTAAAATTTTGTCAATAATTTTGGTAGAATTGCTTTGGAGGAATAGGTTTCCGCAATTTAACGTGTTTATCAAATATCATTTCGGTAGTATTACTTAAGGTGGGGATATTTGTTAAAGTTATTGTAATAGTTTTTAGTTTTTTATTATTAATTATAATTATAAATTATAAATTTTTATAAATATTTGTAATTTTTATTATAAATTATAATTATTTTTTAAAATTTTTATTAAATATTTATAATATTTATTACAAATAATAATTTATATGCTATTATATTAATAAAAAAAAAAAAAAAACAACATGACCAAGAGGTGTAGCCACTAACCAGTGACCTCCACTTCCTTGTGGCCATGGAAGTTTTCAAATAGTCAAGCAACCACCCGGTAATACCATGTATGTATGTATGTGTGTGTGTACCACGCAAAGCACTGATCAATTACTCCTTAAGCCTCTCTCTCTCTCTCTCTCTCTCTCTCAGTTACACACAACTTCCTTTTTCCGCCAATTTTTAGAGAGGAGAAAAGCAACAGTGAGACTTCTCGTGATTTGCAGCTTACCATTTTCACCATTCTATCTCTCTCTCTCTCTCTCTCTCTCTCTTCATTCAATCCTCAAACAACACCACCGTCTCTCTCCCGTGCCCTAAGCAGTCCTTTCTCTTCTCCTTTTTTTCCCCATCGCTCTCTTTCAATGTCCTCCAACTAACCCACCAGTGTGTGTGTGTGTGTGTGTGTGTGTGTGTGTGTGTGTGTGTGAATCCTAAACAACGGCCACTTCTTGTTGAAGCATAATGATCGCAGTTTCAGAGCTTCGGGTGGTTCTGATCTTGGTTTTGGGTAAGTGCTTCATTTTCGGCGTTTCTTTCTTTATCCAACCGTGTTGGTCTTCTCGTTATTTAATTCTAATTCTAAATGGAATTGGATTCGATGAAATCTCGATTTGTGTTTTGTAGTTTATTATGTTGTTTTGAATCTTGTTTTTTAATATTTTTGTTAGGGTCCCAATGCTTGTGTAGGAAATTTGAATTTGATCAAACTTCTATTCATATTTTGTTATCTGCTCTATGAAACTTCTCTTTTTGGCTCTCTGTCTTCAAACTGTGTTTTTTTCTTTCTTTTGTTTTCTTTTAGGCATATCCTGTGATTTTGATGGATTCTGGTCCCGAAGAAAGTGGGGCCTTTTATGTCTGGAGTTTGCTTATTTACTAATTTTATATTTATAGTATAATTTTCTCTTTTCTTTTGCTTTGCATTATCCCCCCGCCCCCATCGGTCCGCCCTTGTTTGTGATGATTCATGGATAAGTGTGGTGCCTGTCTCTGTATATTTATATAATATCCAAATTTGAAGCTAAAATTAGTTTCTTCTTTTTTTGTCATTTTTTTTTGTGGGCAGTGAAGCAAGGAGTGGTTTTTGTTTTGGTAATGACATCAATTTTTTATTTTTGCTATCAAGTTGCAAATTTATACCTGAAAAAGTTAATCAAAAAGTTACTATACACACACACATGTATCATTTCAATTGAAATAAAGGTATGGGTGGAGATTTTTTCCCACCGCCTCTTTCGGGTGTTAGTAATTATTATCACAAGATTTGGATAAAAACTTGTCTCGGATTTGAAGTTTTGATAGGAAACAGCTCGTTGTGTGTGTTAACCTTCTCTTTGACAGATATGTCAAACTTGATTATCTTGATTCTTGAATGCCATGAAGTAATGAAACCTCCTCACAAAATGCCTTAAAAAGCTTTAGTTCATAAACCAAATTATGGGTGCATCTGAGAATTGAGAATTGTAAGTATTTCTTCTGGAATTGAAAGTCGGCTCTCAGCTTGAATATATCTGAAACTTGGCAACTGAAGCAGGATTTGGATGTTGACTGCTTGATGGGGTATAGTATGACTGCAGTCTGCAGACAACATAGGAAGATAGATGCATGCCTTTTGGTTTTTTAGTGAGTATATGTTTGGTTTATTTTTGGTGCAGGTTTTTGAGGGATTTGCTTTAATTCTTTAGTTGACAAATTTCCAGGATAAATGGCGTGGAGTTGATCAAGTAAGTACGTTAGATTAAAAATAATAATTATTTTTTGAATATTTCAAAAAATTAAAACCAAAAGTTTTAAAAAACAGAAACCGAATATATTGTCTGGACTTTTTCTTTGAAACAGAAACCGAACATATTGAGATGTGACTTTTTCACAAAATACAAACAAACAGAAAGATTTCAATTCTTTTTTTCTCCAGAAATGCTTAATGTGTTAGCATTACCCTGCAGCGCCACATCCATGATGTGTAGTATTCAGATGCATCCAGCAAGCATGGACACCATATCTGGTACTTCTGAAATTGTTGAATCAACGGAAGAATTGGATTCAGAACCAAAAATGGATAAGCGTGTGGGAAAGCGTCGTGTGCTGAAGCCCGGTCAAATATGTGCCGTAGAGGATGATATTAATCAACTTTTTGAGGCAATAGACATCAGGAGTTCTGCTAGTAGTTCAGGTCTGTCTCAACAAATTGGTAAAGACAGTTTACGGAAGAGTTTCATGAAAAGACCAATGAGAGCTGGTTCATCTCAAGCTTCTGGAATTGGAATTTCGGAATCTGTGAGTTTGAAGCAGGCATTGAGAGGACTATGCATATCCCAGGCATCAGAGATGGCTGCTATGAAACGGCTATCAAAACCAGCCAGTTCGTCAAGGACCTCAGAAGCCGGAACGATCAAAAGATTGTATGGTGCAGTGGTAGTTGAAGCCATTGAATCTGCTTTTCCCCCTAATGAAAGTAAAGGTAACTTTGTCGAATTCTCCCTTGTTCTAGAGCGAAGCACATCAAATTCGTCTGAGAAAACTTCTGAATCTGGGCAATTACCCAAGGCAGAACTATTGACCAAAATACCACCAGGGGATGAGATTGTTCATTTGCCTACTCATGGTGGGTATGAAATTTCAATGGGAGAGTTGGGGATGAATGCAAAGCCAAAGTTGACACATTCTTCATCTCACACTAGTGGGAAACTGCCAGCATTAGATGAGATTGTTCCCGCCTTAACTGAAGTTCCAGTCAAATCCTTACAGCCAGAGAAGGAGAAGAAAGACAAGTCAAATGTTGTGTCTTCTCTATCTAGCGATATTAATGCTAGTAATAACGGTATCAAATCTTCAAGCAAAAGTCGACATATTATGAGACCAGTTTTCAGGAACAAAAACTCTGTTAAGAAGAAAGTACAGCAGGATTCAACTTCTGTCCCTAGCAGCTCCAGTCAATGTGATTGTGGAGTAGATAATGGTTTGGGTCCTAGTACTAGTAAACTGGTTTGCCAGGGACCCAACTGTTCTGCGAAGCATGGAAGTAAAGAAAAGGATAAATCATCTCCAGCTTGTGAAGTTGGATCAAATGCTATTGACTCTGGTCCTGGTAAACCAGTTCTGAATTCAAAATTTAGTAACAGAACTAGAACTGTTGTTTCAAAAGCTGATGAAAGACCAAGATCGCGAGAAAAGGCAGAGTTCTCTCAAAGCTCGAAGAGTAGTGTTGGTGAGTACAGCAGTAGTACAAGTATTAGTGAAGAGAGCACTCCAAGTGGATCCAGCCGCAGTGGCTATAGACCGCACATGTCAAAAGATTTGAGATGGGAAGCCATCTACTGTGTTCAGAAACAGCATGGGAGCTTGGGTTTGAGACACTTCAAGCTACTTAAGAAACTTGGCAGTGGGGACATCGGGACGGTTTATCTTGCTGAGCTGTCCGGCACTAACTGCCTTTTTGCTTTGAAAATTATGGACAACGAGTTTTTGGATAGCAGGAAGAAAATGCATAGGGCTCGAATTGAGCGGGAGATACTGCAAATGCTGGATCATCCGTTTCTACCTACGCTATTTGCTCATTTTACAACAGATAAGTTCTCATGCTTGGTTATGGAATACTGTCCAGGTGGAGATCTGCATGTGCTCCGGCAGAAGCAACCTAACAAGTGTTTCTCTGAACATGCAGCCAGGTAATTTCAAACTGCGATTCATCACTGATAATTTGTGCATTTTCTTTCCAGATCATAATGAAGGATCTGATGTTTGATGAGCTGTATTCTCAGACTCATATCTGCATCATTGATCTGATTGAATAGTTGGTTTATGTGTAGCGTGTAATCTTGCTTTTTTCTGCGTCAAATAATAGTGCAAGTGCACAAGAGGATCTCGAATAAAATTCAAAATTCATCAGAACTATGTTTTTTTTTTTGTTTTTTTTTTTGGGTGGGTCTGGGGTGTTGGAGTGAGGGGACTGGGAGGCATCTAGAAAAAATTCTGGACTATACTTACAGAAAGTGGAGATCAAAGCAAGATACTCTAATATGTGGTGGCAAATTGAATTTTAATTTGATTATTGTGCTACATTTGCAATTAGAAACTGAGTGGATATTTGGCCAAAGCAGAGCATAGACCTTGTTGG
This sequence comes from Heliamphora exappendiculata, assembly GCA_034768845.1. Lineage (NCBI taxonomy): Eukaryota > Viridiplantae > Streptophyta > Magnoliopsida > Ericales > Sarraceniaceae > Heliamphora > Heliamphora exappendiculata. Next base: position 3,977,575 of record JAOTRH010000006.1, read on the forward strand.
TTAGCTTCATTATAAAATGTGGACCCAATTTCTAGGTCTTTTGAGACAATTGGTGATTTAACATTGAAAACTTTTGTTTTGGGAGTTCTTGGATTCATATCTCTGCTTCTTCAATTGGTTTCCGTAGGGTATGTATGTTTGTTTGAATTCTGTTTGGTTCTTTGTTTGTCTTTCCACATGTAAAATGGGTTTCACGCACGTGAGGGTATTGGATAGTTTGATATATAATAGTGGTGTTTCAGATAACTTTTTTTATCTAGCTTTTTTTCGTCTTTAGTGAGCTTTTTCATCTTTAGTGATTTTTTTTCATCTTTAATTCAAACTTCTATACTTCTTAGATTCCTCTTGTCACAAGGAATAAAAAAGTAAAATTTCTAGATGAAAACATAAAAAAAGTTAAGAAAAGAAAAAATTGTTTTCAACAAAAATACAACTTTGTTTTGTCTTTAGTGAACTTTTTTCAATATTGGTCTAAGATTTTTTACTTTTGATTCCTGGTAATGAGAGGAATCGGAAAGTAAAATTTTTAGACAAAATGAAAAAAGTTTAGAAAAGACAAAAAAAAAGAAGCTATTTTGGATAAATGTTGTACCAATTTCCTAATAGCTTTTAACTTTTGGGAAAATTGATGCTCTAACAAACCTAAAATGATTTAGGGAACCCATTCAGGAACCAGAATGATGACATCGTCGTTGGGGTTAATCTTGCATTTAACTTGGCTACTTCCGTGCTACATGTTCAATATTGCTTCTTTTTTAGTCATTTTTTTCTTCATTCCCCGTCCTATATATCAGATGGTTTTAGAAGGTTGAAAATGTGTATTGAACAATAATGCAAGGTGAGTACTACTAACCATGTATGCTTTTAATGAACTGAGCAATGTAGGATTATTTGTTTTACTTTAAATGCAGGGGAAAATTTGATGCACAGTTTTGGGGCGAAGGGAGATTAGGATAAAAGCCCTTTGTGGCTCACACCCTGGTTCTTGCTTTTCTTTCTTTGGATTCATTATAAAACTTTTTAAATCTGTGAGGCTCCACTTTTTATTCGCCTTATATTTACTTTTCTCTGAACAATATTTAGTCCTTGCACGTGCTTTAATGGAATTAATCCGTGAAATTGTGGAAGGCCTTAACTAACAATTGCTGGAGAGGAAGCAATAAATTGGGGTGCGTTATAACTTGTTTTATTAGGACTAACTAGCTTTAGGAAGTTTACAAACATTGAAAGGTGTAGTACTAACAGAAAAAAGGGTCTAAGTTCAAGGAGTGCATTATCATTGCTGCTCCTCTGTCGCATTGAGTAGTGGTTTTCCTAGCTTAAGCTTTACTACGTAGTAAGTAAAAATTGAATCCTTTTCCCTTTTCAGAGCTCTTATCTGGTCAATCAGTCAATAGAATGCGTGAAGCACAAGCACTAATGATTTTGTGCCTCTCAGATGATATGTGAAATGCATCCAACAATTAGTATGCGGTTCTAATCAATCTATAAAAAAAGAAGAAAAAACTAGAGTGTGGTTCTGCACCTGGATGTTTTTTTCCCCCTTATTTCAAGGTGTTCGAGTCAACTTATGCGTACCTCGACTAATCTCTAGGGACAAATTTCACTGTCCACTAACATCCTTCTCCCTCTGTAACCAACCAGCCATTGAGGAAAAGACTGCAAAACGCTCATTCAAATTACCCCTACAACCTTCTTTGTACTCCTTTCGTCTCTTCCTAATTAACAACCCATCAGCACCTCTAACCCCATTACATGAGAGTGTTTACCAAATCAAATCAAACCAAACCAAACCTTTGTCCTAATAAATTGGGATCGACTACATGAATCTTTTTACGTCATTCTGCTCTATTAAACTAGCGATTTTATTCATGATTTTGTCGTTTTTTTACTATTGCATCAACTGATCTACGTTGTATGTGTCCAAACTACTTTAATTTATTTTTTTTCAAATTTTGCTCAATTGGTGTGACTCTTACCATTCCATGGATCTTTTCATTTTTTTTTTTATCTTTTTTAATCTTACCACACATTCACCTTAACATTCTCATTTCTGCAATACTCATATTATTCATGTGATTTTTCTTAATAGCCTAACATTCTCTCCCATATAAAATCGCTATTTTAATAGCTGTCTTATAAATTTTTTTTTAATTTTGTAAATATCTGTCGATCACGTAAAATTTCGGCAGTACTCCTCCACTTGAGCTAACCAAATTTTGATTCTATGAGTTACATCATTTGCAACCTCCCCGTTTTTGTTAATAATCAAATCTAGATAATAAAAATATTCACTTTTAGGTATCTCTTTGTTTTGAATATTTATCTTTCCACAATTAATACTCCTATTACTACTAAAATTGTATTCTATATATTCAATTTTGTTCCTACTTACTCAAAACCGTTTTGATTCTAAAGTTTTCCTTCATATTTCTAGTTTAGCGTTAACTCCACTACTAGTCTCATTTATTAAGACAATATCATCAGCAAACAATATGGGACATCATCCTGAATATGTCCAGTCAACTCATCCATAACCAAGTCAAAGAGATAAGGACTCAAAGTCGATTCTTGGTGTAATCTTACTGTAATCCGGTACATGAGAGTGTTTAGTGTAGCTAAAATTATAAACTATAGATTATAGTTGAAAAAACGTTATTATAATTTCAAATAGAAGTTACAAATATTTGTAAAAAACGTAAACGTATAACTTCAAGTAGTTGAATTCGTATTTGTTGATTTAGAATCGTAAGTTACAAGCAAAAAGTTATTAGCACACTTGTTTGAATTTTCTTTACTTTTTTGTTGAGTTATAAGTTAAAAGTTGAAAAATAATTTCTAACACACACATCCTTGTCACCACAAATAAGGCGAAGGGCACAACAAAAATTTACACCACTGTCTTCAATACCCACTGCAAAATCATCACTACCTTCATATTCCTAGTCATCCCTCTCACTGCTTCAAGTGTTGCCACCTCCACCTTTCTCACACTTTTTGTGCCTTTGTGCATGTAATCAGACCACGGACGATTGAATTTGGTACTTGGGCAGAAAAAATTAGCAATTGAAGACAACAATGGCAATGATGAAGACACTCTTTTGTCCATGACCACTTTTTGTGTCACCCATTCTTTCTTGTTCTTCCTCTTCTCCTGATGGTGTTGCAATCTTGTGTTACAAAAAAATTGCCAAGACTAGCAATTTGCATGTTTTAGCGCACATTCTGAAACATGATATTTTTATTTTGAAATGGCAAATTTAACTATCTAACCCTTGAGTCTTTCCTAGTTATTTACTTCTCTTTTTTTGTATGAGAAAAAAATGACACGTAATAAACTAAAGTCTAGTAGAAATAGGGTTTTGACACGATAAATGTATTAAATTTTTTTTGTTTCAATGCTCCTAGAAATGTGTTTTATAGGAAATAGTTTGGAAATTAATATTCTATTTTATATGATACTTGTTTGAAAGAAAGTGCATTATATATTCTAGTATATACAAGCCCACCCCTATGGTAGGCTTGGCACAACAATAAAGTTGCTCCATTGCAATCTGGGTGTCGTGGGTTCAAATCACGAAAACATCTTATCTGCATGGGGGGGATTGGTTGTGTACATTGTACCCTTTCCAAATCCCGCAATGTTGTAGTCTCGTGCACTATGCTGTCATTTTTTTATAAGCTTACTCTTATTGTACCGCAACTTTAGACATGTAGATTATTATGCCCTTGTACCCATTCCTTGTAACAGAACGATATTTGTTCTAGATACCAAAGGTGCAATCTTTGAGAGAATGGAGTGAAGGAAATGCATGTGAGATGCCTTCTCCATATTGGATAAGATATTGGTGGGTGAAGTGGTGACAACAGCTACTGTTGTGGGCCTTTGGTGGCTGTAGTGATAGTAAGAGCTCAGGCCAACTAGGAGCGCAAGTTATCGTACTATTAATGTAGGGTGTTTTTGTTGTTAGGCATAGTATGGGCACACGTATTCCTGTAATTTCAGAAACCTGGGGCAATCTTCCTGTAATTGTCAGGAAACTGAACTTGTTACTGTAATTTTTGCTTCTCTTTTAACAAGTGTACTATCTTTTTACATTCTCTTTGCGATGATAATGTATGGAGAGGATGCCTAGAATGGAAGAGGGATTAAAAATATGTGCCTTTTTTGGACACAAACAATGTTATCCTTTGTCTTGTAATCTTTTATGATCCAATTTCATGCAGGTTTTATGTTGCTGAAGTCCTTCTGGCATTGGAGTACCTACACATGCTCGGCGTTGTCTACCGTGATTTAAAACCTGAAAACATCTTGGTCCGAGAAGACGGTCACATCATGCTTTCGGATTTTGATTTGTCGCTCCGATGTGCCGTCAATCCAACGCTGCTCAAATCATCTCCAATTGTTGAATCCCCTAAAAGGGACTCAAGTCCGTGCACAGAATCTAGCTGCATACACCCTTTCTGTCTCCAACCATCCTGGCAAGTCCCGTGCTTCACCCCTAAGCTTATATCTGCTGCAGCAAAAACCCGAAAGCTTAAAGCCGACCCTGCTGCTCAAGTCAGCCCACTTCCTCAGCTTATAGTAGAGCCAACCGGTGCCCGATCCAATTCCTTTGTTGGAACTCACGAGTATTTGGCTCCGGAGATCATCAAAGGAGATGGTCATGGGAGTGCCGTTGATTGGTGGACTTTTGGAATCTTCCTATATGAGCTAGTGTACGGGAAGACACCCTTCAAGGGTCCCGGGAACGAGGACACATTATCAAATGCGGTGTCAAACAGTCTCAAGTTCCCCGGGAGCCCGGCTGTGAGTTCTCATACTAGAGATTTGATAAGAGGGCTGTTAGTGAAGGAACCTGAGAATAGGTTAGGTTCTGTGAAAGGGGCAGCCGAGATCAAGCAGCACGCGTTTTTCGAGGGCCTTAACTGGGCTTTGATACGGTGTGCAGTGCCGCCGGAGCTTCCCAAGATGTGTGATTTTGGAAGCATCATGGTCGCGGCCACGACAGATGGGTCCTCAAAGAAGAAGAAAAGTTGCAGGTGCCCGGATGAGTTGAAGAGTAGAGGAGAGAATTTGGAGTTTGAGATGTTTTAATAAAGCTTGAGCCTTGAGCTAGTTTGGTGCAGGAGAGGAAGGGGTTTGGTTTTTCATGTTGAAAATGAGATTTCTCAACCTCGTTGTATCTGAAATGTAGCAGATATGCAAGTGTAAATGTAACTTCAAAAATTGGCGGCAAGTTCAAGATTATGACATGCTGTTACCGTCATAATAATTTATTTGTTTATTCTAATCTGTTTGTTAGTAAAAAAAAATATTGTTTAGTTAAATTATTATATTTTTAAATTTTTTTTTATTAATATGATTGATTTTTTTTTTAAAAATGGTCAAAATATTAAAAAATCTTAAAAGATGAAAAATATCAAATAAGTCATACTTT
>JAOTRH010000006.1:3983115-3996109 GCA_034768845.1 Heliamphora exappendiculata
CTTTTTGGATTTTTCTTTTCGAAACGATTTGTAGAAATATAAACTTAATGTCAAACTTCTAAAATGTTCAAAAAATACAAAAAATAGGTCAAGAAATACTGATTGGGATAATTGTGTATTTGATTTTTTTAAAATTTTTTTTAATGAATTTCTTTATCCTTGATTAAACTATTATAGTTTTTGGACTTTTTTGATTAAAATGAGCTAGAAAATTAAAATATTTCAATCATAATATAATTTTTTTAGAAAAAATAAAAATAAGTTAATAAGTCAAATTACATGTTGTTTACTGTCGTTTTTAGTGAAATTTTTTTAAAATTTTAATAACTTTTTAAATTTCTCTTACCGAGACAATTCAAAAAATTTAAAAAAAATCTAATTAAAAGTAACAAGAATACAGAAAAAACAACAATAAATAAAACTCTCACAATTTAGCTTGTGTTTGGAGTAGCTTTTTTTTTTATAGGTATTTTGGCTTTTTGAATTTTTTTATAAAAAAATAAATATAAAAAGATATAGAAATAGCCAACTTAGCTAAATTAGTTGTTTTTTTTACAGGCTCTTAAACAAATATTTTTAAAAAAAAATTAAGCCAAACAAAGACTAAAGCTCCGGGCGAAAAAGATTTAGCCCAAAACGTTCAATTTGTGGAAATTCTCCAAGCGGTGGGGAGAAAGGGCGAGGGGCGGCTGGAGAGGCCGTGACGGGCAAGTGGATGGGCATGATGAGGTTGAAGATGATGGTAATTTGGGGGAAAAATCTTTTCTTTCTTTCTTTTTTTTTTTAATAAGTTGGTTGGCTGAAAAACTGTCAGTTAACCCGTCTAATAGCGTTTACCGGTTTTTATTATTTATTTTATAATAAATAAAAATATATTTTTATTTATTTTTATTAAAAAAATAAAAATATATTTAACCGATAAATATTTAAAAAGTAATGGGCAAAGAAGTTCTAAACAATTGCAAGGTGGTCAAAAGTAATAATTGAGAGTATTAATGTAATAATAGGAAGTAGCGATGATGGTTAGAAACGGTAATCGTATATAATGATAGGAGACGATGGTCGTTAGTGGTGGTCGAATGTGATAATAGAAAATAATAGTTGAAGATAGTGACGAAAGACATTAATCAGATGTGGTAGCCAAAAGAAGTGATCGGATGAAGTGACTGAAAGTGGTGGTTGAATGTGATGAATGAAAAAATATAAAATAAAAAATTGTTTATAACGCAAATAAAAATACATTATTTTTGTTTACAAAAATTTAATAAAATTTTAAAACTATTCATATTTTTTAAAATAAAATAATTATCAAACATGTTTTTACTTGCAATTTATAAAAAAAATTTAAAAACAAAAACAAAAATTAATAAACATAAATGTTATCAAACAAGAAGGCTTTGGGATAGTTTTTGCATGGTTTTGTTTATTTTTGTCATTTTTAAACTTTTAGAACTTTTAACCTTTTTGTAACCTTTTTAGATTGAGAAACAAGCGAAAAAATTTGAAAAAATTTATTAAGGACAAAAATTAGTATCATAAAAATTAATTTAAAAGCGTCATAGTCTATTTTTTAAAAAAATTTATAAAATAACCTCTTCTAATTTAATATTAAGCAAATTTACCCATAAAATTGTCCTTTTTGCTCGCAAACTATTTTAATTATTTTAAACACCCTTCGTCATCTCATCATCCTTTTCAACTCTGGCCATCGCTAATGGGCACTTTTTGATGACGGATTTTGAGCACTTCTTGTGACCTACAATTGTCCTTCAATGCAATCTTTGACAACCTACAAAACTGATAAAAAAAAGGGTAATTAAACTTGATAAATTTTATTATTAGTTTCATCACCAGCTACAAAGAACATATAAATTTCATTAATAACTACATTTCTACACTAAAATACATTTTAATTCACCAAGCACTACCCACATAAAACAAATAAACTTTAATATTAATTGTATTCAAACAATAAACTTTGTCTTTTTTTAATTAAATCATACTTATCTATTATCACCATACTATAGTAAATATTTACTCTTTTATTTAAAATTAAATTTATATATTGTTTAAGAATTACTCGAAAGTAGATGGAATTGATTGTCAGAAATCATCGAAAAATCGTCATACGTAGTCATCGAGAAATTGTGTGAAGTCACCAATGATTGTCAGAAGTGGTTGTTAAAAGTAATCACTGGTAGTCGTCAACAAATATTAATTGTATTCAAACAGTAAATTTTGTATCTTTTTTATCAAATCATACTATATCTATTGTCGCCATACTATAGTCAATATTTACTCTTTTATTTAAAATTAAAATTATATATTATTTAAAAATTACTCAAAAGTAAATGGAGGTAATTGTCAAAAGTAATCAAAAAATTGCCAAGCGTAGAAATTGCGTAAAGTCACCAACGATCGTCGGAAATAATTATTAAAAGTGATTACTGGTAGTTGTCAATAATCGCCGATTATAATAGAGGTAAAAAAATTAGTATAAAAAATAATATGAATATTTTTTATTTAATTTGACTCGATAAATTTTAAGAGTTATTTTTTTCTTGAATCAAATGTTATATTATATCTTTATTATAGATCTTATATTTATCATATTAAATGGCATACAATTAATGTTTAATTTTGTATTTTAATATTTTTATTTTCAATTATTCTATTTTATCATATTAAAAGATGTACAATTTGCTAGTATTTGAATATCCGAATGATTCGACCAATTCGAAATTAACAGGAAAACTGACGATGAGCGCACTCAACAGTAGATTGCCATCCAGCTCATATTCGCTATACTCTCACCACTCTCTTCCCTCTCTAAAATCCCCATTTCTCCTTCTTCTTCTTCATCATCCGAAACAATACCCAGTTCTGCAAAATTCGTTCAATCCACTGGGAGACAGCCGAAGACGAAGACGAAGATCCACGAGCGCAGCTCCAATGGCTTCAATTTCATCAACCACAGAGTCAGAGACGAAGACGAAACCCTTCTCGGTCCTCTTCGTGTGCCTTGGTAACATCTGCCGAAGCCCAGCCGCTGAGGGTGTCTTCACAGACCTCGTCAAGAAAAGGGGCCTCGATTCCAATTTCAAGATTGATTCTGCCGGTACCATTAATTACCATGAGGTATACACATCTTCTATACACATGTCGCGTCTCCCTTTTTAGGGTTTAATTATTGCGTAAAGCTCCCCGGAATTGCTTCCCTCAAGACGTCTCCCTCGAGAGTCCCGCAGAGATGATAATGTATAAACATATGTTGAAGATAAATTCATATTTGTGAAAATGATAGGTTCAATGTATTGATATTAGAATTTTTTTGTTTCTATTGGTTTACTAACTTCAGGTTTGATCATTAGATCCATTAACAAAATACATTTGATTTTACAAAACGAACGGTTTAAGTTTATAATGATCTGTTTAAATTTAAAAAGTACATCTTGTAAAATGAAATGCAATTTATTTATACACATATCCATGTCAAATATAGATGAATTTTTGCATAAAAGATAATTTTTATAAGGCTTTCGAGATAAACGGTTGGAATTATCAACGTAGGCCCACCGCTAGGTCCACAAAATAGGGTTGGCTGCTTCTTCTATTGATGTGATTCCAATAAGAGAGGATATGCAGTTTAGCCCGATAGAGAAAACGGTGCAGTTGAGAGAGGGACTCTTGAGGCGAGCTTAACCCTTAATTACGTGCCCTATAAATTGTTATTTGGTGATTGATAATGGATTTCCTATGATTTGTTTGTTCTTTGGAAGGGTAATGAAGCAGACCCAAGAATGAGGGCTGCTGCTAAAAGGCGCGGAATCCGGATAACTTCAATATCAAGGCCAATACGGCCTAGTGACTTTAGGGATTTCGATCTTATTCTTGCAATGGACAAGCAAAACAAAGGTGGGAGGACATAAATTAAGGCCTTTACTGGTAACTAACTGAAAAGTTTTTTTTTTTTTTTTGCATTTTTAATCTAAGTAAGTCGTTTGGTAAATTAGCTTTTAAGCTAGTTTCTTATGATGTTTATTGATTGGGTAAGATTTTAATTTTTTTTCTTTCTTGTTCAAATTGGACAGAAATTGCATTCTATATAGCTGATTATAATGATTATATATATAGACATTAGTAGTAATAAGTTATCAAGTAGAGTTATTAACTTATTATATTTTAGAATGGGGCGGAAGTTCGAATATAGTTTTTTAAGAATTAGTGTTTGGATTTGATTTTTTTAGTTTTTTTAACCATTTAGATTTTTTGTTCTTTTTAACAAACGAGCTATATTGGCTTTTTAGCTAAAAGGGCCAAAACCTAGGTAACCAATCCGGGCCCAAGTGTACTAGATTTATGGGTATTGTTTAACATTTTTTTTCTTTTTGGTTATTTGATATTGAATTGGATTGAATAAACCATTAGCTCATAAGCATTATACATTAGCTATATGCACAAATGTATTTGTTGTTTGCTAAAATTTTTGGCTGTTGGTGTTCTATAAAGAGGATATACTTGGTGCTCTGGAGAGGTGGAATTTTAGGGAGAACTTACCTGCTGATGCACATAAGAAGGTCAGTAGAGGGGTGCTGGGTATTCCAATATAGTTTTGATGGTTGATCTTATCATCTAATGCATATGCTGATCGTGCAGGTCCGGTTAATGTGCTCATATTGTAAGAAGCATGATGAAAGTGAAGTTCCTGATCCTTACTATGGTGGACCACAAGGTTTTGAGAAGGTAATATGTTATGTAACATGAATGGTTTATGGTTTGCAGTCTTAGGTTACTTCCATGAAACGAATCTGTTGCATGTTAATATTGCATAAATTTAGTAATATTATTATTTTTGCATTACATTCCCTGGACGCTCCTTTTTCCCTATAAATTTCATAATTCATTTTAATATACCATAATCATGATAAAAATTTCCAAAATCCCACCCAAGCGTAAATATTCAAAGAACATCTCAAATGAGATATTTGGGGATAAGCCTGGAAGTAGTTACACCAGTTTTCTCAAGTTTTGAGATTTTAACAAAGTCTTGTGTGTTGGATGACATTGAGGGATCGTTCTCTTGATGACCTGGTCTACCAAGTATCATAGGCAGGCAAAGTTTCCAGAGAGAGATTTTGTTCTCTGTTTTTTTCCCCTCCTTTCGTGTGATTTCAGATTTCCTCAAGTTCCCCTCCTCTGATAGTGTGAAGGAGTTCTTTTTGTTCTAATAATCGAAGAATTATGCCACTGATGTTAACAGAACAAACGTTAATGCTAAGTTTTGTAGGACCGTTAAGAGAGAATAGAAGAGAAGGTTTTTTTTTTGAAATCTTTCCTCTCTTATTTGGTTGCTTGAGGACATAAAAGAAAAGAAATAGGGAGGAAAGTTTTTAAAATATTTCAAAAGGTTTTCTTCCACCTTCTTGGAGTGAATATTTAGGATAATGTATTTCTTGAAGTCACAGATACTTTACAAGAAGCCTTAAATATTTTATGCACTTTCTTTTCTCTCCACTTTTTTTTTGGGGGTAATTAATCTCTCCATTTTCTCTCATAACAAACTTCCTCTTTTCTCCCTACTTTTATCTCTTATCTTCTCTTCTTTTCCCTCCCATTTCTCCTCCACCAAACATACCATGAATATCTAAATCTAGAAGTGAAGGGCATATGAAAATATGCATATTCTTACCCTCTTGAGCTGATCACTCGATGTCCCTTTTCCTTTCTCTTGTTTGAGAATATCCATTACATGGTGAATGCTATTCCCTGCTTTATATTGTATAGTTTTGTGAGGCACATTTTATTAGATTGTTGTTCAATACATGTTCGTTTTTTCTGTGATTTCCCCAACCAAAAAAAAGCTGTCTCTCCCTCTCTTTTTAACACACGCGTGCTCGATTACGTGCCAAGATTTGTATGAATCATCATGCGGGTGTATCTAGAAATTCAATTTGGTACTTTACAAATTTAGAGGAGTCTATGACAAGTTTTTTATTGATCTTTCGGATGTGGATTTGAAGGAATATGTACTTGAACTTGAAAAGAAAGATTATAATACCAAAGAAGGGTTTGCCTGTTTTTGTCACCCTTGGTCACCATTTCCGCCCTCTTTCTATAGTTTACATTCATATAAAAATGATTTTACATGTTTCTGACCGTTGTTTTTTCTTGAGTCTATCACTGTATTTTGTCCACACATCATAGGTGAGACCCAAAACCTCATATCCACTATTTCTTTATGTTTTTTGGCAAAGAGTAATTTTTACAATTAATTTTAAGTTTCATCATCAACGATGTTGTCAGTGATGCAGATATGAGTGGAAGAATTTGTCACATGACCTTAGATCCCTTCCTTTTTGTGACCAATTAGACTGTGTATTAGTCTTTGTCTTTAATCTTCAACTTTTTGATTCAACAATGGAGTCAATATTTGAGACCTCTGCAAGTCAGACCATTCAAGAACAATTAATTTGCCAAGTCATTGGGCTATTCTTCATTGAACTGGTTGGTAAGAACCCACAGGGAATGGTTCGATGGCTTCGGTGGATTAGTTGTTCTTGAATGCCAAATTTAATCTAGGCTCCATGATTGATTTTGCGGTTGAAGACAAAGACAAGAAAACAACATTGGTCACGTGACAGATCTGTCCTTCGAATCAATCCCATTGTCGGTGATCAACCTTGGAATTAATTGGTAGAACTACTTTCTTTGTCTTAAGAAAATATCATTTTTCTTGAATCTAGACAACAAATGACCGAAAGAGAAACATCGAAAAAATGATATTTGACTAACATCATCTAAACACTAGGGGCATATTCGTTTTATAGGTTCCTCCTAATTCCATTGGATCATTAGGGACGCAGTGTGCTAGTCTTGAGACTTTTAAGTCTTGTGGATGTTTTTAAAGAAATACCAATGTTTTGAAATGTAACTGTTGAGCAAATTGGATAATTCGGGTCCAATGTCACTGTTTTTAGTGTAGTGTCAAATAGAATTGGAGTGTGAGCATAATTACCGCATAAAATATATTTGAAATTATACATAAATAAACATATAAATACTGAAATTACAAGAAATGAAGAAAATAAAAAGCCACATTTTATGAATTATTTCGTCTATTATTGCTTCCATGATATCATTTTGTGTAGTATTGAGTTAAAACTTTTTTGAAACAACCTCTGAGTTAAAACTTTTTTGAACACTTTGAGAGGATTATACTTATTGATTAATTATTACAGAAAAGAAACAAAAAAGTGTTGAAGGAAATCCAACAGCGTTTCAACTCCCCTGCTAGAACACTAGAAAAACTTTTTAGTTCACAATCCCACATTGGTGGGACACTAAACAATAAACATGGATGCCTTTTGCCTCTTATTTAAAGCCTCTCTTTAGCTTTCAATCCTAAATTGGTGGGAGACTAAAAATGGAAGCCTTTTGACTTCCTATTTGAACTGTGACATCTCAACTTCTAAACATCAGGAAACGCAATGTAACTAATTATAAAAAGGATTGCCTTAAAATCATTGACAGATCCACTGGTTTAAGTAAACCGTAACCAATTCTGCCGGTTCACCAGTACTGTGATTTTGCGTGATCTACTTAAAAAAATGATAAGTACACTGGTATTACCAAAACAAAAAGGAATTGATTTTCACTTTGGCTCTAGCTTATCTCAGCAGTAAGTAAACTATTAATTCTTTTTTTGTGTCATAGATAATTTATACAGAAGCAAAAGTGATTAGTTACCCTAATAGTTTGCGTCTGTTTTTGCTAGAACTTGATCTTTGGCCGTGCTAAACAGGTCTGTTTTTTCAGTCCACCTTCTCCACTGTTATAGGTTTCGATAATTTATAGACTACCTGCCTTTTTCTTACCACTTTGTCCTTTTTCCTAATGATTAGCCTTTTTCATGTCCTTAAATTGTGGGCATCATGGCATATCAGTGCTGCTATCTTGCTCGTTCTTCAGATTTATGCATCTTAATCCACTTTTTCCTATTTGATATTGCCTTTGTTGTTTCTCTATTGCACTCAGTTCTTACCTATCATTTCAGTTTTGGCCACTTGGAATTTTAGAAACTTTTAAACTTCTTGAGCATAGAAGATTTTGGGCACCAAAAAGCTAAATTCTTCTCGCATTCTCATGAAATTTCTCAAGTGATTGATTTAGCTACTATCATTGATAAAATTAGAATCCTCCATCCCAAGATCAACAAGTGATCCATACAGATCCTAGCAATTTTGTGGTTTCGAGTTGGCTCTATTGATTTTCCTTCGTGACTTCCTGCATGGTATTTTTCTTCCATTCAAAATGTGGAACCCAATAAGCTAAAAATAGAGTGATAGTGGTGTAATTGAAATTATGAACTTATAGATTTTATAGCTGAAAAGTTGTGATTATAACTTCAAGTTTATGCAGAAATTACAAATGTTTCTTATACCTGTAAGCTTGTAGCTTTAAGCACTAGAATTTGTACTTATTGACTTAGAATAAGAAGTTACAAGTAAAAAGTTAATTTACTAATCCCCATCAATATCATCTCATGGCAGGTTCTCAATTTACTTGAAGATGCTTGTGAATCACTCTTGGACAGCATTTTGGCAGAAAATAGTCACATTTTGGGTTCCTAGGTCCTCCGTGGAAGCTGATGGATTCCATTACAGGCTCCTCCTGCTAATGAAAGGAATTTCCAGTTTTCTGCTAAAGTTCAAGCACAGGTGAGAAAACCTTTGCTGGTTGCATATTGACTTATTTACCATTAAATTGGAATTGTATTTGCTAGTATTGGGCAGGGTTGTTGAAACTTGAAATAACCGAAATTCCGGTGGAATTATGAGTTTTTTTTTTTTGTCATCAACTAGTGCATACCAATATTGACATATTGTGCCACAATGTTTTCATTAATGAATAGAGTGTTGGAATTTCAAAAATATTGAATGGAATGATGAGAGTTCTTGACATTCCAGAAGTCTTGTATGGAAGAGTTCTAATGGGACTCCCATTTTTTGCTAACAGCCCGTTTGGTTTGGATTGAGTGATTTGAGAGGAAATGAAAAGAAACTCAAATTTCTCCTCTCTATTCACTTATTTGGATTAATAAACACAACAGAAATGGAGGGTTTATTTTTTTTGTAATGAACATTTTTTGAATTTCTCAGAAACTGGAAAAAGTTGGAGAGAGAAGACACTTTAAACTTTGCAATTCCGAATCAACTTTTAAAAATAAATTCAAAGCACACTGTTGGGGTTAAATTGGTAAATAATACTTAATACGTTTTTCCTTTTATTTAAGTTAACCAAGCAAGATAGGTGAATAATAACCTTTCTTCTCTCTTTTTTCGTTTATTCAAACAAAAATAAGGTAGAATATATATCTTTTTTCCTCTTAGAACTTCAAAGTAATTTGATTCCCGAAATGTACTGTAACGAGAACGCTATCTTTTCACATTTTATTAATTGGTACCAAATATAAGTGGTAAAATTCAAAAAATCAATGTAATGATAATATATATATATATATATATATATATATAAGATAGTAAGCAAAATGTAATTCTCAATGATTTAATCTGGTAGAGCAAACGGATACAAATCCAAATGTGAATGGAAAATACCAGAGAGAGAAACGTTGTACATTATCTGAATGATTCCAGAAGAATCTAAACCAAACATAGACCCATTTTTTTTCTCCTAAAAAATAAAATCTATGTATATATATATATATATATATATATATATATTTTATAATTAAGTGTATGAGCCGTCTTGCGTATACCTCAATTAATTCAGAAGTCCTAAAACAAATAACCGAACAAAGTTCCAACTACTCTAAAAAGATTTGAAGTCATAATAATTGAAAAGCAAATTCAAAGCTAGACTGTCTAAGCTACTCTCACGATTTAAAATTTAAAATTTAAAATCTATGCATACTTCAACTTCTCAAGATGAGAGGAAAAAAGTGCAACGAGAATTTCTAACTCGAGATCTTGGAATTCGTGTCAAGCAAACGTAGGATTTTTTTTTTTTTGTAAGTCACATGGAGGCATTTTCCTGATTGATTGACAATCTTCCAATAGAATGTTCAGGAAAAATAAGAAGCCAACATCGTTGCAAAGATCAGCAAGTTTGTTCCCCGCTCCTTGATTATAAATTCTCAATATTTTCCTAAAGACTTTCTAAGACAATAACCAGATTTACAGCATAAAGACAAAAACTAACCCTAGTATGAACAACAAAAGTTGAATATTTCTAATGTATAGAGTGTTGATTTACTGATCACCTGTAAATCAAAATCTGTCTTCCTGATCACCAAAAAGGAAATATCGACCAAGTTGTTTAACTTTAAACATCATTTGTATTATTAGGGTCGTTGTCATTGTCACCTTCATAATATTCATCATCCCGCTGGATTTGCTTGTCTCGCGTGTGCTCTGGAAGAAAACAGTTTAGTTTTGAGATCAGTATCATATATTGGATGCAATAAAACTATAATAATCAGAAAGAAACAAAAAAAACTATAATAATGAGAATGGATTGCAACCCAAGTGTGACTATCTTGGTGGTTAGGGATGACAATTTCACATGCTCTGCTCTGGCTTCACATGTCCGTGCCTCGCTATGTACAGTTTTTCCCACTCCCGATAACAAATGAGACATGAACAGTATTTATTTTCTTCATCCCATTTTACCCTGAACTTTCCCAGTTATATAAAATAAGCAACGATATATTTATGCATACATATATATTGAAAAAAAAAACATAATATACTAAAACATAAAAATATTATATTTATCTATTATTTTCACCAATACTTCTTACTGGCTACTGCTCATACTTTTTAATTCTAATAATTCATCAACTATTAATTTTTTTTATTTGTCCTATTATCTAGAACTCTTATTAGTATCACGTCTCAATCCCACCCCGCCCTCATTTTTTCCCCAATCTTTTGTCCCGACTCCCAACTCCGATCAAATAAGAGATGAAAATGAGACTACATCCCCGCCCGCCCCACTGCAATTCTTATAGGTGGTATGTGTAATTGTTGAAGTTCCACTTACGATCTATACGTTCATCTTGATTCTGCTCGTCTTCATCAAAATCAGGAATATAGAAATCCGGGGGAACCTGCAAACATAAAAACATTTCAGTCCATTTGGTACTGTTAATTGGTTTTGGCTTCCTTTTTTTCTTCTCTTTTTGGCATCACAAATATGTGTTCTTTTATTGAGTCGGTGAAGTTCGACTCAGTTCATCGCACTATAATCCTTGCAGTGGAGGTCAGCTAATGTTCAGGTATTCTACATGCATTGTAGTTGACCCTTCGTCACTTTTTTCCACATCTAAAAGCCTTTTTGAAAAACCAGCGAGCACTGCTTGCTTGGCATTCGTCAAGTGCTTGAGGGCTTCTTGTCCAGTACCACGCGCCCAATAAGAGCTTGATGAGAGCTTGAGAGCTAGCAACGTTCCAATTCCACTACCATTTGTGTGCCAAGAACTTGATAAGGGCTTGAGCACTGGCTTTCAGTGCATAGAATAGTGCTCGTCTAGCGATGCACATCAAGTAGCAAGCGCCCGATAAGTGCTCATTTCGTGCTCGAGCGCTGCGCGAGACACGTTTAGTGTTCAGGATTTTGATGCAGTCATTTCCATGCAATGTGTGAGCGTTTGGACTTAGTCGACCTGAATATTCTACATATTACACCGCAAAGTCTTATGATGCAGGAGATAATATTATTTTTGATTCGGCAATGAATCCCATTTTCTGTATTCCGCATGTTCTTTGCACTAATTCTAAATACTGACTGCTCAAATTTGGACATAATGTGAACTCAACTGCACTTATTGATTATTCATGTCCATGCAATGTCCTTACACATGCCAAGGAAATGCCAAGGAAAGTTATGGAAAACTATCAGAAGTAATTCTATTTCAAATTTCCAATGGTTTATAACTATAGTGCATGCTGATTTGTGGTTCAACTGCTAGGCCAATGCCAATGGAAGGTGCTAATAGCTGAGAGTTCGAAGCTGCTTGAATATAAGCATCATGGCATTCAGGTAAATGACTATAATTAATGATGGCCAACCAATGTTTTGAAAAATAGAATGTTCATCAACCGGACAAGGCATTGGCTCACAGTTCACCAGTTGTTCTATGGTTTGAACAGTTATGTCATGCTGATGTCAAACATATCTAATCATGAATGCACATTCAAAAAATGAAATCACGAAGAAGGTAAAATATGGAGCTGAACACAAAAGAAATACATGAATTTCACCAAGAAGAATTACTTATAAGACTATTGAAGTACAGCAGATACTCATCAAATTAGAAAACCCATAAATTCGGAAGCAAAAGGAAGATGACGTGGGGATTGGACTTCGCACAAACTACAGATATATCACCGGATCAATATCCCGTAGTTTGCAACTTTGGCTAACAATTAAGATCATGCAAATAACCCTTCGATATCCAAAGAAAATTATGTTTCTGTTGAAATGCCCAACCCTATGTATCACCTTTATTAATTGGATGTTCGTCAACAGATTATAACAAAATTAGGAAGATCAATATGAGAACCAGCAAGTCTGATTATTTTATACTGTGTAAGAACCCATCAAGATATCCAGACAGGAAGATAAGAAGAGAAAGAGAGAGAAAAGAAAAATGGAGATTTTGTCTTAGATAAAGGGGCTTATTAATGTTGAACTAGTAGGGAACTGTGATGATCTACTTACCTCTTGCATTTGCACACTGGGAGCATGCTGAATGCAACGAATATTCTCCAACACTTGCATTTTGATTGTACTCAGATATGACTTGCTATTTAAGTTCTCCTGCACAATAACAAAATAAAAACAATAATCTTGTAGCCTCTTTGGGATGTCTAAAAGAAAGGAGTCAATAACAAACTAATTTTGGGTAATTATTTTTGAGAATTTTAGTTATTGTTGTTTTTTTTTAGATTTTTTATTTGTTTATTAAATTTTT
>JAOTRH010000006.1:3996209-4036689 GCA_034768845.1 Heliamphora exappendiculata
TGTCACTTCATCCGACATCACCTTCAGCAGGGCACCCTACATCTTCGATCTGTCTCTTCTGAAGATCAACTTGCCGACCTTTTCATAAAATCTCATCATCCTGGTCGCCTCCGTACTCTAATTTCCAAATTTCAGCTGACTTCATCATCTCACGTTTGAGGGGGAATGTTAGAATATTAGATTGATTGTTAGAATATTAGATTAATTTTATTCTGATTTGATTTTATTCTCTATATTTATTATATTTTTTTTATTATTTATCCATATTCGCCTATAAATAGGCCATATATTATACAGTTTCAATATACAGAAAATATATAATCTTTTCATTTTATTCACTACTTATCATCTCAAAACCTCAAATCGAACACCGTAATATGAACAACACGAAACAAGTTTAACGATTAATGAGAGAAGCAATTTTATTAGTGTTAGACTTGAAATTAAATTCCTGATGATATCAAATGATTAGAATTGCATTAAAAAAATAAGATATACGTCTTACGAGCTTATCTTCTCAATTGGCCATTTGAACCTTAGAACCCTATAATCCCAAAACTTGATGATTGAAATATTAATTTAAAACTTTGACATTGCAAACATTCATAAAAATAATGTTTTACGCCTAAGATGATTTTTTAAAAAAAATTTGAGGTAATTAAAAATTCACTTGTTTCGAATCAAATTTTTACATGTGTCGAAATTGCATGAACTTTGGTTGCTACCCAAATAACCACTTGGCAAGACAGTCCGGACACAAATCTAAAAAAATATAATGATTTAACTAAATATTAAAAAAATTGTTAACAAAAAATAAATACATAAATCATTAACAAAGAGGATAGCGCGCGCGCTACCAAAAAAAAATCAACATTTACCAGCGGTTTTTTTTTTCTAGCGGTTCATCTAACCATCGCTAGAAATCAGATATACCAACGGAATCAGAAAGTGTTAGAAACCTCATTCTTTGGCAGCATTTTCAAGCCCAGCCGCTAGAAGATATTACTTTTATAGTTGCGCTTATAAGCATCTGCTGCAATTCCTCAAATTGATCAGCTAAGAAATCCCTGCCGCCAAGAGTCCCCATGAATCCCAAATCCTTGCTATTGGAAGAAATAGTGAAACCTTGTTCACATCAATCGTTTCTTCCAAAATCGAAAACTCTGTTCTTCTTCTCGCACGAACAAACACAAAAAAACCCTAGCTCTTTTAATGAAGTAATCGATCGTTTCTTCCTCAGGAAAATCGAAAACTCTGTTCTTCTTCTCACGCGACCAATTTGAAAAAGCCCTAGCTCTTTTAATCAAGTCGTCGATCGTTTCTTCCTCAAAAAAATCCAGACCACGAAGATTGTAAGTCTTCTTCACGCCAAGAGTTCGTATTAATCCTGAATTTTTGTATGATTTTTTGCTATTAGAAAAAAATGGGAAACTGATTTGTTCTCCTTCTCGCCGAAATTGAAAAACCCTATCTAGCTCTTCTACATCAAGGCGTCGGCGAGAAAGTGTCTGAAAAGTTAAGAGGAGGAATATAGGAGAATGGTGAGAAAGTTAGTGAAAAGTTAGAATTCTCTTTTGAGGTCAAGCTGTTTGCTAAAATGTCGGAAAGAATACAGAAGAAAGAAGCTGCGTAAAAAGAAGGAGGCGTGGGGTGTTTTGAGGCTAGGCTGTGTGTTGAAATGTCTGAAAGAAGTCAGATGGTTTATCAATCGTCAAGAGGTAGAAGCATGATGGATGTTCTTGCGAACTTGTATAGTGGCTGGTATGAAGTATGGTATCATCAATAAGGTTTTGCCTTGGTTTTGGGCATATGTTTAGTAACTAGCTTTGTTAGCTTTACTGAGTTTGCTGGGAGTTGTTTTGGTTGGGAGATTTTTAGTGCTTTGGCTGGATTTGGTGAAGACTTGTTGAATTTTATCGGGACTTTCTCCTTTGCGTATTTAGTTGAGTTTGCTGGGGGTGCTTTGGGTGGGGGTGCTTTGGTTGGGAGTTGCTATGCCAGGTGATTTGGCGCTGGTGGGGGTGGAATTGTATTGCTGAGTGTGACTTTGGTGGTGGTTTTTGCTGTCTTACATTCATGCTATTGCTTGGTGTTGGATTAATGGAGCTGGTTTTGGTGCTCGATTGACTTTGGTTGACTTTAGTTGCCTGGTGCTAAACTTTTGGTGGCCTGCATTCCTGGCGTCTTGCTGTACTGTTTTGAGAGATGCCTTGTTGGTTGTGCTTTTTGTTTCTTTTATGTGAGAACATAATACACTTCTTTTACCTGATACATCCCTTTAAATTCTTTATCGGCTCATGAATAATCTTTATTTTACTTGAATTCTTACACCTAATGAATTTGTTGTATTGATGTCTAAGACGTGAAATTTGTTGCATTTGCCTAAAAAATTTTCTGAACTTGCCTAATGAATTTGATGTGTCAAATGTGTATCATTTCCAATATACCGAGTCAAATGTGAAAATTTGCCTAAGCTACTTGTTGAATTTTTGTTACTTTCTTGGATTTGTTGTGTTTGATGTGTTTGTTGAGGAATTTGCCAGAGGAATTTGCAGTGTTTGACGAGGAATTCGCCTGAGAAACTTGTTGTGTTTGCCCAAGTAATGGAGGTAAGTTCTATTCATTTATTTTTTCTTTCTTTAATCATGTGTGAATAAGTATTTAATGAACACTTATTCACTCATTACAGTTGGGTGGAAAATACTGTAAATCATGTGAAGAAAATGTAAGAAACTTGTTGTGTCAACAAGTATGCCTAAGGAACTTCTTGTGTTTGCCTAAGTAATGGAGGTAAGTTCTATTCATTTACTCTCTTTTTGTTTGTTACTCGTTTTCATTTTTTTTTTTTTTTTCACCTCTCCCTGCTTTTAATCACACTTAGCTAACTGGTCAAGGTTAAGCTAATTCTTTTGGCCTCTTTTGTGTGCTAATGGTACAAATTCCATTATTTAATGACTGTAGGGAGACTTTGAAAAGGCTGGACTCTACTACATGGCATCTGTGAAGGAAATCAATAAGTCTCAGGAATTTGTTTTACCTTATTATGGTACGTAGATTTTTTAATGTTTTCAACATTATTACATATTTTTGTCTTTCATTTTCTAGCAATTGTGAGAGGTTAAGTACGACTTCTGAGGAAGAGAGAGCAAGAGACAAGAAAACAATACATGAGTTGAAAGATAAACTACAAGCTCAAGAAGATAAATTGCAAACTCAAGTAGATCAATTGAAAACTCAATCGGGTGAAGTAAACACTTTGAAAGAGCAAGTGGTTTTCTTGCTTGGGCAGTTATATGGTCCTACTAGTTTACAGGTTATGTTTATGCTTAACTTTATGAACGTTTGTAATGCCTAGTGTTACTAGTTAAGTTTAGCTTTATCAATATTAATTTCATTTATTCATGTGAGTTGTGTTTTGTATAATTTAGGTTTATGATAAGACTAATGATCCCCTTGATGAAGCTTTTCTGCAAATATGCAACAGATAATCTTATGCGAATTATGAAATAGAGAACCTTATAATTGAGGTACATTATATTCATAAACTATTTTTTAATATGAGAATACAATGAACACTTATCTACTACTTACAATTGATTAAAACATGTAGTAAATCACATGAAGGTATAGAATACACTTAGGGATTTTTTTTTTCCACAACTTTTATAGGGAAAAGAAGCATGGTCATTGCTTGGGGTGGTATTGTTACTGGAAACTTGGGTTTATGTTTTATTTAAGTTTACTTGATGGTGTAGGTCATAATCTCTTCTAGTTCAAATTTTTTATTATTTTATAAAAATTACAAATGATATTTATTCTAAATTATTGTCATTTCTATTGCAGGAAATAGGACAATTTAAAAGCACTGAACGATTGTTTCATTTTCTTAATTTGAAAGCTAGTGTAGAGGCTTTCATAATGATGGCATGATATTATATTTTTACTTGTGCTTTAAATATGAAAAAACTTAGCGTTTTTTAGGGGTTGTGTCCAGTTTATTATGAAACACTTGTATTTATTTTTGAATTATGAACAGTTGGTGTAATGTTTGTTACAAATTATTGTGGTTTATGAAAATACAAATTCCATTGCATTCAAAATTTGGAGTTATTAGATTATTTTATAGAAAGAATTTTTAGTACATATTTGTAGTTATATTAGTAGGTATTGTGGATGAACAATAAAAATTATTGCATATTTGCAATAATAGCATTAATTTTCTTTTAAATTTAAGCTATCAAGTAGAGTAAATTAAATATAAATAAATTTTAGTAGTGCTCAAAAGTGTTACTAGAAGTAAACTTTTAAAAGCATTAAATAATTTTTGTTAGCGGTTACAAATACTACTAAATTCAAATCTAGCAGCATTTTTAATTTATTGAGAAAAATAGCAGCGGTTCAAAATCGTCACTATACATCTATACTATTCTTAAAAGCAAACCCTCAAATTATTGTTCAAGCCAACAGGATTTTTTATTTTCTAATTTACCCTTTATCATTTAGCTAAATTCCTAGATTCCTTCAACTTAACAAATTATTTAAAAATGATAAAATAGTCTTAAACCACAATAACTTCCAACTCCTCCACGTTTCTCTCAAATACTCCTCCATGTTTCTCTCAAATACCAAACAGTTTGGCCTATGCTTTCACCCGCTCAATTTTTGAAAAGCAACTGATTACTAATTGCTTTCGTCTCCTCAATCCCCACTCCAAAACCGTCTCCCTCTGTTAATTTGCTTTCAGTTTCTACATCCTTCTTCCCCCTCCTTTTAGTTTCTTTTGCTTCTTTCTTTTTTGGTGGCAACTGAATCAACCAGAGAGTGAGAATTCATAGGAGAGAGAGAGAGAGAGAGAGAGAGAGAGAAGATAAGAGAAGAAGAGAAGAAGCTGATCACCACCGCCTGTGCTGCCGACACCACCCAACTACCACCGGTGAGCTCCTCCTCTCTCTTCTTTAAATTCAACAAACCCATTAGAACTCAAGAATCGATCTGCGTTTCAAATCAGTGTTCATGATCATGATGTGCTGTTGGGAAAAGATGAATCGTGGCCGATCTGTAATTCATTCTCTGATGGTTGCTCTGCACAATTTTTGCAGAGTAATGTTAATCCCTCTTCTCTGATTTTTTTGATCTTTTGAGATTTCATCTTCTTCAATCTTCACTTAAGTAGCCTCGATTTAATTTGTACTTCAAAAGATCTTAAGAAGAAGAAAAAGAAAAGAAGATGAAGCGAAAAGGAGAACAGAAAATATCGGTGCAGTCACAACAAAATCCATGATGATAAACAGCAAACAGCAGAGGAACGAAAGAAAAGAAAAATTGCAGAGGAAATCTGGACTCAAAACCATCACCAAACTGCTAAAGAGATGAAGCGCCAAGATAGTTCAAAACCCTAGAGTGGTAGTCAAACAATGAAGAAAGAGAAACTAAATTGCCTAGAATGGTCGAAGCCCTGAAAAAACAAAAGCATATAACCAAATCAGCACAGTTGACTGGAATGACAAAACGAGCCATTAAACGTCATCGTTTTTGGCTTTCCTCAAGGGCAAATTTGAGAATTCCTCAAGGACAAAAGCGACAGAAAGTGTTTGAGGAACTCACGATTTATCTAAGAGACTGGAATCGGTGGCATTGATGTGTAATTTGGCATTATTTGAGAGAAAAAAATTATGATCTTCTAGTATTTGTTCACAATTTTTGCCCTGTAATGTTAATTCCTCTTCTCTGATTTTTTTGATCTTTCAGGTTTCACCATCTTCAATCTTCCCGTCTATAATTTGCTGCACTTTTGTGCCGATTTTAATCTAAGAGGTGAAGCTTTTATTCGAGAGAAAAAAAATATGATCTTTTAGTATTTGTTAACAATTTTTGCCCTGTGATGCTAATCCTTCTTCTTTGATTTTTTTGATCTTTTAGGTTTCATCTTCTTCAATCTTCCCCTCCATAATTTGCTGCACTTTTGTGCCGATTTTAATCTCAAGTTTTTGGTAAATTTTGTTACTTTATTTCTAAGAGACTGGAATTGGTCGCATTGATGTGTAATTTGGAATTATTTGAGAGAGAAAAATTTATCTTTTAGTATTTGTTCAAATACACAAATTGATTGGTATCATTTGACTTATGAAACGAACATTTATTTTTACTTTTGAAATTCGATGTAAATTCTGTACTTCATATTAATTTTGATAAAAAACTAACAAGCATCTCATTCACTTTTGGCACTTTTAAGATTTTATTTCTTGCTTCTTATTACGATTATAGCAAATACCACTGCAAAACAAAATTATCACATAATGTGACTAACAAGTGAATTGTTTTTGAACTTTATTTAGATAGTATGTAGATTTTGTGGAACTAATGTATATACTGTGTTGCAATTAACTGATAGTAGTGTAAATTTTAAATTTTATTTTTGGTGTAATTCTTTCTTTAAAATGTTAAATTTTAATTTTCTGTATAATTCCTTCTTAAAAATGATTGAAAATTTTATTATATTTAGCATGATAATATTTTTTTTTTTTTACATAACTCAACTTGCACGCCCATTGTGTGTCCCTGTTTGAACACATTAAAAAAATTGGTGGTCTGGTCTTTGCAGTTTTGCGTTCATAGTGATTATATTAGTATGATTATCATAAAATAAAATTAAAAAAAAACAACTGTGTTATGCGTTCATAGTTATAGCTAATAAAATAATGATTTTCATTTCAGGCACCATTTTGATGATATGATCTATTATAATTTTAGATCTTTTCAAGTAGATAGTATGGTTTCATATTAAGTATAAATTTTATTAAATCATGTGTTAATTAATTATTCAACTTTGTATTTCTTGATCAATATTGTCATCCTTAAATGACCACCATTTCTTATTTTTTAAAAGAGTTGTCCTTATTTTCTAAAACAGTTGTCAACCATTTTTTGCTCTTTTTTTTTGGGTACGATGGAAAGCACCAGTTTTTTCTTTTGGTGTTGAAGAACAAATGTAGGCAAATAAGTAAAAAAAAAAAGCACTAATTAGAGGTGTAAAAGGGTGGAGTTTTCCCAAAATGAATTTATTTTATTTTCAAAGAGATTATTTCTTATTTTTGAAAACTTTTTTGAACCAATTTTCCCTTTTTTTTGCTTTATTTTCATTACCAATCGATTCTTTGTTTTTAAATGTAATTATTTAAAAATATGATATGTTATTTTATTCTTTTGATTTTCTCCTTTGAGAATAACAAATAAAACTATAAAATTAATCATCAAATATTGTTTCGTACTATTAAAATTATGCTTTATTCAAAAAATAAAAAATAATACATTTTCTTATTAATAAATAATAATAATTACCGATTGGTGGTTTGGTCTTTGCTGTTTTGAATTTAGCGACTAATTAATTTTATTTGTTTCTTAATTGTTCAACTTCTGTGTGGATGGATTTTCTGTCATGATTTGAGATGAGCAAGCTTAACAGTTGTTGCAATACAACAGTCTTTATTTTTAAACTGTTCGAATTAAAAAAAATAAAATTATGTCTTGCTTCTGTAAATTATGCAATCTTCTACTTTGATCTTTTTATAAATTTCTAAATTATATAGTATGGATTCCGATAAAATATCGAATTCGAGTCATTCAAGTCAACAAATTTCTACAATACCAAGAAGAGAACGACGTCGATTTTATGAACAGCAAGCCATGCAACGACTGCCTTTTGAACAAGCCAATGAAAAAAGAAAAAGGCGAAGACAATTGGAGTAATTACGATGTCAAAACATGAGCTCTGAACAACGTGCAAGTATATTGGAACGTCGTCGCGTAACACAAAGCATAAGAAGGTCACATCATCGACAAGATAGTGAGGGTTTAAATATTCAACATGCGAACGACTCGATGAATATCAGTACGAACCGTAAATATCAAAGTATTCTATTGTGTCAATTTTAAAATGTACTGAAAATGATTTTTATAAAATTATCAACTTTACAAATATCTTCCAACTACACTTGCAAACTTCTTTAGTTTTTTGATTAATTTCTTTAGTTTTCTATTTTGATGTGTTGTTTCACATGAACAAGATTTGGGAGAACCCAGAAGCCAGAAATATTAGAGAAAGAGACATCATTGTTGAATCAAATAGTGAGCAACTCCTCAATAATTTAGATATTGCCATGTATTACGATCCATTACAATACCCTTTGTTGTTACCTTTTGGGACATACATATGGAATGCGAATACCCAGAGTAACAATGGCACAAAAATAACGTGTTGTGACTACTATGCGCATATGCTACAGGCCACGACATTGAATTTATATCCATTCATTCTTTTACAATAATCTCGGGTTCATACGATTAATATTATTCACTTATTTTCATTACAGATTCGCCCTAATAACCAATCACTTATTCTTCAAGGAGTCTTCAAGGAGATCGACTTTTGCAACAGTACGCTGTTGATAATTATGTTAAGATTGAGTCCAACAAACTAAGATGGATACGTACTTATCAAAATGATATTCGAGCTGATTTCTATCAAGGTCTCCTGGACTCAATTCATTGTGGAGAAGACTGTGGAGGTATAAATTTAATACATTATAATCAATAAGTATTTTTTTAAATAATTATACACCATTTAACATCTATCTCTACATAACTAAACTGTGCTCAAGTAATATTGGACGTAGGACTATATTGCCATCGTCATTTGTTGGAAGCCCACGAGACATATATCAAAGATATCAAGATACAATGGCATTGGTATAAAAGTACGGTAAGCCTGATCTTTTTCTAACAATGACATGCAATTCAAATTGGCCAAAAATTAAAGCAGAGCTATTACCTAGACAATCACCACATGACCGCCCTGATCTGCTAACAAGAGTATTTCATTCAAAATTTGAAGAGATGAAAACTGATATTTTGACTAAGCATGTACTTGGAAAAGTTATTGCATATGCATATGTAATTGAATTTCAAAAAAAGGGTCTACCACATGTGCACATACTTCTAATTTTGGATGAAAATGATAAGCTAAACACGCGCTGATGATTATGATGGCATTGTCAGAGCTGAAATTCCAAACAAGCAATTGGAGCCTGAATTATACAATGCGGTGTTGAAACACATGATACATGGTCCATATGGAATGTACAATGAAATATCACCGTGTATGAAGAATGGAAATTGCAAAAGGCATTACCCAAAGCCTTTCTCTCAAATCACGAAGCTAGGAATTGATTCATAACCTGTATATAGACGGAGAGAAGGACCACCAGTACCATTGGAAAGTAATGAGCAAATTAAGGTCGCTAATAGTTGGGTCGTTCCGTATAATCCATGGCTGCTCTTGAAATATTATTGCCATATCAATGTTGAAATATGCAGCAGCATCAAAAGCGATAAGTACTTATACAAATATGTCTATAAGGGACTTAATCGTGTAGCAATGGAAATTCGTCGTGGTCCTAACAACGATGAATTGCAACAATTTGTAGATGGGAGATGGATATGCGTCCCTGAAGCATTATGAAAAATTTTTAAATTTTCGATGACTCGATTGACTCCTTTCGTGAAACGTCTTCAAATACACTTGCCAAATAAACAACAAGTTAGATTTTATACGTTCCAAAATATTAGTAACATTTTATCTGATGACTACTACAAAAGAACTATGATGACCCAATTCTTTCAATTAAATATTGATGATACTGCAGCAAACTATTATTTATATCGTGAAATCCCTCAGCGTTACAAATGGTGCAAAGGTTAGAAAATTTGGCAACGAAGAGAGAGTCATCAAAGAGTCATTGGTAGAATATATACTATTTCGTCATCTGAAGGGGAGAGATTTTATTTGAGAATTTTACTCAATCATATTAAAGAGCCCAAGTCATTTGAACATTTATTGACAGTTAATGGCATCTCTACTTGACATTCAAACAAGCAACTGAACATCATGGTTTGTTGGAGCACGATGATAGCATCCGACGGTGTTTATTAGAAGCTTCAACAACTCATATGCCCATGGCTCTAAGGAGAATATTTGTGACAATCTTATTATATTGTGAACCAATATGGGTGCGAAATCTGTGGGAGGAAATTTGTCCATACATAGGTGAAGACTATGCCTCCTCAAGTACTACAAATAATATATTCATCATTGATGGAGTCCTTCGAGATATAAATCGTCTCTTGCAGCAGCATAACAAAAATATTTCTGATTATGATCTGCCTATAATTTCAGATAGTCTTGATGATTGTTCTATTACTTCTAGTCTTATACAAGATGAGCTTTCCATTGTCACTCCAGACGAGGACTTGAACTCTATTGTAGCATTGAATACTGACCAGCGTTTTGCATTTACTACAATAATGGCAGCTATAGAACATAATGACAATGCAATAATTTTTGTGGATGGTCCTAGAGGAACAGGTAAAACATACTTATATCGGGCTATCTTAGCGTCAGTAAGGAGTCAAGGTCGCATTGCTATTGCAATAGCAACATCTGGAATAGCAGCAACACTCATGCCTGGAGGAAGACTGCACATTCTAGATTTAAGATACCACTAAATCTAAAGGCTTCTTCTATATGTTCAATTAGTAAGCAATCAAATTTGGCTGAACTAATAAGGAGCGCGACCATTCTTATTTGGGATGAAGCTACGATGACTAACTGTTACGCTTTTGAAGCTTTAAATCGTACTTTCATAGACATCATCGGTGTTGATGCTCCATTTGGCAGAAATATTATGATTTTTGGTGGTAATTTTCGTCGAGTACTTCCTATTGACCCTAAATGAACAAAAGCAGAAACAATTGCAGCATCCATTGTAAAATCGCCTTTATGGAGCAATGTCCAAGTTATTCATCTCAAGGAAAATATGCGATCAATAAATGATAACTCTTTTGCTGAATGGTTACTTCGAGTAGGAGATGGTGTAGAACCTACCATTGCAAACGATATGATCAATATACCGAACGCAATCACAATATAATGGGATGGCGAAAAATCAATAGATCAACTAATTGAAGAAATTTATCCTGACATTAGAAACCATCCTATAGGTGGAAGATATATGGTCAACAGAGGTTTAATAACTCCTCGCAATGAGGATGTTGATATGCTTAATGAAAGAGTTATTCAAAAATTCCCAGGACAATCTAGAGTGTACTATTCATTTGATGAAGTTGAAGATGACTCGGATAACTTATATCAACTAGAGTTCTTAAATTCCATATCGCCAGGAGGATTGCCTCCACATGTGCTGAATTTGAAAGTTGGTGCACCAATTATGCTATTGAGAAATATTGATCCTTCTATTGGTTTGTGTAATGGTACGAAATTGTTATGTCGTGCTTTGAATGATAATTTCATAGATGCTAAGGTTTTAACGGGTCATTTTAAAGGCACGAGAGCCTTTTTGTCTCACATTCTACTTAAGGTCCCTGAAAATGTACGACTTCCATTTGAAATGACACGGAAACAATTTTCTATACGTCTAAGTTTTGCATTAACAATAAACAAATCGCAAAGCCAAACGATTACACACGTGGGAATCTACCTACCAGATCATGTCTTCAATCATAGACAATTGTATGTTGCTTTGTCTAGGAGAGTTTCAAAGGAAAGTACAAAAGTTTTGGTCCAAAAGAGTTCAAATAACAGTGAAAGCATAATCTATACAAGAAATGTTGCTTACAATGATATTCTACTGCCAGACAACTCATATGATAGGTACATAATTATCGCACTTATATTTACGACATCTTTACGTCTTCACATAATATTATATTGAATTTTGTTCAATTTTTGTTCTTGCTAATTTAATATGTTTTTTAGGAACATTTGAAAAAAATCAACTCCTTTCACTTTGGCAAAACTTTCAAGACGAGAAATCTATAGATAATGACCATAAAATCATAAATCAGGTAATCCTAAAAATATAGTTAAAACATCATGTTATAATTTATTAACATACTTCTTACAAAAAAATTAAAATTAAAATTCTTATAATTGCACTCATATATATCTTATTTTTATATCTAATATTAATGTCATAATTATTGCAGGTGAATAAGTTCTCCATTTATAGTTCAGGATGAGGATTCTCCGTTAGAGCTAGCACTACTCCATTTAAAGAATTAATATTGCAACAAGAGTTTGGGCATAAGAATCTATTATCACATTCTTATCTTTAAAATTTCAATATCTAAAAGTATTGTGCATACATTATTAACGATATTATAATAGAAAAAAATACTACATCACACTGGAAAGATATGCAACAAAACGGATGTGGATATATATGTGGTAAGAAACTATTCTAAAAATTTTCTTACTTAGACTTACAAAAAGATGATGTTATTTTAAACCAATTATTATTTTTTTGATTTCTCAATTAATTTTTCTACTTCATTATTAGTTTTATAGGCAACGATGGATAAATAATTTAAAATCTTTCAACGAACTGTGCAAGAATATAAGGAGGTAAGTTCTTTTGGGAACTATAAACTATTACATATTTTTATATTTTTATACTGTAGTACATTTTAAAACTAAATAGTTATGCTAATTTCATTTATTTTCAGAATTATGACGAAATTTGATCGAAAACGATGCAACGACAAATCATAGTTAATATGTGAAACAATTACAGGTTTTGAATTCAAAGTTGATGAATTTAGTATTTGATCTTTTGTTTCGTTCTCCAATCAAAATCAATTCAACAGGCTGTTTGTTTATCAGTTTGTTTACCTTATCTGAATAGTAAAGTATCTTGATTATTTTAATCTCAATTGTCTGTGTTAATTAATAGTTGTATAAATTGAGTTTTAATTTTAACAATATTAAATAAATATATTATTTTAAAATATTTTAAATTAACTCGAGTTGCACACGCATCGCGTGTGCTTCAGTTGCTAGTTGTTCAAAAACCATCGCATTAAAATTTTTACCAGCATTATAAACCGTCGCTAAAGTCACCGCTGGTATTAAAAAGATTATACCAGCGTTTTCCAAACGCGTCGCTGAATACCTACACCGACGGGTATATCCCAACGCTTTTGGTGACGGTTTACAAACCGCTGGTATAAACTGTAGAGACATTTAGCAGCGGTTTTTATAACTTTTTGCGGCGCTGTTAACCACTGCCAATATTAAATTTCTTGTAGCGCGCACAAGTAGGTTCATATTTAATATTTAGTTTTTTCCGTTAAATATATATGTAATTGCTTGGACTGAGCTTATAACCCTTGTCATATGAACAATTTACAAATTTCCTCGTCCTTTTTTGTCATTTTCTTATTTTAATTCTCTCACTTAATTGTCATTTACTTGCAATCATATTTAATCTTTCATTTTTTAAATGCTACACTATAATGGAAGAAATATCTGGTCCATTATATTTTTCTGAAAATATATAGGCAAATTGATTCATAGTTTTCCTCCTATTCCCGTTAACAAGATTAAGATGATGAAAAATGGTACGAAATTTTCGATTTCTGGTTCATTTTTTGGAACGAATTTGTTGAGCAAGTTTGCCTTAAATCATTGTTTGGTTTGATATTTAGTACACAAGTTTTCAATAGAAATGACATTAACTAATGTTAGGTTAACAATATAGTTAATTAATTATTAGTCCTTTTTACAAGATATGCAGAAGATTTAGTCCCGCTATAATTTTTTTTAAAAATTTCAATTCTATTTTTAAATTTATTTCTAAAATATGACAATTTTACCCTGTATTACTAACACTTAATGCAACAGAAAACCCTACTTGCCTCTCTGATCGAACGAAATCCTAATAGCCTTTCCAGCAAAAAACCCTAGTCGCCTCCCGCTAAACCCTAGTCGCCTCCCGCTATTGACCATCGCCTGTAACTGTTGCCTATTACCGCCTTTGCACCATTGCCCCCCTCCAACCATGCTTAGCCCTTCATCTTCTTCTTTCAGTTATTTGAAATTTAACTAAGAAATTTCTCAATACAAGAAATTTAATTGAGAAATTTTTCCATACAAGATGAAGATAGTTTAGCCCTCCTTCTTCTTTTTCTTCTTCTTCTTCTTTCAATTCTTATAAATTTAATTAAGAAATTTTTCAGTACAAAAAATTTAACTGAGAAATTTCTCAGTACAAGATAAGTACAGTAAGAGAAAAAGAAGACGAAGATGGCGCCAAAGAAGGACTCTACGGCGTTGGCGTTAGCATCAGAAAAGAGGAAGAAGGAGATCGACAACGGAGGGCTAGGGTTTTGATGTTGGTTGTTACTTAAATGGAATTTATGGACATATTAGGTATAACAATATTAAATGAGACCTGATTTTTAAAAAAAATTGAGATATGACTAATCATTCTACAAACTTAGCCTTTGTCCCATTCAATTAGAATTGGCTATATAGATCATCTTACGTCGTTCTGTTCTGTTAACAATTATATCTTCACTTAATTTTAATAATTTCATATTATTTTTTTAATACAGCATTATATGTCAATTTAGATTTACTACTCTCCTAGTATTTTTATTACTCAAAATTTTTTTATTTTTCTTTACTACTGCATCAACTGGTCCACGTTGTATGTGTCCAAACCACCTTAATCTATTTTCTCTTTATTTGTTCTCAATTGTGCAACTCTTACTATTACGTGAATCTTGTTTATATTTTATAGTCTTTATTACACATCTATTTTAACATTCACATTTTAATAATATTTATCTATTTTAAAAAACACAATGCAAATATTTTTGAAATTTTTTTATAAAGATTGGTTTTGAAAAAAAAAAAAATTTTTTATAAAATAAAACAAACAGATTTGTAACATTGAATGCCGTTTGATAATATTTTGAGTTTTTGAAATTCTTGCATGATTTAACATCTCTAATGCATTAAAAGCAAGAAATTTTCAGAACAAACAATCCTTGGGCATGAAAATAGGCAAGTTTGCACCCAAGTCATCAGTCCTTTAATAATTGCACTAAGAGACGGAGCCAAAATTATTATTCGGAGCTTATTTTTAGTGCTATAGATATATTTTTTTATTTGATAATAAAAAAAAATGAAATTAAAATGCTAATTAAAAAGTTCATATCTATTAATAATATAAAGTTTAAACTCTCAATTGATGAAGATTTTTCATATTTTAAAAACGATAAATAATAATTTCATTTGAAATACACAAAGGTGTGAGATGCGGCGATGATGAGCTTGCACAGTTTGTGAAAGAGTGCAAACATTGCAAAGGAGGATTTCAAATTTGATACTGTGAGGTAATCCTAATTACCTAAACGATTTTGATAAGTGAACTGTAACGTGATGCTCTCATGGCTAATTTTTACTTTTATGTAAAGGATAAAAAAGAGCTAAAAAAATAAATGAGTCAAAATAATAATTCAATTGGAGCATAATTGTTAGTTACTAAATCACTAATTTTAAAAAAAAAATTCACGAGAGACAATAGCTCCCAATGGACCCTCAATAACTCCGTCCTTAATTAAACTTCCCTTGAAATAAAAACCATTTTGGGTTCTCGCCTTCGAGATTGCTGACATGAAAACAAATTAATGCCCTAATTGGCACGCAAGCTTTTAAGTCAAAAAATTGAAAAAGTTCAAAAAACTAAATAAATTAAAATACTAATCTCTATAATACTCCATTCAAATCTATGTGCCATTTTAAAAAACAACGGTTCAACGTGATTTGGGTTCAATTCCCATTATGCCATATCCTAGTAGGTGTGTGTGCCTATAAACTTACTCTAATCTAATGTAATAATGTATGTTCTCTCTCACTCAACAAGGGACAAGAATAACAGAAACAACACCCAATGACTAATGAATTTCGCGCGATGAATTTAGCAATAAGCTATTCTTCCTCTAAACCAAAGTTTTTTAATCTCTTCTTGATAATTTATTTACAACTAATTTAAAATCGTTATAATAAGTTATATAGAAAGTTAAAAAACACTAATTTTTTTGTACAATCAACCAACTTTAAAAACAAAACTACCCAATTTACCAAACTGACGTACTCACAACTCAAATAGATTTTTTTGGCTAAAATAGTTTTTTTAAAATAACTTTTAAACTAGTTATAAGTCATAATGTAATATTACCCTCTTTGCCGTGACCAAATCCTTGTGCACTAAACACAATCTTCCGTAAAAGATTATTTATATTGATCATTAATTTGCCAGGTGATTAAGCATTAAGGATCCATTTGTAATGTATAAAAAGATAAATTTTTAAAACCATTTTTCTTTAACCGATATTTTTTTCGTTGGTAGATGCTTATAGTCTACAAGTATCTAAAATGTAAAAAATAAAAAGTGTGAATGAATTTGAAAAAAAACAAAACTACTAATGAGATAAATAACTATGAGTTAACCTTTTTCAACATATATTCTATTTTTCAAATATGTCTATTTACAACGAATTAAAAATACTAATAACATAAATCCAACATTAACATATGGCTTTCTTTTTTTTTTGGCAAATTGAAAGAACATTCATAAAAATGAAAGGCTTTTTAGACATCCCTTCTAAACATTCACAATGGAGTCTTGAGGTCCCAGGCAGTGTGGAATATAATCTTGTGATGATCAAAATAGAGTGACAAAACAAAACAAAAAACAGAAATTTGACCAGAAATTGCAATAGAAAAGAAAAAGAAAGATTTGTAATGATTTTGAAATCTTTTTTGCTAGATAATCTAGTATCTTTATGCATGAAGATAAGCAATTCAATCGTTGTGGTCAAACTCTATTATAGATTACTTACCCCTTGTTGGTCCCAAGAGACCGAGGAAGCTAGGTTAGCCAAAAGATATTTATCGGTTCAAAGACGTATGGTGACCCTACTTTTTCAAGGGAGCCCATATGCCAAAAAGAAAAGACTCATGGAATGATAAAGGCAAATAAAGCTTTTGCACACTTTAGCCTTCAATTTTTTTCCAAAAGCATTTAAGAGGTTGAAAATTTTTTATGATGTTCAAGCTTAACTCAAGCACAAGTCATACTAGACTAAAATTGACCACTAATATTTGAGCTATAGTTATTTAAAAATAACTATGTTCCAACACAATTCATCTTCAACTCTTGAATAACATAACTGAACTAATTCAAGCATGAGCTCAAGTTTTCTTTCTTTTTTGGAGAAAGAATCAAATTTGATAAAAATCCTAAATTTTATAAAAATAAATATACACGCTCTTAAATGAGTTTAATGAGCATGTCTCAAGTTCGGTCTTAAACGAGTTTAACGAGCATGTCTCAAGTCCAGACAAGTTAATAAACGGATCATTTACTAACTTATCAAAGCCAGGTTGAGATTATACAAGAAACTCGTTTAATTGGCTTAATTTTGGATTCATAAACTCATTTATTAAACCAATCAAACTCGAACAAATCTTAATCGAGGTGAGCAAGAGTTGTTATTGAACAGCTCAATCCGTTTGCACGATAGTTTGAACCCTTAGTTTATAGTAATAAAAGACAGTCAACTTCTACATCAAATTCACAAAGTTTACTGAAACTGTAAATACCAATACTTGTACGAAAAAATAAAATTATGTTTTCCATAAATCATTAATGAAGATTGTTAATTTAAAACAAAGAGCAAAAAAAAGGTTTTAGAACCTTGCTGAACGAGACTTCTTCAAACGCCGCCGAAGAACAGGCTTAAAAGCTAGCTTGTTAAACGACCTAGGTCTTTTTTTTATAAAGTTTTTTAGCTTAAAGAAATAAACAAATGGCCTTTCAAATAAATAGATAAATAAATAAAAGACAACCAAAAAACAAGTGCAAAAAATTTTAATATCTAACTGCAAAAACATCTTGACATATTTAGACAAAAGTTCTAATAATAATAAAGGGTAAATTAGACTTGGCGGCTAATTTTGAATTGCCATAACATTATAATCCATAATTATATGAATAAGATTTGATGATGTAAGCATTTCTAATACAATTTATCCTTTATTTGGAGTGTTTGGAAAAACTTCTTTTGGAGTGTTTGGAAAAACTTCTGTTATTAACTTTTAGTTTCTTGCTATTAATTTTAGCAAAAAGTTATAATTTTCTCCAAACACTTAATAACTTCCATTACAAATTATAACTATTTTTTTTTTATATTTCAGCTACAAGTTAATATATTTACTAAACACTCAACTTATGCAACAAGTTACTAGTTTTAACAATACCAAACTACTTGTTTCTAATGCAAAAAAAATAAGGTCAAAGTTGGGCATGAGAATGAAGGGGTATTTTTTACATTAAATGTGACATCAAATAAAAATAATAATTTTTCATTTTCCGTCAATGCCGTTTTAATTTCTATTACTCAAGGGGAGGAAGTGTAATTATGCCAAAACTCTAGACCTAACTATGTTTCTTATCATAAGAAGAAACGTATAAATAGTTACCATTTTCACATCTTAAGACAATTAAAGTCATGGACTCTAGAAATGATTTCCCTCCACTGCAATTTCCAGTTTTACCCACAGTCACAACTCAAACCTCGAAATTCTTTCTCATCCACCAATCAATTCGAGCCTCGAGGTTCAAAACCGAAGTTATGATACATTTTTTACATCTAAATAAATTATAACATAAAAGAGTTCTCAAGGGAGGAAATAAAGGGAAAAATGCTAAACTTGACTGGATTTGAAAGCATAGAGAGAAACTCATTTACCCTACATCCCATAAACTATGAAAGAAAGGGAGGAAGGGTTGAATAATTGTAGTTCCTAAGAGTGCATCTGAAAAAGCATACCTTCTTTGGTGAAGTCAAATGCTTTATATTGAGCAATGTCCTCATGGGCTGAGCTAATATCCCGTGCAAACACGAACCAAATCTTTGTTTTCCTTAGAAATTCACCACCTGCCTCTTCCTCTACCTCTTCCACGACTTCCTCCCCTTCCTGTTCCTCCCCTTCCTCTTCCTCGGCCTCTAAACCCCGATCTATCAGGCTTTAATCCCAATGATTGCACTCCCCTCCTCTTTTCACGTCGTTCTTCCTTGTCCTCCTCATCTTCCTTGTACTTCGCTTTGCTTTTAGAAATGAAGGAAATCTCTCTCGACCCTCCCGGTCCCAATTTAACATCCTTCGTATTACGTGGAGCCTGCTGCTGATTTGTCAGAGCTGCCACCCTTTCACCCAAAGGAAGAGAGTCCTCCTTTGCAAGTGAGGTGCTGTTCCAGAATGCTTCTGCATGTCGCTCATCCTTAACTTCATACAATCTGCATTTTAGTGACAAAATATAAATTTCTGCATTTGACCATAGAAAACAAAAGAAAAAGAAAAGAACGAAATGCATGTGATAGTGGCAAGATTAGCACCTGATTGAAGTTCAGATGTGCACGAAGCATCAAAAATTGTCGTGCCATCGAGATGAGAAACATCAAAAGAGATTCCTTAGGAAGGAAGATTATTATTTTTTGCTTTAATATGCTTAACATCAAACTTTCAGTTTGAAAACCAATCTCCACATCGGGCTGAGATTTTGGGAGTTGTTTTTATTTGAACTTAAGCATATTTGGAAAAGTCATGAGATGTGTTTCAATCAAAAAATGATGGCCAATGAGACGGAACTAAAATATTTCAACACTTCTGGGCTAGCCAACCAAGTGGTTGTGAATGCACATGCCATTTAAGGAAAACAGAACCCCTTGTTCACCGAGCCCAAGATTTCTCATCTTTTATTCTTCTTGTACTATTGGTGGTTGCGGTTTTTATTTTTTTCTACCATTATGATGGATCCGATCATAACATGTAAATGTAAAACAGGCTGTGAATAATAACAACCTTAGAAGTCGTGACTTGTTTTTAGATTTTCTTTTGCCATCAGTGTGATCATCTTCTGATGATTGGGAAGCTGCTGATGCATCAGAATCACTTAAACTCTGATCATCCTCTTCCATAATAGGCTCAAAATGTTCCTCAACCAAAGATGGTTGCCTCATGGGTGCCATAGGATGCAAAGCCAGATACTCAGCTGAATTTTCGTCAATTTCAAAGTCCTGGACACAACCAGAAAAATAGCACTTCAAAATCATCTGACTAAAAAAATGGACAAAAGACATACAATGTAAAGACTAGAGACTAAGGTAGAAAGTCTTAATTTACAATACCTTATTTTCAAACATTGCTGCAAAACGCTCATCTTTCAAAATATCAATGCTGAGTCCTTTCTTTTTCTTGGATGCTTTCTTAGTGTCGGCACCAGCTTCATCTTTCCTTTCATTTTCAGCTGCTTCATTTTCAAGAAGACGAGCTGCAAGAACCCTGTTAACTTTAGGCAGTTTCCTCTTAATCTGCGAGAGAAAACAAGGAATACAAAAATTAGAGATCCAGAATAGCAAAAATGAAGATACTGTATAAGAATTATTGGCAAGAATCGCACACTAGAGAGATATGCAACTCTTTAAATTTGTGCTTAACGCACAGAAATTTATTGAAATTGAGAAAGAGGAGAAAAAATGTTACTTCGTGCCAATGTTCAATTTATGAGAAGAATAGAGATAACAGAAAAATGGAGAAATATAGAGACAAGGGAAAAAATCAAAATTTTCACCCGATAAGGAAAGGAAAATTGGAACCTTGAACAATTCCCTGCCTTTTTCTGCATAATACGATTCTGATTTCATAACCTCATACAATTCCCTGCCTTTATTTTTTGGAAAAACGATTCCAGTTTCATATAATCTCCAGAGGTTTTTTTTGGCAATCATGGATAGAAGGAACCAGCTAATTGCTTATGGCATTTTGGTCAGACTTTGAGAAAACCAAGTAGGCAAATGACACCAATCATATCATTAATACCAATTATGATGACTTTTCGTTTGAGAAGACGATCGCCTCTTCTCAGATAGTTGCGCAAGGCCATTATCTAACACCACCTTGTACTAATATATTCATATTATACAAATATGAATATGTCGACTCTTTACTCACCACAAGACAATATTCTCAGTTTACAGAGATGCAAAAAAAAAACGCTGAAAACTAAAGGCACATCTGACAGCATCCCTTAAAATACTATCACAGTAAGCACCTAGGTATCTTCGTAATTAACTCAATCAATAATTTCGCAAGCATCAAATTAAATGCAGCAATTTTTGTGTGGTAACAACAAAAAGTGAGTCCAAACACGGATTAAACCTTTTGGACTTACGCAGCGTGTGTTCTTTTCAACGAGGTTTCTTTTATCTTATATATACAAGGAAGAAAATAAGTGCACAATATTGCAAGGTGATGAATTGCTAGAAAAATGATTGTCATGCATCCATATTGCCACTAAGAATCCTCTTTCTCAATTAAGTAATTTCTAGTTTCTACATATTAACTCAAACTCTGATTCATTACAAGTTCTGGTGTTTCCAAGTTAGTTTTCCCCCTGAAAAGATATAAAAAACAAACAAAGATTATTTTGAGGCTACACATTTTTAGTAATGTTTGCACGTTAATAGACAAGTTGTGTGCAATGGTCTGCTTGAACAACAGTGTTGCACCGCGAGAACTTTAATGCATGAACATGTGTGCTATATTCATGAGATCATTCTATTGTACCATTCTAAATGTATAAAGTACCATGTTGGACACTCACTTGGTAAGTGTATGGCATATGGGTCCGATATGTGTAATATGATATTTAGCCAAAAATATATTTGGTAATTTAAAGTTTCCATATAACTATGCATAAATCTTTCATATTATGCATGAAATACGATAATTTTTTCTGTGTCCCATATCTTTGAATATGAGATTATATGAGTCCAACACTGACACATACTCGCACCTAATACGTGAACCCGATCCATGTAACAAACAATTTAATCATTCCAATGTGGCCTATTGCTTTTTCAAGACCCATTTATGTATTCATGGATTTCATTCTGCAAATCGCTTTCTGTGGGCCAACACTAAGTCCCACTTCAATAGAAACAGCAACATAGACAAAATATTAATCACCTCATAAACTCGCAGGAATATACTCTCGAGCATAGAGCAGATGTGTATCATAAAATTTGTTCCCACTAATAGCAGAAACATAACAATTTTTAAGTTTCATGGTAGTTCAGTGACGGTAGGTAAGAGATTCACACTACTTGACCTCTTATTACTTTGGGGGTTTTTGCATCATCAATACCAGTGACACTCCAATCAAACAAGATTTTTAAAAATTTCCTCCTATTCTTTGGTTGTGTTTGGTTTTTTAGGATCTCTGGCTATGTTTATCAAAGATGTGAAGAAAATCAAATCTGGAAACAGACCGCTCGAGCAGTGGGTAGACTGCTCGAGCGGTGGCGCATCCTGTACGAGAAATCGAGAGCAGTGGAAGACCGCTCAAGC
This sequence comes from Heliamphora exappendiculata, assembly GCA_034768845.1. Taxonomy (NCBI): domain Eukaryota; kingdom Viridiplantae; phylum Streptophyta; class Magnoliopsida; order Ericales; family Sarraceniaceae; genus Heliamphora; species Heliamphora exappendiculata. The sequence continues at coordinate 4,018,546 of JAOTRH010000006.1, forward strand.
AGTCTATGCGGGGACGCGCCTATTATAGGTTACTAGGGTTTGTGGCAGCCATTATGTTTTCATGTTTGGTTGAGGTTTTTTTGTATTCTCTTTCCAAGAAACTCCTCTCTTGTATTCTTCCAAGAACATAGTGAGTGTGTGATCCCGTGTACGTACGCATTACTTGCCGAATCGCGTAAACCTCGTGTGTCGATTATGTGGTTGTTTGTTCTTTCTTTCTTCATTCTTATTCCGTGATTTGTGCGTTCTTCAGATATCTTGGGCAGGATTGTTGAGACCGTATTTCAATTTCCAATAACTGGTATCAGAGTTCTGGGTTAGGAGGGATGAAGAACACACATGGCAAAAGAAGGAAGATCAACAGCAATCAAGAAATTCGATAGATCGGAGGGCATGAAGGACGAGGAATGGAGTTTACTCGACAGACGAGTGCTGGGGGTTATCTGGCTAACGTTGTCTAGGTCAATCGTGCACAACATGATCAAGAAGAAGATTACAGCAGACTTGATGGCCGCCTTGTCGAGTATGTATGAAAAACCGTCTGCAAATAATAAGGTACATCTTATAAAAAAAACTGTTTAATCTTAAGATGACTGAGAGTACCCCTGTCGCACAACACTTAAATGAGTTCAACACCATCATGAATCAATTGTTTTTTGTTGAGATTGATTTTGAAGACGAGATCCGTGCTTTGATTGTTTTAGCTTCACTGTCAAACAGTTGGGAAGCAATGAGAACAGCAGTAACTAATTCTACTGGGAAGAACAAACTAAAATATGATGATATCAAAGATCTGATCTTAAGCGTGGAAGTTCGCAGGAAAAATGCCGAGGAGGTGTTTGGCTCTAGGCCTAATACAGGTTCGGCATTGAATGTCGAAACAAGGGGAAGAGGTACTGACAGAAATCAAAATCGGAGCAAGTCTAAGTCCAGAAGGGGTAGAAGCAAATCCAGGTCTGGACGGCAACCTGAGTGTTGGAATTGTGGCAAGATCGGTCACATCAAAAAGAATTGCAAAGAACCCAAGAAGAAGACTGAGAATGAATCCGCCAATGCTGTGATAGAAAATGTACATTACGCCTTACTTCTCTCAGTTGCTAGTCCCATTGACTCTTGGGTGCTGGACTCAGGAGCTTCATTTCACACTACGGTACAACGAGAAATCATTAAGAACTACGTGGCGGGTGATTTTGGAGAGGTGTATTTGGCAGATGGAGAAGCTTTAGATATTGTGGATACATGCGATATCCGCATCAAGTTGCCGAATGGATCAGTGTGGATGATACATAACGTACGACACGTGCCTGAATTGACGAGAAATTAATTTTATGTTGGGCAACTTGACACTAAAAGGTATTCAATGACTTTTGTTGGTGACACATGGAAAATCACCAAATGTGCTATGGTAGTGGCTTGTGGAACAAAGATGGAAACTTTGTACATGATCTCAAGCACAAGGGATACGGTAACAGTTGCCGATGGCGGGGCAAATACAAACTTATGGCATCAGAGACTGGGGCACATGAGTGAGAAAATGATGAAGATTCTACCGTCAAAGAATAAACTGCTAGGTTTGAAATTTGTATAATTTGATCTGTGTGAAAACTGCATCTTTAGAAAACAGACGAATATTAGTTTTTTGAAAGGAGACAGGATGCCAAAACCTAAGAGGTTAGAGCTGGTGCATACAGACTTGTTGAGACCCTCCCCAGTTGCATCTCTAGGAGGCTCACAGTACTATGCCACGTTTATCAACGACTCAAGCAGAAAGGTATGGGTTTACTTTCTGAAGAATACGCCTGGTGTATTTAAAGTATTTAAAAAGTGGAATGCCCTGGTTGAAACCTAAATGGGCCTTAAATTGAAGTGTCTGAGATTAAACAATGGAGGAAAGTACGCAAACTGGAGATTCATAGAGTTTTGTGCGGGAAGTGAAATCAAGAGAAAACTATTCCTGGAATACCACAGCAGAATGACATGACTGAGCGCATGAACAGAACTTTGAATAAACGTGCCAGGAGCATGAGACTGCATGCTGGGCTACCAAAATGTTTTTGGGCTGATATAGTGAACACCGCAGCCTACCTGTTGAATTGTGGACTCTCAGTTCCTCTAGGTCTCAAAATCCCAGAAGAAGTCTGGAGCGAAAAATAGAAAAATCTATCTTTTCTGAAAATATTTGGTTGCACTTCGTATATCCACATAGATTTGATGTTAGAAATAAGTTGCAATCAAAATCTAGAAAATGTTATTTCATTGGTTATAGAGATAATGAATTTGGCTACCGGTTTTGGGATTATCAAAACCGAAAGATTGTTAAAAGCAGAAATGTGGTATTTAATGAACAAGTTATGTACAAGGACACATCAAAGGCAAAGTCTGACATTGTGTTACCAGCAACGAAGAAGTCCGAGTCCATTGATCTAGGTAACATTTCTGAGAACGCTATACAAAATGGGGATGAAGAAGATAAGAAGAATGTGAACCCACAGGTGGAACATAGCACGCCGATAACGGCTGTTTAAAGGTCTTCCAAAAGCATCAGACCGCCACTGCGGTTCTCACCATCCCTGTTTCATATCTTGCCCATTAACAGTGATGTGCCCTTGAGTTATGCTGAAGCTGTGAAGACATGAAGTGGAAGCAGGCCATGAAAGATGAAATGGACTCTTAGTTAACTAACCAGATGTGGGAGTTGATAGAATTACTAGTAGGAAAGAAGGCTCTGCACAATAAACGAGTCCACAGAGTAAAAGAAGAACATGATAGTAGCAAGCACTACAAAACTAAATTGGTTGTCAAAGGATTTTAGCAAAAGGAAGGTGTTGATTTCACTGAATTTTTTTCTCAAGTTGTGAAGTTGACAACAATCAAAACTGTACTTAATATTATAGCTGCTAAGGACTTTCATCTTGAACAGTTGGATGTTAAGAGCGCTTTTTTTTACAGTGACTTGGAAGAAAACATATACATGCATCAACCAGAGGGATTCAGAGTACGGGGAAAAGAGGACCTAGTCTGCAAACTGAGTAAGAGCTTATATGGTCTGAAACAAGCTCCACGACAATGGTAAAAGAAGTTTGGCAGCTTCATGCAAGGAAATGAGTTCACAAAGCTGAAAGCAGATCATTGTTGTTCCATCAAGAACTTTGACAACTCTTATATCATTCTATTGTTGTACGTGGATGATATACTCGTTGCAGGGTCTTACATCGAGGAAATCAACAAGTTGAAGAAGCAGCTGCCAAGGTAGTTTGCAATGAAGGATTTGGGGGCTACTAAACAAATTCTCGGGATGAGAATCATCAGAGACAGAGCTAGAGAGATCTTGAGACTTTCACATGGTGAATATGTGAAGAAGGTACTTAGCAAATTTAGCATAGGTAATGCTAAATCTATAAGTACGCCTTTAGCTAGCCACTTTAAGCTAATTAAGGATCAATCTCCAAATACAGAGCGAGAGCGAGAGCGAGAGCGAGAGCGAGAGCGAGAGCAGAAGTATATGAGCAAGATCCCCTATGCATCGGGTATCGACAGTCTCATGTATGCAATGATTTGCACAAGACCGGATATTGCACATGCAAGTAGTGAGCAGATATATGAGTAAACCAGGAAAGCAGCATTGGGATATTGTTAAGTGGATTCTGAGATACCTGAAGGGCACTATTGATACATCCTTATGTTTCACGTGGATAGGGTTGAAGCTGCATGGTTATGTAGATGCTAACTTAGCAGATGATATTGACAGCAGGAAAAATACTACTGGATTTGTGTATACCCTGGGTGGTACAACAATATGTTGGGTTTCAAAATTATAGAAGATTGTTGCACTTTCCACTACAGAGGCTGAGTATGTTGCTGTTACAGAGGCTAGGAAGGAAATGGTGTGGCTACAGGGTCTCTTGAAAGAGTTAGGCAAGAAGATTGACAGAGGTACGCTTTACAGTGATAGTCAGAATGCCATTTTTCTTGCCAAAAATCGGCATTCCACTCCAAGACGAAGCACATACCGTTAAGGTATCATTTCATACACTCCTTTCTTAATAGTGGACAGTTGAAACTTGATAAGATTTGTGGAGCAAAGAACCCAGCCAACATGTTGACTAAATGAGTCGACATTGACAAACTGAAACTGTGTTCAGCTTCGGTTGATCTTCTAGTATAGAAGACAGAAGATTGACTCACACAGGATCCTTGGTTCTTGGTTGTTTCGAGATGATGGTGTTGCTTTGGGAATATCTCAGTGCTTGGAGTGGATTTAGTTTAAATGGGAGATTGTCAGAGATGTGGAGAAAATCAAGTATGGGATAAGACCGCTCAAGCGGTGGGTAGACCACTTGAGCGGTGGTGTAGCCTGCAGGAGAAACCAAGATCAGTGAAAGACTGCTTGACGACCGCTCAAGCGGTTTGTGCTGGGATGCGCTTATTATAGGCTACTAGGGTTTGTGGCAGCCATTATGTTTTCATGTTTGGTTGAAGTTTTCTTGTATTCTTTCTCTAAAAAACTCTTCTCTTGTATTCTTCCAAGGACATGGTAACAGTGTGTGATTCCGTGGACGTAGGTACTACTTATCGAACCATGTAAATCATCGTGTCTCGATTATGTGGCTGTTTATTCTTTCTTTCTTCGTTCTTATTTCGTGGTTTGTACGTTCTTTGGAGATCTTGGGCGGGATTGTTGAGACCGTACTCCAATCCCCAACAATGTTTCTTTTATAGAAGTGTCTTTGTTTGCTTTTGCCCTCAAAGACCGACTGTAAATGTGTTTTCTCAATAAAATGAAATGTTCTTAACAATTAGCCAAAAAAGAAGAAAAATAAAATAAAAAAAGAAAGGGATTTCAATACTAGAAGCTAGGTCACGTGCAATATTATGACAAAAATAAGAAAAAAAATTACAAATGAGAAACAGAAAACAACAAATTATGAAAAAACTAACCGTAATTCGAGAGGCACGCTCAGCCTCCAATTTCTCCCGTTTCCTCCGTTCTATATAAGCATCGTAGGCAAATGGATCTGCCAATGCTTGTGCCTGCAGAAATAAGCAAGCAAATACAATTCAAGAAAAATGCCACTAGATTTTTCCCAGGCTTGTAAGCACCACAATACAGCCTTGATATTTCCATGCAAGGACCATAATACAGCCTTGATATTTCTCCCAAAATGCAGCATAAAACAACATATTAAAACTAAGTACATGATGAGGATCATCACCTTTTTATACAATCGGTAATCCACAAAGAAGCCATGCATGTAGGCTCTTAAAAGATTGGTGCCAATCAAATTTGTCAAATTCAACCTCTCAAGATCTTCGTTTGTTAAGAATTTAAAATCATCATATATAGTTGTTTGAGCACCCTCCTCCATCTCTTCCTACAGCAGACAAAAAACAGAAAGGTAAACATTACCTGCACTAATAATGGTTCAACAAGCATGGTACTAAGATATACAAGTTACAAGAAATCAATTAGACTCATCCAATAACAACACCGTTAAGTTTTCCAGGTAAGAACACCACTTGGGTGCAGTTCCAAGGGCTGGTATGAAGTAAGATGGTATCTGGCTGCAGTCCAGAGCCAACATCATCAACCCACTTCCATCAAAGACACAAATATCATTTATCATTCCAGCTGTTGGCTCAATGCTGGTCATGCCTTCTCCCTGAAAGTATTACAGAACTCAATCATGCCCTCAACAAATCTAATCTCATCTAGGAATATGACATAATTTCAAATCAACAAAATCCAATACACAGCACTATGGTGATTACATTTATTTGCAAAACTTGGAAAGCACTACAATCATTTCTAGTCACCTCCACTAAAATGATATAACAAAAGCAAACATCAAATTTTAGATTGCCAACCAACTAATATTGCCAACCCATATTCAAGAATTTTCATTTAAACATGCATACAGGAAAAGAAGAAAAATAAAAAGAGTAGAAATTTTTTTAAAAAAAAAAAAACCTAAAAAAGGATACATCAACTTTTGTTGTTATACAGTCATACTGCATCTTAATACATACATACATGAATGTATATTATAATGTACCACACTTTTTATACATAAATTAGGAGTGTGAAAATCATCAAAAAGGGGCACAACCTAGATCTAACCAAAAGTTAAAGCTCCCCTATAGAATCACGTTGGCAGAACTTCCCTCTAAGCAAAGAACAAAAACTATGCTATAAACATAACTTTAATCCATGTATCACAACTTTAATCCATGTATCACCATCCCTATATCCTCAAAAACATGCTGATTCCTCTCTCTTCGGCAGCACCCCACCTACCACAAAGGCACCACCGTCCACATATTTTTCACTTCTTCAAACATTTTCACCTCTTCGCACTGCAGCCGCTTCCGAGCACTCAAGAAGCCGGAGGTACAATCTTGGCCTAACCCACTGTACACCAAAACCTTTTTACTGGAAAACAAGAGGATGCTATGTATAACATTATATAAGGACATTACCAAATTAAGAGTCAAAATCAATGAATTAATTATAAATGAAATACACAAAAAGTGGACGCCTTTCCCCTTCACCAATAACCCAGTCATCACTTCGTACATCAAAAGCTCGATACAATCTCAGAGCATTAAACATGACCATTTCATCTCATCGATTTTAAAGATAACTACACGATTATAACAGCAGATTATTATATTTAAAATTTTCATATCACTTCCGTTTACTTCTTTATTTGCTTTGATTTATTCTAACGTGGTTTTGTGAGTACAAAACTCTTAAATTATTATCTGTAAGCTTAAATATTCTCTTTTCTATAAGTAAGAAAGCAATCATGTAGTGTCAACACCTTACTAATAGGTAAGGAAACATGACACTCGTGGAGTATATGAATAAATTTGAGGATTAAAAAATCGATGTATGGGCATTGAAGATCCACATCAAACATTGTCTCGATTTAGATCAGGGTCAAAAGCTGGAAATCGAAATTCGCACCACAAGGTGACACATCAAGCCTTCAATGTTGATGAGGCGTTTCAACTCGCACTTAAAATTGTGAAGAACATGAAGCAGATCCTTACAAGAAGGTTTCCATTTCAAGCTGACTTCCTCGAAAACTTGCTGATGACGGAAGATCTTGTAAACCCGTCCCGCACCATCGAGTTTTAACAGCAACACTGCCGCAGATTTTAAGAACAGGGTATCCGTAGGTGATGATTGAAAGGAGGACAACAAAAATAGGCATTCAAGTGCAATGTAAAGGACCACATGACATGGCAATGTCATAAAAGGAACATACTTCTTGATGCTGAAACAGAGGGAGCACAAGAGCTTGAGAATGATGAAACTACAGATTTCTTAAACTAATACTGAAGGCTTAATACTGATGACTTTGAAGAGATAAAAGAGGATACATCATTACTATATGGTGTGAGGCAACTTTTTGCGACTCCAAAACAAGAAAAGGAAGAATGGAGGTGTACAACAATCTTTCAGACCTTAATTTGTTGTGGAATAGAGACTGGTAAGTTAATTATAAATGGAAGCAGCATCATGGTGTAGTTTCTTAAGTCCAGATACTAGATAGAGCAGTGGAAGTTTCCAACAAAATTACATCCACAGCCTTATAAAGTTGCTTGGATAATCAGCAATTCAATTCTGGCAACACAACATTGCTGATTATCATGAAGTCATGGTCATTATAGTGGTTTTATTTTTATTCTATTTACTTTTTTTATCGGCAAAAACAGAGCCACTCCCAAGTGCAAGGTTTGAACTCCTCACCTCCCATTTGAGACGTAACACCCATAGGCCACTTAGTATTATAGTGATTCTATTTGGTGCAATGTTATTCCCATGACTGTTACAGATTCTTTTGGTCAACCTTAGTTATAAGATCGAGCTGTGCAAGATGATGGAAAGGAAAATACATATACTTTCAAGTTCAATGATGTCAAGATCGTCTTGAAGCCCATGAGTACGGAAGCCATGAAGAATCATCAAGAGGAATGATCACAAAAAGTTGCTCGGAATTAAATCAAGTCTCAAAAGGCGGTTGAAAATGAACAAATCTCAAATGACTGCTGAAAATCAAAGCAAGTCCCTACACATCCTTACAAGGAAGCAATTTGGAAAGGAAAGCAGCCTAATATATGATGTGGTAGTCAAAGAAGTGAAAATTTTGGCAATTATAGCAGCACAAAAACCTCCAGAAGTCTATAAGTTGCTGTATGATTTTTCAAATGTTGCACCAGAGGAATTAGCAAATGAGTTACCACCTATACATGATGTGAAACATGCTATAGACCATGTACCCAGTTCCCAATTGCCAAATAATCCTATGTTACATGGACTTTTCAAAATTTATAAAGTACACATGTCGGATACTTGACACTTAGAAGAGGGTATGGATCCTATGGGATATGTGTCCGATACTTTTAATTATACATTCACCTAGAAAACATATTTAGAAATTCAAATTTATTATCCAACTATAAATAACCCTTATGTTATGCATAAAATGTTCCATGGGAAGTTGTAAACAAAATTAAAACTCTAGAAAATAAAAGAAATATATTAATAAATATAAATATTTTAATATATCTTAGTATCCTTGATATTAAAATTAGATAACTCCAACAATTAGACACATACTCGCACCCGATACCCGTATTCGAGCCCGTGTAACATGGGATGAATCAGACTAAACATGTTGAACTTAGAAGCAAGTTGAAGAGTTGTTAAAAAGGTTTATTCGTGAAAGTATAAATCCATGTGTCATACCTGCTTCGCTCTAAGCAAAGAAGGATGGTATTTAACTACAATGTTGATAGTCATGCAATAACAAAATAACAATCAAGTATAGATTCAAATACCCCGACATAATGACATGCTAAAAATGATGATTGGTCATGCATTTCTATCCAATATAGATTTGCAAGAGCGGTTAACATCAAGTTTGCATACGACCTGGTAACGAATGAAAAATAACTTTTAAAACTAAAGATGGCCTTTTATGAGTGGTTGGATAAGCCTTAGAGTCTATAATGCTCTAAGCACTTTTGTGCGAGTCATAACACAAGTACTCAAACAGGCAAATCTTTCATTGGTCACTTCTTGTTTACTTTGACGACATCCTTATTTACAGCAAGACTAGGGAGGACCACATCCATCACTCTGTGCAAGTAATGAAGGTTCTTCGTGAGAAACTCCATGTAAGCTTAAAGAATTGTTGCCTTATGAGTTCAAGTGTTATGTTTCTAACATTTATTGTCGCTGTTAAAGGAGTAGAAGATGATCCAAACAATGTGAAGGCTATTTTAGAGTGGCCACTGCCTGCTACATTAAATGGAGTCCAGAGTTTTCGCGATTTGACTACATTCTACTGGTGATTTATTAAAGGCTTCAACAATATAATGGCCCATATAACAGATTGCAAGAAAAATGGAAACTTTACTCGGTCAAACGCTGCAACAAAAGTTGTGAAGAAGAAACTTTACTGTCTGTTATATTTTTCTGAAGTATTCAAAGTTACATGTGATGCTCTAGTGTAGGTATTGAGGGGTGGGGAGTCGTAGACAAGGACATCCTATTGCATACAATAGTGAGAGGTTGAATGAAGCTAAGCAGAAACACTCTACATATGACAACACATTCTATGCGGTGTTTCAGGTCATTTGGCATCATTATCTCGTGTTTATGGAGTTTGTGCTACATTAAGACCATGAGGAACTCAAGTGTATTAACTCTCAAAAGAAACTGAATCATCGGAATGGTAAGTGGATTTCCTTCTCGCCGCAATATTCTTTTATCATCAAATTTAAAGCTGGTGTTATGAATAAAGCAGTTGATGCACTTAGCAGAGGAGTGTATATCCTTACTTCTATGGTTGTCCAAGTTGTTGGCTTTGATGTAAAGAAGCTACACTATCCAACTTGCAAAGATTTTAGTGTCATTTATGACGATATGCTTGCTGGACAGAGGGCTGATTATGTGAATTTTCACATAAGTGATGGGTACTTTTAAAGGGAACACGTCTTTGATTGGTTAATAACTAACTCAGGAAACAAGTAATATAGGAATTACATGCTGGGGGAAGAGCGAGTCACTTTGGCCGTGATAAAACTGTTGCGATGGTTGACAATAGTTTCTATTAGCCTAGTTTGAAATGTGATGTTGCTTAAACTGTTTTTCAATGTCATGCTCACCAGCTAGCCAAAGGAAGTAAAATACAGATTTTACACATGCACTTGCATGTACCACATGAGCTGTGACAAGACTTAAGCATGAACTTTGTCCTAGGCTTGACAGGAACACTGTTCGTGATTGTATTTTATGTGGTGGATTGATTTTCAAAAAAAAAAAAAAAAACCTAACTTTATTCCTTGTCCAAAGACTTTGGAGGATGTCCACACTGTTAAAATTTTCTTCCAATCGGTAGTTAGACTACATGGAGCACCTAAAACAATAATTTCGGACTGCGATGTGAAGTTCACAAGCTACTTTTGGTGCACTTCATGGAAATTGATCAATACAACATTAAAGTTGTTCTCTTTTTTTCACCCACAAGCTGACAGCCAAACATAAGTTATTTACCGAAGTTTAGAAGATCTTTGATGCTTAGTTGGTAATCATGTTTCAAGGTGGGACCAAGTTCTTTTTTTGCTGCAAGAAAGGGCAGAGCCCAAAGAAAGAAGCTAGGAAATAACACATCCCCTTTTGTCCCTGGCAATGAAAGCCAACAAAGGGAAGGAGTACTAACAGAACCTGAAACAGAGCATCTGTTGCTCTAGCAGCTTTGGCCAAGTAGTCCGCACAAAAAATTGAATCACGCCAACATGCTGCACATGACGTGCCTCTATGTCTGTCATCATCCCAAGAATTTGAATTGCCAGATCACATTTGGGATGAAGAGTATTCAGGTCTCTAACCAGTGTTAAAGCATCCACACAGTCAAGACTCCAAAACAAATTGCTTACAACCCTCCTTTGCCGCCAACTCAAGTGCTTGCCCAGAGCTCAGATTCATTGAAGATCCCCATCCAATAGATCCTTGGAATCCCATAATCCAATCACCATTAGAAACCCGAACACGCCCCCCAATATAAGCTGCACCGGGTTCACTAGGAGCTGATCCATCCACATTAATCTTAACCCAGTTAGCTGGTGGAGGTCTCCAAAGTGATCTACGCTTTGTAAGCATCACACCTTGATTAGCAATCTTTGCATGATTCATCTCTAACAGTCTAGCCTTTATCTGAGCAACTGGTTCTTGGGGGATTATAAAATTTTCCTAGCGTATCTTTTTATTCCTTAGATACCAGTAGTAAATTACTGCCAGAAAAAAAAGGGTCCAAATTCTTCCTATTGCAAAATTTGCATATAACAGCTCGGTGAATAGTTCTACTGTTTGCAATCCTGAGATTGTGACTAGAATACTTCCTAAGAAACCAATCGATTTGGTTCCTTGACTCATTGACGCATGTCCAAATGCTAAAGCTGACACTTTCGCATATTCGTCATATACACGAAGATGTTCACAGAAAAATTGTCATAAGCAAAACAACCAACACTACAAAGCACATGCAAATTTGCATAGAAGATTTGCTTAATTTCTTGACGGGGACATAGTTGTGGTACGAATTCAAGCTGAAAGATATTTGGAAGGAATCTACAAGAAACTTCATTCAAGGAATGCAGACCCTTACAAAATTTTAAAGAAAATAAGCTCCAATGCTTATGTCCTCGATCTACCAGAAGATATGGGCATCAACAGAGTAGTCAGCATTAAGGATTTAATGCATTACATTACATTGGCCATGATGCTGGTTTTTCTTCTAATGCTCCAATTGTTCATCTTCCACCAAAACCATGTCTCCGAGAAGAGATTGAAGATTTTATTGATCATCAATTCATTTCTACGAGGTGGGCGACTATCAAAAATATCTCACTAAATCGAAGAGTTATCCACTTTCAAATGATACTTGGATCACTGATGAAGAGTTTTGCAGCTTTGACATTGATTTTAATGAGCGATTCAATGTTTTTAACTCGCCTGGTGTGGAGTCTTCAATAAGTTGCAGCATAATACTAAACTTGACAAATGGCGTGGCAAAAATTCGTCCAAGACTCAATCCTTGATTTGGAACATGTTGGATGATGGCCAGTCCACATGGAATTAGGAATAATTATGTTTTGTTTTTTTTAGTTACATTTATGTTTTGGTTAGATGTTATCTAGATTTATTATTATTTTCAGCAGTCAGGGGAATATTTTTAATTCGGTAACTACTGTAACAGATCGAAAGAATAGATTATTTGTAGTAAACAAGTAATTGGTTTATAGGAATCAAAGTAAAAATCAGAAGAATGGGGTTTTCTTTGGTGACATAAGATCTAATTGCAGAAAGAATTAAAGAGTCTTGGTATTAACCTTATTGTGTCTAAGGGTCTTATTTGGTGTTAGAGGTTTTAGAAGATAAAAGATTTATTGGTTTCACTAGTTTCCTTTTTTATTGGTTTTAGAAATCCTAGTCTTGGTATAGGAAGCTTCTAGGTCTATATAACCTAATGCAATGCTTTACTTTGGAAAGATCAATTGATAGAATTTTTCCTGGATTTTTGCAGGCTCTTTGGGTTTGTGAGATACAACCTTAACCCTAGGTGTGATGCCTTCAATAAGTTGTAGCATTATACTAAAGTTCACAAAGATCAATTGATAGATTCTAGGTGTCGACACCTTGGGACAGAAAGTTCATCGCTAGCCCCCAAGTGTTGACACCTTGGAAGCCTAGTGTCGACACCCTCAAAAAATAGCCAAAGCATTTCCAGACATAAACAAAATGTTGCCAACTTTGCCGAAGATTTTAAAATTATGGCTTAAAGTTCTGAAACTCCAGTAGATATAAGTGCATTAAATTCACTCATAACCACCTGCAATGGTACTAATTGCTCAAGGGCTATAAATGCAAGCTTCAAGCATAAAATTTACATCAAGAAAGAGATTCAAAATATTTATTCTCAACTCTATAGGTGTTCTTCATCCTCATTGAGCCCTAGAATCATTGATGGTGCTTCACTAGTTCGCATTCACTCTTCAAGGAATTTCTCTCTTATTGTACTAATTTACTCTCCAAAACTTTGTGCAAGTATATTGTACCCTTTGAACCTCATTGCAGACAAATTGAATGAATCACTTTATTAAAATCTTTCTTGATAAATAGAGGTTGTATTCTCTTGGGTTTTTGAGGTAAAAATCCCGGATGTATAGGTCTAACAAGCACCGATGAAACTTTCTTGGTGTAAAAACTATCTGAAGATAGTGAAGAACTCAAGGTGGCGCTCTAGAAAGTAGATATAGGCATAGGTTAAACCAAACCACTATAAATTGTTGTGTTTGTACCCCTTCTACTTTCTCTTTGATTTGCTTGTCTTATTTATATTGCCATATCTTCTTATTCATTGCAAGTTTACTAAGGAATTGAGTGGTTTTTTTTTGTTGATTGGATTAATGGATTTTTCAAGGAAGAGGTTGTTGATGTCTTGTGAGGCTGGAGGAAGATAGGCTATAGAAGTGTAGGAGAAGGACATAGCTTCTCAATCCATTGTGTTTTGATGTGGCTGATTTAGTTGCAACATAATATAATTTTTGATGGTGTGGAGACACAATTGTACATGTTGAACAGCGCCATTTTAGTAAATTTGTATAGTTAGCTGTCCAAGAAAGGGACACTGTCAGCGGACGATACTTGTGATTTTATAGGATCTTTAGTTTTGTGATAGGTCTTTGTTGTGGCGGTTTTTGTGGATACCTCAATTTCGTGAGAGCTCCTTTTACTATACTCCCATTTTGGATGGGGTTTTTTTGCCTCTTATACGGGTGGCATTCCCTTAATGCCCATTAATAAAATTCTTTTACTTATCAAAATAAATAAATAAAAAATTCTTGCCATACGTTCTATCTATCTTTAAATAACTCATTCACGCACTTACATTTATTTCATTTGTGTGTATCTTACATTCTTTTTAATTATTTATTTTTCTCTCTATTTTTAGTATTTTAATCCAAAACTTTTAGTTTAAAAAAAAAAAACCAATTGGAACCCAATTCCCCCCTCTCCCAGGGTTGCCTCCTAACTAACACGAACAAAACAAACGAGCAGAAAAAAGAATCAAGGTGTCTCAAATCCATAAACTCAAGTAGAATGAAAAATTGTTCTCACATTTAAAAGTAGTTGGAAGTAGTTCTTACCGTTTCCGGGTCCCAAATCCTGACAATATGATTATCAGTAGTAATTAACTTTGCTTGCTCAAAGTTAAGAGTTCGATGCCACTTAATGTTCAAAATTGGGCTTCCATACCTGTAAATATCGGCCAGTTGCAAGTAGCAACCCGCCAAAAAAAAGTTGCAAGACGCATCACATTATAAGGAAAAAAGAACATAGCCATTGCTGGATAGAAATATTTAGATAAAATAACAAGTCTATAATTCTATGTAACTCACATGTGATCCTTCACTCGCATGGGAAGAGAAGAACGCAAGTCATAAATCAGTACCTACATATAAAATAGCAGCCATGAATCCGTAGTTTATAACTAGAGAAGATTAGTGAAAGAAACAGGTGAACCAAAACAAAATAATATTATTTGAAATTAAGAGGAAATCCACTACCAATAAATGTACGCTAATAGCACAAAGGATTTGTGTTGCTAGGAAGATATTGCAATTTTTGAGAATTTCAAATATTTATACCAGATACTTTTTCTGTGATCAGCAAACAAAGAAGTTCTATTAAAAGTACAAAAAAGATCAATGAGGGCAAGAAGTCCACAAAAAAAGGAAATAAAATAACAAAAAAACAATAGAAAAACGAAAAAAAACACAATTAATGATGAACAGCCTTCCATTTCTAACTAATCATAAAAAATAAAATAAAAAAACTCTCGCATTTCTTTCCATCCAAATAACCCAAAGCATGACCTAAATCACACTATTCCAAAAGATAAGGACCTTCTCAGTGAATCAAAAAATCCCATAATCAACAAGGACCATTTGGACACACAAAGCTGAAAGTACCTAATCAACCTCCACTATCTAAAATAACCAATACCAAAATGACACGGCCATGAGATAACATAGAAAAATTGATCACTGCATTTCACATTACTCCTGCACATTTTGCATCTTGGATCTAAGCTCTTAAACTTTCTTTAAGACATATTGAAAATGTCTCGTGCTTAAGTATACAGATCCTAGCACACCTTCAATTACCAAATTGAGTAATATCTTCCAAAGCAACATTATAACAGGGCCCCTCAAAACTTGCAGACATTCAAGAAAGTTAAATCCCATAAAATTGTCATTTACTTGTAGCAGAGACAAAACCTTTAATTTGCTCTGGCTCCCCATTCAACTAGAACCTTACTCATTTCCAATGAAAAAGCCAAGTAGCCAACATATGTTTTTTATGATAATTTTTTTTATTACCTAAATGCTCCTCTTTGTATCAACTCTACAGCTTTTATTGCGCTCCATCCCAAAATGCCTAGTGTTTGGGCACTTGCATAATCTATGATCTATATAACCAATTTTTGGAAATGTACTATAGTTGCCATATGTTTCTAGTTGGCCGGAAAAACAATAGACAGACAAATCAATCAGGCTCCTTTAAATCTCTCCGAGGCAAAGAAGCAGCTATAAAAATACCACCATAAACTTGGGCTTCTAGGTTTCTAATTTCGTAAGTCGCTATATTTCACCAAATGGGAACACCTCCAAACTTATAACCATGCCAAAGATTATCCAACATTAGCTTCGGGTAACATAAAGTTCCCCAGCAATGGCTTCAAAGGCATGAATACCTACACTTTCGAAAAATAAATGTAATGAGAAGAAAAACCTAAGAAAATATTCAATAAAACCCAGAGTCAAGCTGTTGATATTAAGCTTGTATTTCAGAGTGGAAAGAGTCTGTAGAAAGATACCTTGTAGTAAAGGTATAAGACACATATCCCATAACCCCTTTATCAAAATCATATGAATCATCATACTTATCACAAGATTAAGCTTGATACACCAATTAATTGACTCAAATATGGGGGTGAAACAACAAAAGTAGGAATCACATCAGAATCGAGAGATACACGATGGCTGGGAATGATTCAAATACGCATGAAGTTACTGGAGTTGCATAAAATCGCAGTTGTCTTGACCGATAAGACCGATATGTTGTCCCATTTTTATATTTTGTCAACTAATAATTCAATAACCGCTTTTTGTCTCCTAACAGGCCATGGTTCTCTAATTTGTTCCCATTTCCTCTGTTTACTTCATTGGTAAGTCCAAGTTTATCTCTCCATATGTTGATCAAGGTTTCACATAATGCCGAAGTCTAAGCGAGCCTTAAGCCGCACAACGGAATCATTTGGTAGATATTTGACAACGTACACCCAACGACAACCTACTGTTTGCTTGCCGGGAGGGAGAGAAGTAAGCTCCCAAGTTTGATTATTATGGAGAGCACTCATCTCCTCATTCATAATATGTTTCCATACAGGTAATGACATAGCCTGCTTATAAGAAGAAAGAATAGAAACAGTGGACATGCCATAAGCAAAGAAATAAAGACAAGAAGAGACACGAGCATAGGAAACGTACTGAACAATAGGGTGTTAAGTACAAGTACGTTTACCTCTCCGCAAGGCAATAGGCAGGTCATCAACTGGAGGAAGGACCGTAGATGGGAAAGGTGATGTGGCCAGGCCATAAGAGAGTCTATCGATTCAGAGAGCATTGATATACTTGGAGAGGAGGGGATTTTACCTGCACAAGAAGGGGGATTGGCAAAGGAAGTGTAGGAGCAGAGAACTCCCCCTTACGAGAACAGAGAGGGTCTGAAGACAAGTCGTGACTTGCAAAAAGTAAAGAAAAAAAGTCGACTCAAAGAACATGACATCAACACTAACAAAATATCTGCCAGACTCGGGATGATAGTAACGATATCCTTTTTGAGTGCGAGAGTACCCCAAAAAAACACATTTGCGAGCTCAAGGAAATAACTTATCAAAGCCGAGATCAAGAACCTGAACTAAGGCAACACAACTAAATACCCGAGGAATGAGAGAAAAATGCAGAGAACCATGGAATAATAAGGAAAATTGTGACTGATTATTCAACAGAACAAAGGGCAAACAATTAATGAGATGGCATTCAGTGAGAATAGCATCATCCCAAAAATGTTTGGGTACCTGCATTTGACGTAACAAAGTACGTGCAGCATCTAACAAGTGTCGATGTTTACGCTTAGTGACACCATTCTGTTGAGAGGTATGGGCGCAAGCAGTTTGATGAATAATATCACGATCCACACAAAAGGAGTCAACAGTAGACTGAATATATTCTAAAGCATTATCAAAACGAATAATTTTGATCCGTTTGCCAAATTGTGTATAAATATCATTATAAAATTTGGTAAAAATAAGAGGCAACTTAGATCTATTCTTGAGTAAAAATAACCAAGTCATACGAAAGTAATCATCAACAAAAATAACAAAATAGAAATATCCATTAGTACTAGGAGTTCGAGGATCCCAAATATCAATATGGATTACATCAAAAGGCACAATGTGACGACTATGAGTACTAGAAGGAAAAGAGCTACGGTGATTTGTTAGATCTAGGCAACCCAAGAGGGGGGGTCAATTGGGTCTTTAAATAAGGCAATAGTAATTTAAAAATCTTTTCAGAAATCTTTTAATATAGCAATAAAGCAAGATATGTAAATAAATAACCAATGCAAATATTAAAAGATGAGGGGAAGAGAAATAAAACAAGACACCAGGGATTTATAGTGGTTCGGCTTTATCCTAACCTACATCCACTCCTCAATATCTCCCTTGAGTATTTCCACTATTCAAAATACTTCCGAGCGTATTCCAAACCTTTACAAGTTTCAAGATTCCACTTGAACTATCTGAATGTTTACGGGCACATTCACAAGCCTGTTATAGCTTCAAGAAAATCCTATGAAAACAAGCCCCTGTTTTCTTCTAATCTCTCTTGAACTCTTCTTTGATAAGTTTCACTCACTCACTCAAAAGCTAAAGGGTGACTCACCATTGATTACAATAAATGAGATGTAATAAATGAAGAACACTCACTCTCTTTACAAGATTG
>JAOTRH010000006.1:4036789-4085571 GCA_034768845.1 Heliamphora exappendiculata
ATAAAATATTATCCATTTAAAATCATTTATTCTTAGAAAATGAATTATGAAAATCATCAAAATCAAATTAAAAAGCCTTTGGGCTAACATGATTTTTGCCCAATTGACAAGCCTCACACTCTAAACTAGACACATAACTCAAATGAGGAATAACTAACTTCAGTTTGGTTAAAGAAGGGTGGCCCAACCGAAGATGCCAATGAAGAGGAGGAACAAAGGCACTCAAGGCAGAGGATGTGTGAGGATAAGCGCTATCAGTTGTTAGAAAATAGAGACCATCTTTCTCATACCCCGAACCAATCGTCTTCTTGGTTTGCAGGTCCTAAAAAACACCAGAATAAGGAAAAAAAGATTATAGAACAATTTAAATCTTTAGTCAGTTGACTAACAGAAAGCAAATTGAAAAAAAATCAAGAGCATAAAGACTAGAGGGTAGAGTCAGAGATGGATGAGGACGAAGAACACTTTTGCCACGAACAGGGCGAGAAGAACCATCAACTAAAATAATATTATGGTGAATAGGAGTAAAATCATAAAATAAGGAGGAAGTACCAAACATGTGAGAACTAGCTCCAGAATCAATAATCCATGAAGGGGGCGAAAGCGCAGCGCAGGTAACAATACCTGAATCAGCTAAAGTAGCAGTAGAAGTGGAAGAAGGATAAGCGGTATGCAAGGCCTAAACGAGATTGCTAAGTTGAGCAGTAAATGAACTAGGAGAATCAGAACTAGAGGAGACCGGACCAGAAAAAGCTGAAGGTGCGGGAGACTAGAGCTGAGAAGTACTCTCGGTAACCAGATGAGCAGAACCTGGCTTGCCATACTTCTGCCAACAATATGGTTCTGTATAATTAGTACTTCCACAGTAATCACACTTTTGGTCACCGCGGCCACCTGTTCGACCACCACTACGAGTTCCACCACGAGAACTACGGCCACCATGTCCACCACGAGAGCCACTACGACCATCAGTGGAAACTAAAACCAAGGATTCTAAATAAGAAGTAGAGCGAGAGACCGTGGATGCACATCCGAATGAAGAGCGTAATAGTCAAAAATAGGCATTAGTGGCGGTTGACAAGGTCTCACTTGCAAAAATCTTATCTTTGAACCCACGTAACTCAGGGTCTAAACCAGATAACAAGGACGCAATCACAAAGTCCTCCCAATGGCGCTGTTATTGTGTAAGATCAGTAGTAAGAGGCCGTAACTGCAATAGTTGGTCCCAAAGATTCTTAAGCGTATTATAATATTTTGACAGAGGCTTTCCAGATTGCTTCGTGTTAAAGATTTTTTAATAGATCTCAAAGACACGAGAAACATTACTTTGATGGAAGAATTAGTCAGCAATCGAATCCCAAATCTTCTTAGAGGTGTCACAAAATTCAACAGTCGCGACAACGGTAGGCTCCATACTATGCCACAACCAGCCGATAACAATTGAATCTTCACACATCCAATCTTCATATTTAGGATCTGTTTTAGGCAAAGGGGCATCAGTCACATACATTAATTTTCACTTCCCGTGCAAAATTCATCGCATGAGCCCAAGCTAAGTAATTCAGCGCATTTAATTTTGTGGAAATAATAGATTTGGGCATATCATTATCCCGAATTAAAGAGACTTCACTGTTATCCATATTTCCAAAAAAAAACTTAATGAACCAGTAATGAACCAAGCAGAACAATGAACCAAGAATGAACCAGAATAACACTAATGAACCGAGCCAATAGGGAACTATAACAAGATGAAGATGAACCACGAATAAGCCAAACAAGCAGAAGATGCGCTAAACCCTAGTCGTCGAACCAAACCCTGGCCGCCGCCGACTCTATTGGAGCAAACCCTAGCCGGCGTCACTTCCTTTGGAGCAAACCAGAGGCGTCGTCAACCCCTCTCAAAGAATCTAGAGGTGTCATCGACCCCCTTCGAAGAAACCAGAGGCGTCGACCCTCATCAAAGAAACCCTAGCCGTCGTCAACCTTTTTCAAACAAACCGAAGACGTCGAACAAACCCTAGTCGTCGTCGACCTTTTTCGAACAAACTAGAGGCTTCATCGACCACTTGGTAGCAAACCCTAGGCACAGTGAGTCGCGCAATGAAGGTGATGATCGCGCGACTGAGAACAAGTCCCAAAAACTTCAATCGATGCACAAACTTCAACCAAACTTCAAATCGACTTCAGATCTAATATAGATTAGGATTGGCAACACAAATCGAGTGGAAGGGAGGCATCCATACTTGCAATGAATAGATCGAACATGAAAACTAGGGTTTTGAAGCTGACATCAGCATGCCATCATCGTTGAATAATGTTGATGTCAGCAACGTTTGCGACTCTCAACTTCTCTGAATATTTAGATGAGCTATGAAGATACGATCATTTGCTCTGATACCAAGTTGAAGTTCAAAATTTAAGATTTAGGGTTTAAAGAGAAGAAGAAAGAAAAAATAAAAAAAAATTAGGTTTAGAATTTTCTACCTCTATCCCCTTCACCTCTAAGTGTTTATATTAAATAATAAAAAAGGTAAATTACAAGGAGACCCTTGAGACATAAACTACAAAGGTATAAATAAATAAAATAACTATCCCAACAAATGAAAAACATGTTTTGTTTATTTTTATAAAAAAACAAAAAAACTTGTTTGGCACATAAATGTTTGGAAAGTGGTGGTAGGAGGTGATTACCGAAGGTTTTAGCCGGTAATAATAGCAAGAGGTACTAATAGTGTTCTAAAGTATTTGTTGAAGGCGGTAGCCATATGTGGTGATCAAAGGTGGTGGTCAGAAGTAGTGGCCAAATGTAATGGTAAGAGACAGTGGTCGGATGGAGTGGTGAAAGAGGTGGGCGGAGAAGGTGGCCAGAGGTGGTGGTTTGACGGTGTGGCCGAAGGGGTGGTTGAAAGTGGTGGTCGGAAGTGGTGGAGGGAAAAAAATAGAATAAAAATTTGTTTACAAAGCAAGTGAAAATATTTGTTTTCTGTTTAATAGAATTTAGTAAATTTTGAAAACTGTTTATATTCTTAAAAACAAAAATAATTATCAAACATATTTTTGTTTACAATTTACAAAAAATCTAAAAATAAAAACAATACAATTTACAAAACATATTTTATGCTCTTTGCTGAACCCACAAAAAAAAAGTAGCATTTGATCTTCAAAAGATCAATACATTCAACAATATTAAACACAAATAATTTCTCTTTAGTATAATATTGTAATTATGTAACAAATATAAATATTAATGTATATATTAATTATTATTTTGTAATATATGATTATTTATTATTTAAATTTATGAAAGATGGATAAATCATGTATTATTTAACTATAATATTTATAATTATAGTTAAATAACATTTATGAGTTGTACACCATTTTCTAGCGCATGAAAAAAATTAAGGAGTGCGATTATTGATTCCCGTTACAGATTGACTAGTACTCATGATACCTGTTACATGCAACGGCGACCGTTACGCCGGCCAATATCACAATCTAAACCCATGAGCGATGCATAACACACGAGATGATTCGATACACTTGTGAATTTTTTAACTACTTGTTTGATGGATCCTGGATTCTTATTTCTTCTACTTCATAATTTTTATTTAAAGACTTGTCCCACATTGCGCTTTCAAGCCGTCCAAGCTTAATTCAGACAGTTTAAAAACCTCTCTACCCACTACTAATTGGTTGAGTTAGATGCCACCAAATTCTAACATAGTATCATAGTAGGACTTGGGCTGCCTCACATGCCAATTCTCTACCTCAAGTATGTTTCATTCGTTTCGTTCATTGTTTTATCAGCTCCATGCACAACCAAGTGGCACGTATGAGAGCATATTACAAATTTGTTTCACATTACTTCTCTAAGCCATCCAATATTGGGTCGTAGACTCGTATAGTCCAAATGCCTTTCCACCCATTGTCAATTGGTTTGGGGTTGAATGTATCTAAATTTACACACATCTATGGATTGTCAAAAATCATAGCATAATAAAGAATCATAGATCACGTCGAGGCTCGGCCCCATATCTCTTTCCATAAAGGTTAGCGCCTTACCTATTACACCGTGTGCTTATAATATAAAATGACAATTTCATTGATTTATGTTTTATCTTTTAATACTTATGATATATCTTCAATATCTAATTATTTAGATATATTTTCAAATGTACTTTAGAAATTAAAACTAGAAGTTTATGACCTATGGTTCGAATCAATTCGATTTTCAATTCGATTCATGATTCGAAAAAAAAAATTTAATTCACAAGTTAATTCTCGATGTGACAAAGATTCCCATATCCATATGTTTATGTATAAATGTTACATAGAAACAATGCTAAAATGCCATCCTCCAATGCTACGTGCCAGTAATGGCGGCAACTAAGAAGGTCGAACGCGCATTATTGTGATGCTCAGCTCAAGCTTCTACCATTGCCCAAGAAAGGTCCCTAGCCAACAATGGTTCTTGGCAAACATTGAAGTACCCATATCAGACTATAATAATAATAATAATAATAATAATAAATGAATCTCTTTGTTTTTAAAGATGCAATTTCCAAAATTATCATAAAGTACCAAAGGCACATTCCAATACAACATTATTTCATTTTTTTTATTGCGCTCGCTCCCACATGTAGTACTCTTTTCACCAACTATTTCCTTCCTAAACTGACATAAGAGTAAGCATGCATTATAATTTTAAATTCTCAAAGTTCTTATATTTCACAATAAACACCCACCAATCTCTTCCCATATGTATAAATTTTGACGAGCACCACTTCAAATATGGTCAACGATGGCACTCTTAGTAACAAAAGTATAACAGTAAAGCCATTTTAAATCTTTTTCTCTATAAACAGCCATATGAATGGGCATATTAAAGTCAAATATGACCTATTACCATACCATTTCAATTGTGCATTCAGAAATTTATAGTTCTCATCCACAAATGTTAATCTTATTTTACGTTCTCAGAACTCTTCTTAGCATTCCTGCCTGATGCTCTACTAACATTATTAGATTCCACACTTATTCTTCGGTCAAAATGACACTACTAGATCTAATAATTTGTTTTTGAATAGAACTGTGTTTTATACATTCACATTGGAGCACTCGTTCAGGTTGGACCACCTCACCTCTGGACCTACAAGTTCCCCACGCCATACATGAGAATATAAGCAACTGTTGCTCTCTGTTGAGCATTCTAGTGGAAGAGAGATCAGTGGCATTCAATACACCCAACCAGAGAATCTAGGGAACTATTTAAAAAAAATAGCAGATATATTAAGATAACACACACAATATGATGCCATTAGGAATGATGTTTTAACCATACCTTTCCACCGCTACTTCCAACCGCCATGAGGTAGCCTCCTTCTCCATCAAATTCTACTGCAGTAACCTCCTGCAAGTTCATAGACATTATCAGAGCATTTTTCATCACCAATCGAAAACTAAATCTCACAATACCTTTTTGTTGCAACGTGGTGAAAGATTGTTAAAGTTAAATAGTAGAATATAGATTTTGGGTTTGAAGGAGGAAGAAGAAGAGATACGAAAGAAGAAAGGAGATGAAAAGAAAGAGTTCAGGAAGAGTTAATTAGCCTCCTTCATCCACACATACTTATATATTATTATGCCAAAAATAAGTACAAGAATGCTTTTAAGGGAATAAAATAAATAGAAAAGAATCACTCTTAACACTCCTTCTCCTCAAGCTGGAGCATAAATATCAAGCATGCGCAACTTGATAAGCAAGCGATGAAAAGTAGAACATGGTAGAGGATTCGTAAGAATATCACCCAATTGGTCTTTCAATCAGATATAAGAAGTGACAATCTGATTATGCAATAACAAATCCCAAATGAAGTTACAATCAACTTCAATATGCTTAATGCGCTCATAGAACACCGGATTATTAGTAATAAAAATAGTGGCTTGATTGTCACAAAACATTCGTATAGAAAGTGAAGTAGAAACGCCAAAATCCTGAAGAAGAGAATGAACCCACAACATTTCAAAGGCAGTGTGAGCCATGGCCCGATATTCGGCCTCAGCACTAGAACGAGCTACCACACTTTGTTTCTTATTACGCCAAGTAACCAATTGCCACCAACTAGGATACAATAGCGAGACATAGATCGCCTATCAGAGCAACTACCAGCCCAATCAGCATCATTAAACGGTAAGAGTCAAAGAATCAGAAGATTAACAAAGCAAGTCACGGCCTGGGGCACTCTTCAAATAGCGTAAGATGCGACAGACAACTTCAAAATGTGGTTGACGAAGAGCATGCATAAATTGACTCACAACACCAACAACAAAAGTAATCTATGGGCGAGTAACTGTGAGATAAATTAACTTACCAACAAATCGCCGATATCGACCAGTATCGTCAAAAATATCGCCACGTTTAGCATCAAACTTAACAATAAAGTCCATAAAAGTATCAACTAGTCGGGCACCAAGAAGACCAATTTTAGAAAGAAGATCAAGTCTAAATATATCCCGTAGCAACTAACCAAGCCTTAAAGTGCTCAACAGACCCAAGTCTAATTGTGATGAAGAACTCTCATTTCCTCATCCATAGTATATTTCCATCCAAACATTGACATGGCTTATTTATAGGATGAAGGAACAAAAATAAACGACTAGGTAAATGCAAATGAATAGATACAAGGAGAGAGACGGTCATAGGATAGAACAATAGCAATAGGGTGTTGAGTACAGGCACACTTACCATGACACATGGCAATAGGCAAGTCAGAAGAGGTGAATGGAGGGGGTGTGGGCGCAAGAGTCTCAGCCAAAGAAGATGACGAATCCGGGCCATAATAGACAACCTGTCAAGCACTATATTGCTGATATACCTGCAAATGAGAAGTAGGTAAAGAGGAAGGAGAGGGCATAGAAACAAGTAAAGGTAGAATAGGAGAATAAGTAGACTCCCCCTCACGACAACATATGAGATCAGAAGACAACGGGAAACTAGAGGAAGCAAAGAAAGGTGTTGATTCGAAAGTGACATCAACACTAACAAAATACCAACGGGTCTCAAGGTGGTAACAGTGATAACCTTTCTGAGTACGAAAGTAGCAGAGAAAAACACACTTTCGAACCCAAGGGGATAATTTATCACGACCGAGATCAAGAATATGTACAAATGCAATACAATCAAAAAGCCAAGAAGTGGGAGGAAAGGGCAAGGAGGTCGGATATAACAAGGAAAAATGAGACTGGCCGTTGAGAGCAACAGAAGGCATGCGATTAATAAGAAAACAAGCGGTAAGAACGGCATCACCCCAAAATTATTTTGGTACTGTGGTGTGAAACAATAAGGTATGAGCAACATCTAACAAATGACGATTTTTGTGTTCAGCAACACCGTTTTGTTAGAGACGTGTAAGCACAAGTAGTCTGATGAAAAATACCACAATCAACACAAAAGGAAGCAACACTAAATTGCAGATATCCAAGAGCATTATCAGATCGAATAACCTTGAGACGTTTGCCAAATTCGGTATAAATTTCATTGTAAAGGCAAGAAAAAATAAAAGGTAACTCCGATCAACTTTTCAACAAAAAGAACTAAGTCATGCGAGAATAGTCATCAACAAATGTCCATTATTACTGGGAGTTCAAGAAGAACCCCAAATATCTATATGGACTACATCAAAGGACTCCGATTGACGACTACGACTACTAGAAGGAAAAGAACTGCGGTGATACTTTCCTACCTGACAAGCTTTACAATTAAAACCAAACACATGACTCAAACTAGAAATAGCCAACTTAAGCTTAGCCACAGATAGGTGGCCCAAACATAAATAGCACTAAAGGGGGAAACTATAGCACTCAAAGCAAAGGAAGTGGCGGAAGGTGAAAGGCGAATCAACATCAAGATAATAGAGGCCATCCTTCTTATGCCCCCGAACAAATCATCTTCTTGGTCTAGAAGTCCTGAAAAACACAAGAAGTGGAAAAGAATGTTATTGAACAATGTAAGACTTTAGTTAACTAGCTACCATAGAGTAAATTAAAGAAAAAATTAGGAACATAAAGATTAGAAAGTAAAGAGAAGGATGAAGATAGATGTAGAACGCCCGTCCCCTGCACAGGTCTAAATGAACCATCAGCTAAAACGATACGATGCTTGATACGAGTTAAATGAGAAAAAAGTGATGGATTACTAGACATGTGAGAGCTAACACCATAATCAATGACCCACGAAGGAAATGTAAGAGCCACACAAGCAATATTACCAGAATTGGCTAAAGTAGCCATAGATTATGAAGATAAAACAGACCGCAATGTCTGAATAATCTCGCGAAGTGGAGAAGTGAGAGCACCATGAGAATCAGAAGAGGAAGACACCTGATGAGAAGACGCATGAGAGATCTGAGATTGAGATGCGGAATCAGTAACTTAATTAACATAATCGGGTTTACCATACCTAGCCCAACAATAATATTCAGTATGATCAGTTCCACCACAGTGATCACATTTTCTATCACCACGACCACTACTGCGACCACCACCTCGAGAACTGCCACGAAAATTATGGCCACCACGATTACCGCAAAAAGAACCACGTCCTCCGTTGGTACAAACTAAGGCAAAAAATTCGGACGTAAATGGAGAAGCAGAAGAACCAGGTATACCAGTAGATTGGCCTAACGAAGGACGTAACAAACGAGAATATATATTAGATGCAGTAGGCAGCGTCTTACTAGCCAGAATTTGGTCCTTAAACCCACAAAGATCATAATCTAAACCAGAAAGTAAACAGGCAATCATGAAATCCTCCCATTGGCGCTTCCGTTGCTCTAAATCAGTAACGAAATGACAATATTGTAATTATTAATTATCACAGAAATTCTTGAGCTTACTGTAATATTCAGACAAAGGTTTCCCAGCTTGTTTGGTTGCAAAAATCTACTCATATAGCTCATAAACACGAGATACATTGCTATGATTTAAGGAGGAGTCTGCAAGAGAGTCCTACATTTGCTTAGAAGTATCACAAAACTCCACTGTAGTAGCAATGTGTGGCTCTAAACTATGCCGCAGCCAACTCATAACAATATAACCAACCATTTCCCAACTAGAAAGAGTAGGATCCCCGTTGGATGGAGGAGGATCGATGATTTACTTCAACCTCTGTTTGCCTTTAAGAAAATATCTTAAAGGCATATGCTCAGACTAAATAGTTAACACCATTGAGGCGTTTAGAAGTGGCATATCGCGGCAAGTCATCATCTTTAAAATCAAGAATCTTTGTCTCAGCCATAGTACCTCAAAAAAAATGTAATCAAACCAGAAGCTTGCTACTCAACAAGAATCAACCAAAAATCTACCAAAAAAATAAACACGCAAGGAAGTGAGCAACCTGTGATGCAAACTCAAGAAAACCAAATTTGATGCAAAACCAAGACAACCAGTTGAAGATCACCACACCGAATCACACAAGGAGCAAGAACCGAAGTGCCAAAGTCGAAAAAAGGAGGATCACAGTCAGACAGAGTCGAAAAAGGCAGTCGTAGACCTTCAAAGGAGCCAAAAATCAACTAAAAACCTTCCATAATCACCAAACAAGCATAGATCTAACATTAGGAGAAAGATTCAGCACCTATAAAATGGATCTTGAGCATCAAAAACCAAGATCGAAGTCGCAAAGAGCAGATTGCAGCCCTAAGGTTCCGTAAAAACTAAAAACATCGAAAAATCATGGGACACGCCAAATTTCTTCAAAAAATAATGGAAAATTTACCATAAAAACCAGTAGATCAAAGCGATCTGAACCAGAAGAGCGTCGTTCGTCGCTGTCCATAAATGTGTTGACATTATGCTGACGTCATTGTACAGAAGGTGACATCAGCACATCGTTTTCTCTGCGCGACAAGGGTTGAAGCTTTACAACTCTTCTAGGATTAGATTAGATGCTCTGATTCCAAGTTAAATAGTAGAATATGGATTTAGGATTTCAAAGAGGAAGAAGAGATAGAAAAGAAGAAAAAAGATGAAAAGAAAGTTCAGGAGGAGTTAATTAGACTCCTTCACCCACACATATATTTATTATTATGTCAAATTTAAGTACAAGAATGACCTTAAGGAAAAGGCACTCCATCTTCCTTCTATGTATTTTTTTTTTCAAATTACTGAGGAAGGAAATATGACTAGGAACTATGTTTAAATAAATGAACACCATCAACACAACTTCAGTTGGAAGGGCATTACCCAAAGCACCCATCAGGTGGTCCATAATGATAGCATTTTTAAATGTAAGCAATAATTTGAACTCCTTCTGAGTTTGGCTAAGAGGCATCTTATGTTTAAGAAAATTGTTTCAATAGAAATTGTTTTGCCATTTCAACTCATATTACTAAAAATATTTATCTTAATCACTACATCAAGAAGCAGATTGGCTACCTGATCAAAATCACCAGCAGGAGCAACAGCATTAATTCTTCCCACTGAAGATCTCACTCTCATGTCAAAGCATTCCACAGCACCGTCATCGCCACCACAAGCAACTAAACCGTGAAGCGTGCTACATTAGAAAATATGACTTGTCTCAACAACTGGATAAGAGAAGGCCAAAGTTCCAAAGCAACCAAGACTGACAAGAAAAGAAATTCAGTACTATAAAAGGCATAAGTTATACCAACCTTCGAGTGACTACATTTAGGGCTGGGGACTGTGTGTTAAGTGATGTGAGGAAACGTCCCTGCAAAAGGAAACATCACAACGGCCAATGTTATTAAACCCCCAACCACTATTATGATATTGAACTTTAAAGCAATCCAAAATTAGCATAATCATTTGTTGCATCATCAATTGTTCCAAAAGCTTAAATTGTTAAGAAACAAGCTCATCAAGGTACATCAAGCACCTGCCTCACATGCTACCCAATCTAACAATAGAAATGCAAACACCAATCATAGAGAGATGTACAATGCAAACAAGAAATGAATGAATGGGGAGACTTGGACAAAAGACCTCCCGTGAACAAAGCTTTGATACAACGCTAGATCACCAATTGTCCCAACAACGTAAGCTTCAAGGACATGAGTCCAACAGCATTTATCAAGATCTCCAACATTCTCCACAATAATTCAAAACTTGCACCCACCACTCTTCACGTGTGCACGTGCACGCAATATGCATACACACAAGTATATGAACATACATAAAGAACACAACTTTTTGAATCAAAACATTAAATGCCACCATCCTTTTGTTCTTGTGCTACAGAACAAATTCAGTAAAACAGTGTATAAATGTGATTTTTTTTTTTTTGTAGGAAGAAAAGGCATCCATCAAGTAACTTCAAAAAAGTAGCAAAGAAAATAAATATCGGAGGCAAATGTCTTAGGCAAAACTTACTACTGCTGTAGAAATTTCAGATACTAATTGACTTACAGCTCGATAACAATTACAGTCTCTGAAGATAGTAGCATAACAACCTCTAAGAATTGGCAAGAGCTCTAGCCTTATCTTGTCTTTTTTGTTTTTTTGGTACAAGGTCTAACCTTATCTACTCCAAAAAAAAAAAAAAATTCACTTGCTCTTCTATCTTTTCCTCCGCTCTTCTCCTTTTCTTCTTCAATTTCCCTCTCTTGTTTTAAAAGCAAACCAGCAGTTTTTGCCATTTTAGCAACACGCTAAATCCATACTTTGGCATGATACGTTACCCAAAAATGTTATAATCTTGCAATCTTACTCCAATCATACAACAAATATTTCTATTTCCTCACACAATAAGAAATTAAAATATTATTTGTGCGGCACAACAAGAGGTATAGAAGAGCCTTGCCAAACTTGGAAGGGGTCATTGCTGGGAGAGGGTTGTCGGAGGGTGTTGCCGGCAGGAGATAGGGGTGACTGGACATGTCATCAGCAGGTGGGGGTCACCAGAGGAGTTTGTTGGCAGGAGGTGGTTGTGGCCTAAGAGAGTGAAAACTTGTTTCGAAGACAAGTGAAAAAACTATTTTGTTTCCTAAAATGTTGAGAATTTTGAAAACTAATACCATTTTCTCTGGAAACAAAAACATGCTTTTGATTCATATACCAGAAAAAACATGCTTTTGATTCCTATTTTCAGCATTTTAAAAAATAAAAACAGAAAAAAATAAAAGCATAAACAAAAGTCTTACCAAACAGGCCTTCGAAGAGTAATTTCTTTGGAATTATAAAATGTGGAGGTAGAAAAGAGAAGATATGGAAATGCGACAACAATTGGACCAAGAAACAATTTCCATAAACTTAAATTAAGACAGAAGGAATATCTTCAAAAGTTTCTTGAAGTCAGAAGGTACAAACAGATATGAAGTAAATAAATGGTGTCTTACTACCACAAAATTAGTCCCTTGAAAAGTTCTTTGTTTTCTTTTTCATCCTGATTAACCCAAATTAAGTTAAACAACAACAACAGTTCTCATTCTCCAAAAACACAAAACTAAAAGCAATAGAGAGCAACGAATGATGAAACTTCTTTTGTTTGGTTTTTCTTTGAATAGAGCTTTTCTTATTTTTCTTTATCTCCATTGGTGCAGAGCTCATAGGCTTTTCTTTCATGAAGGGCTATGATCATCGAAAGGCTAAAAGATGATACTAGAGGCACGGTCTGACGTTGGCAGATTTAGCTTCAAAAGGCCCATGTTTGACGGGAAACGACCCAATGAACACGACTCTTTGGTATGCCATGACCCAAATCGGTTTTCGGCCTCAAAATCCGTGATTCTTACATTTTAGGAAACTTTTGTTTTAGTAATAACTTTTTTTAGTGTCACTTGTTTTGGCACGTTTTTATATGCTTCTGGTAGCTAAATTTGGCCTTAAGTCAAATTTGCCTTTTTTGGTAATTTTTCCTAATTACGGATTTGGCAAGATTGCACTGCCCTAATTGATGGTTTACATTGTAACAAGCCTTAGGCTATTTAGTTGTTAATTAATAAGAGTTTTCTCTTTTATTGTGTTCACTATTAGAAAGAACATCTCTAATTCAAACAAGTTTGTAAATTTCGGTGTTAGTGTTCCTCTAGTCGATGCGTCTCCCTGCATCACCCATAAAGACGAGAATCATACAAACTATTCTAGAACACTATAACTAAGAAAGTGATCATCCAAAAACCTGTTCCAAATTTATTCTGTATAGGTCTGGAGAAGAGGCAGCACAAATCAAGTCACAAGACCAGCAATCATAAGCAATATCCCTTCCCATCCTGATAAGAAATAAAACATAAATACACAGAATTAAACCAACACCCATGAGAAAAAGGAAAAATGACTTACAAGGAAGGAAAGCAGAATGCAGATGCCCCAGACCTCAGACAGCAGCATAACAGGTAATCATTTAGTGAAGTGTTAGTAAATGTTAAATGAAGAATTCCAGTAAGGTTACTGGGTAAAACACGGTCCATAACTTTAATAAGAGTAACAATAGGAAAAATAAAAACAATGAACCATTTATGAGGAAATGGGACAGCATGACTGGTACTCTTACCTCTGACTCGATGTCATTAGAGGTACCTTGAAGGGGAGTAAGAAAGCCCATGTGACACATTTGTGTGGAACTAATTTAGTAACTAAAAACGTCAACAAAAGCAAACAAGAATAAGAATTAGTTTCCAACACTTATTTTGGAAAATTCCTTCTAAATCTAATCATAGTCTAAGACTTAACTATTCATGTGTAAGAAGGCCTTTAGTGGCTCCTAGTCTTGTTGCTTGGGATAACATAAGCTGGTCAAAGGAACTCTAGAATTTTGTGGATTTATGTAGAGCCCGAGCCCTTTTGGATTAAAAATTTGGAAGCTATTGTGAGGGCTGTCTAGCTATTTCAATCGTGGTAACCTCTCGGACTCTCCTGCGTGTGAGATCACACACACATGCTTTCCATTATCTTACTATCGTGGAAGAGTCTTTCAACATGTCTTCTACCGCCGATAACTCCAAGGTCTCTATTGTTGAACATGTCTTTTACCAAGTTATGAAGTACCCAACACTCCTTCATGGGTTGACGGAGGGACGATGACAGATGCAATATTTCGGCCTAGCTTGGTCCCTTCTGGTAGGGTTTCTTGACTTTTGGGAGCACGGCCTTCTTGTCAATTACTAAGGCTTCCAGTAGTGCCTTCGCCTCTTCAACAGTGACAGGCAGCTTCAAGGTGGGTCCCCGCACCTCCTTTTCTTTGGTTGGGAAGAGTTAGAAGGATTTTATAAACTGTAAATTGAGAATGAGACTAAGAGTGGAATTAATGCTAAGTCAGAAATTATAGAGAGAAACTTTGGAGTAAAGAGTTTCAAGTAAATAAGAACAAAACTGAATATATAGAATATAATTTTAGCAGTAATAGGAATATTATAGTGAAGAAGTAAATGTTCAAAACCAAGTGTACCTAAAAGTGAAATTTTTTGTTATCTAGGTTCCATTATTAACAAAGATGTAGAGGTTACAAATGATGTAACCCATAAAATCAAAGTTGATTGGCTCAAGTGCAGGGGTTCATCCAGCGTTCTATGTGATCGACGAATATTTCCAATATTAAAAAAAAAATTTATAAAACAGCTATTAGACCAGCGATTCTATATGGAACAAAATGTTGGGCTATTAAGAAAAATCACATAAATAAAATAAGTGTTGTTGAAATGAGAATATTAAGATGGATGTGTGGTAAGACTAGAAAAGATAAAATTATGAATTAAAAGATTCGTGGAATGATAGGGGTCGCACCAATTAAAAACAAGTTAAGAGAAAATATACTAAGGTGGTTTGGACACAAACAACATAGATTAGTTGATGCAGTAGTAAAAAAAAAGCGACAAGACCATGGATAACGGAAACACTAGGAGGAAACAGAGATCTAAATTGATATGAGATGTCGTATTAAGAAAATATATAAACTTATTAAAATTAATCAAAGATATAACCCTTAACAAAACAGAATGGCGTAAAAGAATTTATGTAGCCGATCCCAATTAATTAAAATAAAAGTTTAGATTGGGTTGGTTTGGTAAATTGAGGCCCCATCAGGGCTATTGCTTCCATGTATTGGAACGAGGAGAGGAAAGTGCACACAAAGTTGTATTGACAGTTTTGTTTAAACTTTAAAGTGCTTCCTACCGACGTAGTCTAGAAAAATGTTCAAACTGCCGGTTCACGAGATGTAACTTGTATGAGATTGCATTCCCTCGATGCAAACTTTTTCAAGTTTATTTTCAACCTTTGGATCTTGAACATCCACCACATTTTCACGAAAATGTCGTACATAAGATAAGATATCTTCTCTGTTCTTCAAAGCCTCTTCACAAATGAAGGGTGGTGAGCCGCTCCACGTTGGAAAACATGGTATGAAACTTTCTTACCAAGTCTTCCCAAGAATGGATGAATCCTAGTAAGAGATTGGTGTACCAAGTGTAAACCCAATAGGTACACAATTTTGGCAACTCCATTAGGCAAAGATTGTGATCTCTATAGTGTTTTCCCGTGTCTAGAAAGCAAGTAACATGTTCCCTCGCATTCCCATTTTTTCTATCAACATACTTGAACATGGAACCAAACCTTCGAGGTACGATATAATAGCGAGCTCCAAAGGGTAAGGGAGATGTAAATCTAAGCTCAACCTATGTTTGGCCTAGCTTTTTTAGAAACTTTTTGCATAAAAGCATTTTAAAAAAACTCACTGGTTTGGCCTAAATTAGCTTTTTCTACGTCTTTTTACATTTACTTTTTTATAAAAAAAAAGTCAAAAGCCTAGAAAAAAAACTAGTCCAAACACAAGCTCAATAGATGCGGCAAGGGCGCACACTCTTACTGCAAAACGGCGCAACGGTTTGTTCTACCATATCCATAGGTTTGGAACTTACGGGGTTTTGTATAGGTTGTAGTGATGGAGCCATCCTGAACCAGGGGATGACTTGAGGAATTTTGCTGCTGCGGGTGGTGTCGTTTGAGTGCTAGCCAAAGATACTCCGCTACGATTGGGACTATGTTGGATGCTAGGGGACCATTAGTTACAGCATTTGTTTCAGATCCATCTTAGGGGTTTAGGATGACGGGCCTCACCGAAGAGTTAAGATGGCATTGCATAGATAGAAGTGTGTCTGTTAAAATATAAATAAAAAAATATTTAAAGTGGGAACAGGTCTTACATTAATGGCTGTTAAAAGAAAATTAAGCTTAAAAAAAGTAAATACTACTTGTAAAAAATGCCAAGTGCTCACAATTCCATACCCATTTGTATAAGTTAGCTACTGCTAGTATTGAGTGGAAATTATAAAAGTGTTTGCCAAAGAAAATGGGTTTGACTGGGAATGTGAAACCAACACATGTACATCATTTGTACATGACAACTAATGTTTGACACTGAATAGGAAAGTTGCTGGAAAGTGATTTTTGAAACCACTCAACAAAAAAACATGGGCTCACCCCACTTATTCAATAAACAAGGCAATTATATATATATATATATATATATATATATGGCAAGTTGCCTGGAACAAAGAAAGTGGGGTATTACCCACCCACATTTTCTTCTCCTAGGGACATGTGTCCAACTTTGAGTGATTAAGAAAAAAAAAAGCTAAAAAAAGGCCATCTGTTAAAACTACCTAAAGTGGCAGTTTTAAAACTACCCAAAAAACTACCCAACGTGAGAGATGGTTTCTATTTTTTTTCCCTATATAGGAGCACACTTGAGAGCACTGTTGTTAAAATCTTATGATTCACGATACGTATCTTACGATTCGATATATTAAAGAGGTAAATTGATACGTATCACATATCGTATCTTATATTAACTCGTATCTTATGATACACATACGATATATAATGCAATATGCGATACACAATACATAATTCGATACGTACGATATATTAATACTTAGTTTTTTAAACATTTAATTTGTAAAAACAAATATTATTAAAAAGTTTTATATTGTTAAGATATTTAAAGCATTTTTTCTTTAGTATTTGTCTACTTTCATAACTATCTACTCTTCTAGTATCAAGTATTTTACACCATTGATTTACGATCACTTACATTGACAAAGTTTTATCTTATGAACAAAGTAATTGAAAACTTAAAAGTTGTATATTAAAATTGGGATAATTACACTTATCTCTCCTAAGGTTTAAGCTTATTACAGGAATATCCCATGTGGTCTCTGAAATTACACTAACCTTCCATGAGCTTTAATTTTTAACATCAATTGCACCCAACTGTTAAAATTTTTGTTGAAATTTAACGAAAACCGCCCCTTTCACCCCAAAACCACCCTTCAAACCACCTTTTCCCCCTAAAACCACCCTTCCTACCCCAAAACCACCCTTCCGTTGAAATTTAGGGTGGGCAGGGTGATTTTAGGGGGGGAAAGGTGGTTTGAAGAGTGGTTTTGGGGTGGCAATAATGATTTTGGGGTGGGAGAGGCGATTTTCGTTAAATTTCAACGAAAATTTTAACAGTTTGGTACAATTGATGTTAAAAATTAAATCTCATGGGAAGTTAGTGTAATTTCAGAGACCACATGGGAGGTCCATGTACTAAGCTTAAATCTCAAGGGAGGTAAGTGTAATTATCCCATTAAAATTTTAAAACCTAAATGATATAGTAAGTTAATATAAAGAACATATTATACACGATAAATCCAATTTGGGTTGTAATAGTGCATTTACTTGAGACATTTCTTATTGTTTTTCAGATGTATTAATTATTAATTAACGCATATATTTATTTTTTAGAACCATATTTTTACAATGTTAATAATTAACATTATTTAATATTTTATTCTTGTAAGATGTTTATATAATATCAAATATACATATTTTTTTACCTATTTTTAAAAATATTAAATATCTTACGATACTCGATACGATACGATACAGAATTCGAAAAAATAGTAAAACGATACACAATTTGTATCTCAATTTGACAACTATGCTTAAGAGCACTAAAAGGGGAGGGGAGCCATTCTGTGGAAAAAAAAAAAAGGAAAGAGACAGAGACCAATTATTGTAAGAAAAATTCGAAAAAGCAAAGGAGAGGAATACAGAAGAAGAAGAAAAAGAAAAACATAACAGAGAGAAAGGAGTAACAAGAAAGGAGACAAAGTAGAATAATTGGGTATATTTTCTCTCTCCTTCCTCATTCTCTCTCTACATCTTTCTTATTTGCTCTTTCTAGCAAAAATGCTACCAAATAAGTCATGTTTTTCTCTATCTCTTCATTTCTCTTTCCTAAATATTATGTTGGAAACAAAAAATATATGTTTTAGTTTTCCAGCACCACTCCCATCTCAATAATTGTTCTTTGATAAATTTTTTTTTTTTTTACTTTCGGTGTGATTAAAATTTACTGTCACCCAAAGTAAATAAAATAAAATAATTTTTAATTTTATATTTAGAATGCTTTTCAACAACCCAAAAGCCGTTGAACGTTGTTCTAAATATTATTGGGCGTGCTAGACATATTTTATTTATTCATATTAATTTTTAGCCACAAAAAAATACTAAAAAGCCTATTAAATGTTCAGTTCGTGATAAACGCTGACTTGGACAGCCCTTTAGGTCTTCCAAATGGACAGCCCGCTGGGTTTTCCAAAAATTAGCTTTTAAGCCCACTTAAAATTCGGACAAACTTTGTGCTATCAAAAAATTGGCTTTTAAGCTCACCTAAAATTTGGACAACCAATACGGGTCCTCCACCAATGGCTTTTTAGCCCGCTTAAAATATGGACAACCTTCGTGCTCTCCAAAAATGGCTTTTAGCCCACCTAAAATATGGACAACCTTTGGCTCTCCGAAAAATGGCTTTTTAGCCCACTTAAAATAAATAGACAGTTTTATACTCTCTTAATACGCCTCAACGGCCCATAAAAATTATGGACAACTTTGTACTCTCCAAAATGGTATTAAAATATAAAATAAAATTTGAGATTGATTTTGTTGTTTAGTCTTAAAGGCTAAAATTAAATTTAAATTTTGTATAATTAAAACTTATTTTTATTAAGTTTTCCATCACATTTAAAAGTATAACCTTTCAAAGTTACTCGAAATATAATTGTCAACATGACATTTAAATTTGAGTAAAAACTAAAATGGACAATTTTATTTGTCAAAAATAAAATTAAAATCCAAATTATATTATAGAACTACAGTTAACTTGATTCCAATTAGAACTTGTGCCCGAATCGGATACGTAGATATAGTCACAAATAAAGTGAAACTAAAATTTTCACTTAAATAAATAAAAAATATAAATTCACCTAAATTAGTTGACTTAATTTTAACCCGGCCTTATGCCCGGTTCAAATATGTAGTCAACCTATTTAAATGAATTTAATCACAAATCAAGTGAAACTAAAATTTTCACATAACTAAATTAAAAATATAAATTCACCTAAATTAGTTGACTTAATTTTAACTCGGCCTTGCGCCTGATTCAGATATATAATCAACTTATTTAAACAAATATAATCACAAATTAAGTGAAACTCCAAATTTTCACTTACTTAAATTTCAAATATGAATCCACCAAAATTGGTATGATCATGGTGCTCTGTGATTCTACTCAAGTACAGTCACAATGCCTTGTGACTCACCCAAATATGATGCATTAAAAACTAAAATGAGTTATATACTCAATATATTCAAAACTAAAAATAACAAATAAATAAGTTTTCCTAGAACTACGTTAACTTGATTCCAGTCTAGAACTAATCTCGACTTGGATACGTAGATAACCCATTCGAATGGGTACCGTCACAAAACCAAACTAAAATAGAATTTAAGATTGGCATATGAATGGTAAGGGAGTAGACGCCAACCTGGCTGAGATGTACCCTTTTTACGGTGATGCCATAATTTCTAAATTCTTAAACTATTAAATAAATATCTAAAGTTCACCAAAATAAATAAATAAATAAATTTATTTCTTTAAACTTCGTTTGACTTTATTCTAGTCCAGAGCTAATCTCGACTTAGATACGTAGGCAACCCATTCAAGGGTGTAGTCATAAAATCGTGAACCCAAGTGTTCACCCAAATAAAATTCTAAAGTCTAAAATAATGAGCCATCTACCCATTATAAATTAAATTAAATCAAATGAGTTTTATACTCATCAAATCTCAAAACTAAAATTAAAATAAATCTGTGAACTACATTTGGCTTGATCTCAAATCATGGGTATGTAAGCAGCTTAGGTCATTATCTACGTCCAGCCCCAAATTAAATATATCTAAATCACCCCTTCAGCTTTGATCAAAATAGGGACTTGTAATAAATAAATAGTTGTAATCAAAGAGTGTTCCCTTCAAATTCAAGAAGTAATTAAGAAATACATTGTATCTTGAATGGATCCAGCCTACATTTTAAAAACTCACTTGACATGAGTGAAATTATGTTAAGTAATTAGATTCAAATTTTTACCTAACAGTCTCCATAAATAGCTGTTGAGTTTGCTACGTGGCGACCATGTGAACTGCACGAAGTTGGTCCAAAACGTTTGTTTGAACATTTTTTCTAGTCCGCCAAAGTGTTAGTCGAGTATTCAACCCATCTTATCCTCATTGAGATACATCATCGGATAGACTCCCCTTCCACTAACCATAGCAAGAGTGCTACTTCAGTCCTAATTGGAGTCGAATGTTGATAAGTTAGGTGTCAGACGTAAGTTTCTCGAAATATGTAGGCACTTAATATCACCGGGGTATTCATGAAAACAAAAGAGGTGAGAGTCAAGGACCGCAATTTTAGGAACGGCGCCAGTACTCAATATGAAGATGGAAAAGCTAACAAAGGTTGGTCCCTCATTAGTGAGGGTTCCCTTTATATAAAGGTGAACAAAGGGGAGGCTATAGGTTTTTAAGAGCGAACACACGACGTGGTCCACTTGCTTCAACATGTCCGAGTTGAATCTCTCGAGGGCTATATCAGTGGGTGCCGTGTTAAGGGCGATAAGACACTCGTCATATGATACGAGCCCCAAAGGTGCTAGTCCAAAGTTAAAATTCCATTTGTTTTAAGAGCGGCCAAGGAAGGGTTTCTCATCCGGAGGCAATACCACCAAGCGGCTTCGAAGA
The DNA here is from genome assembly GCA_034768845.1 of Heliamphora exappendiculata. Classification (NCBI taxonomy): domain Eukaryota; kingdom Viridiplantae; phylum Streptophyta; class Magnoliopsida; order Ericales; family Sarraceniaceae; genus Heliamphora; species Heliamphora exappendiculata. Next base: position 4,057,877 of record JAOTRH010000006.1, read on the forward strand.
TCCTCGACTCTAACCTTTAAACCGCTTACCCTCCAAATGATCCTAGTTGACTGTAAGTCCTGCTCCAAGCTCGGGTTCTGAGGAGTGTTGTGTGGTGATGATCTGGAAGAAGTTGCGTAGAGTTCCTAGTTGTCGCACACGAATGCCACGAGTATGGCTACATGGTCCAACATGACAACCACGCGGCTCGTAGACGATGTTACCCACTTAGTGGTGGATCTGTGCCACGTGGCCACTAGAAATTATTGCTTACACATAGTAGGGGACGCATTGAGGACATGCATGTCCTTTATTCACATGGGTACATTTAAGCTTGTGTCATAATTTTAAATGGTTACTTAGGGCTCAAGTTATAATATTTAAAAACTTATGGGTGAAATTTTAAAAAATGACAAAAATTCCCCTCATATACAAAGGCTCATACACTTAAAAGGCATACTTTTACTTGTGTTTTTTATGAATGTTACATATTAAGTGATGTTTCTTATATTAGAGTGCAAAGAACAAAATTTCGTTTCGTTTCCATCGAAACAGCCAAATGTTTCCATTTCCTAGAATACTGAAATGAAACATTAGTGCTGAAATGAAACATTAGTGGAATATCAAGACACCAATGTTTCCACTGAAACACACTAAAGCGGACGAAAACAATGAGTTGTTTCTTCACTATTTACAAATATCCAACAACATTCACTTCTATTTATCCTTTTTTTTTGTTAAGATCATAGTTATTTGAGCAACCACCAAAAATCTTGAACTTATTATAAAATCTAAGAAATTAACATGGAAAATAAGAGAGATAGTGACAAAATAATAAACAAGTATAATTAATACCTTTTTTTCTTTATTACTACAAAACACTCTTTATATAAAGATTGTCATTGACATTTTTTGTTTACTTATAATACCTGCAACTATCATAGTTTTACTTGCTTATGTTTGTTTTAATTCCAACATGGTTTTATATAGCAATTATATATTTGACATTATTTTTACTTTGCAAGTATTTAGTATCAACTTAATTTGTTTTTAGCGTAGTTTTCTATAGTTTAATGCTTTAAAATTAATATAGAGCTCTTAAACATGTTAAATTGTTGATTTACTACCCATAAAAAGTGCATAGATATATACTTCAGTTCATGTTTCCAATTGCCTCCTTATGTTTCTAATTTTTTTCTCTATTTGCATCATATTTCAGAAACACGTTCGAAACATTTCTATTTCCTAGCCAACCGAGACAATACCATAAAATGAAAATTTGATCCTTGTTGGAGTGATGTATTGGATTACATCTTCTTTGGTTTTTATTGATTGACACACTTGAGTGGTTTTCTTATGTTGAGTTTGTATTAGTGTTTCATAATATTTTGTTGTTCACGGGTGTTATCTTCACATACCTAAGATAAATATATATATATAATATATATCTTTTATCAAATCATTCCGTCTGGATCCAAATCTTTTGAAAATTGTCGTAGCCGGTGTTTGTATCCATATTTGTATCTATATCCGTATCTGTGCTTTCATATGTTGTCTATTGTTCCCTTATCTTCTATTGTTAGAAAATTTTGAAATTTTACTGTTTTCCTGGGCTTCAACCCTATAACTTCGATCAAAAACCAGATAATCTTTATATATGTATTTTATATGATTGTGTGGACAGGGAAGAAAAACTTAGACCACCCAGTCCGTTCAAACAGTTTCTTGGAAGTTCCATTGTACTACTTCAATCCTGCGTAAATACGTAAAAATTGTTTCACCGAGATTGTTGCAGCCCACTAAGAAGCTGCACAATTTCCACAAGTTAGATACAAACATAAGAAAATTTTGACCGTCAATCATGCCGCAATGTTCAATATTTAAATGTTTAAAGAGAGCAAAACAACCACAATATGCTGACACTTGAGGGCTTTTCTTTGATGAAAAAACAGATATCCTTTAGATGAAGTGCTTTATGATTTTGTGGGATCGGAAGAAAAATTTTGGCCATCCAATCCGCTCAACCAATTTCTTGGAAGTTCAATTGAACTATTATTGACGCGTGTACAGATACGCAAAAATTGGGTTTTCCACCACAATTGTTGCAGCCCACTCGGATGCAGCACAATTTCCGCAAGTTTGATACAAGCAGAAGAAAATTTTGACTAGTGCCTCAAGTTCAATATTTAATGTTTAAAGCGAGCAAAATAACAGCAATATGCTGACAGATGAGGGAGAGATGAGATCATAAGAATGCTTGCTTTCTGACGCTCTCAAGTTTTTTCAGATTTTGGACGCAGTTTTTGTTATGAAGTTCTAAAAATTAAAAGAACGGTAAACATTACAGATTTAAACAACATACGAAAGAAGACAAATTAAGTATATTCATTCATACTCATCAGAAAAATAAAATGTAATCAATCAAAGAGAAAAAGAAAGACCTTGGAATGCGCAAACTGTAGTGACTCCCATATTTTGCATGTAGACAAATAGAACGATCAACACATAGAAATGCAATCTTTGAGTAATCATCAGCCAACACCTATTGGAGTTACAATACACTTGGTCACCATTGGAAAACATCACAGGTGTTTAGAAGAAGAGCAATAAACAATTTGTTTTCTAGCACCATGACTCGTGAAAGTCTGAAATATATTCTGGACCCAAACAAAAATTTTCAACTAAACCTACAAATGAAAACAAACGAAAAGACTGGCAAAAGTTCCAATCCAATTGTATGAAGTCTATTAAAACTATAGTGGTAATCACAAACAATGAGAAAAACACAAATCAAACATAATTTGAGTAATATGATTACCTACGTACGATCCCTACAGGCCATTTCCAGCAATTCATGAAATTTACAAGAATTAACCTAATACAAGCCTAGAAAGCTGTTGTGCAGTTTTCTCTATCTATAAATTGTGTAAAGACAAGACTCCTACAGACCATAAACATAATTACAAAAAGCACAATAAAACATATGGATCCAATTTGACGCCACTATCCACATGGCCACTATGCTGATTGCGGGCATCAATTACCATAAAACCATCTTAAACAGCATTAATCATAAAAGAGACCTTTCCAAACCACACACCCTCCCAAAATCTTCTTGCTTTTCAGTTTCCAACACGTCAGGCACATACCTCAAAAACCAGATGAATAAAAGAAAAGAAAAAAAGAAAGGAAGGAAAAACAGATGAATGAAAGAAAGAAAACTTGCTTTTAGTCCCTTCTTCCAATCTGTTCAAGTAACTAGCAATATGGAATCCATGATACAGAATGAAGGACCCATAAGAGGACGACAAGATAGAACACCCATTATAGACATACATCTATATGGGGGGATTTGATACCTCTTCGAGGGTATAGAAGCCAAGAAGCTCAATAGAAGTTGCAAATTTATACTATCAGCAAACTTGCTTCTCCCAAAGGATTTATGTTACTACAAGACATCCACTGCTTTACGGAATAAATAAAGGAATCAACAACAATACTCAGACACCAATATTATTTAAAAGTGAACAATTATTTATTTACAGTTGACTAGCTTCAGTAATCATGCTAAAAAATCTGGTAGAAAGTTTATATGGAGCTTTTTGCAAGCCTGTCACTTGTACTCACTTTTTGTATAGAAAAAAAAAAGAGGGGAGGATCTAAGATTTTTCATTTTTTTCCTCCATCTTTTCCCAAATGCATAATGCATGAAGGCATTTCACCATAGGAGCTCGTTTGCTCCCACTAATAGGCCACATGATACTTACCAAAGCATGCAAAAGAACAAAATAAGATCTTGACGAGCAAAATATTCTATTAGCAATGAAAAGGGCAAGCTCATATTAACTCTAGGTACATGCCAGCCACACAATGTTCAAATCCTCACACTATCATAAGCCAACATGGTTAAACTTCAAGAGGGAAAAAGTTTTTTTTTTTTTTAATAAAAAAGACAAACACAGATGGAAGATAGATCTAAACAAATATGTAAAACCCTTTAAATAGGTAACCGTTATTCCAACATTGTTCTACTCCCCTCCTAAGCTGCGCTACATGGACTTTTCTAAATGTGTGAAATACCCGTGTCGTAACACTTTGAAAGGACTTTTCTAAATGTGTGAAATACCCGTGTCATAACACTTTGAAAAGAGTATGAGAAATGTGTCTGACGTATAGTATATGGCATCCATCCAACAATATATTTAGTTCAAATTTACCACATAATTATACATAAAACTCCATAATTATAGATGAAATACTCTATGACACCTTATTAATACTATTTACCCAATAAAATAAAAATATATATTAAGAAATAGGAATATTATGTCGTGTTGTAATTAGATGAGTTGGACACTAACACATATTCGCACCTAACACCTGTACCTGATTCTATATAACATAGCTCCAGCCTCCCAAACATGAAGGAGTCAAAAGAAGGTAGAGAATATTCACTGCTCTAGGCTTAGTATAACAAAGCCCCACAACGTACAAGAGACAAAAAGCAAAAGGAAAGGGGAAAATATCCCAAGCATCCTAACATTAGGCAATGATGCATGAGGGAGACTAATGATTTCCCGTTATTCTTATTCCTGATCACCTATTTAGGGTCCCTTTATTTGGCTCTCTTGCCACTTGAAAACAAAATCCCCAACTAAAGGATTGATTTTTCAAGGAATAAAGCAACTTACCAATACGACGCAAATGTGAAATCCATTCGTTATTCAAAAATAGAGAGAGAAATTTAACTTTAAAAACATTGTAACCATCAAAAATGATCTCCCATCTCCAACCAATGCGTCATTTGAGGTTAAATAAATACATGAACGAACATAACATATGCAGGATAGATACAATAAAAAAATGTACCCAGTTAAAAAATATTTCAAAAAACATTTCCTATAATCGGCACGTGTTTCTAGAAGCTGTAGCTTACAACATGAGCGTTTTTTAGTTACAGCTCAAAACCATGAATGCAAAAGTATTAAATGAATAAGTCTACTAGTGTCTTGAGTGCAAAAGTACTTTCACTGCTATAAATTTTGGCAGTAATTTTGTAATTAGTTATAATAGCACAGATATTCAACAGAAATCAAGAGGCAAGCCAAGAGTAAATCCTTCAACCATCATGGTAAAAATATTGGTGATTAATGCATTGCAGATATTGTAGAAAGGCAGGCACCTGAAAATTAATTATCTCTGAAATTAAGTGCCGCTCAAACTTCAGTGATAGTTCTCTTAACTCATATACTTTAACTTGTGGTGGATAAATACCTAAAAACCAAGAGTAGGAAAGCATAACCAGATTCAAATGGGACATATGTGAAAACACTGCAATAAGATGGTCAGTATAAATTTGTAGTTTGAAAGCACCTGACACAATAAGATACTCTCCATCAGGAGTTGCCTTGATTTTACTCGTTGCTGTCTCAAATCTCAAATCCTGGATCAGATCTACCCTTTGTATATAATCTATCATAATAAGAAAAGCATTAAAGTCACAAAAGAGAAATAACACGATGTTCACAGTTTTTGATGGATTTTTTTTCCCCTTCGGGAGCATAACTCCCTGTAAATTAATAGTATGGTACATTACTTGTAGAGTAACGATTAGAGAGAAACCAAAATGTTTTAATTTTAAAATGGCACATTTAAACAAAATCCATATAAATAGTTATTAATGTTGCCCACATTGATATCCGGCTATGGAAACCAATCTGGGGTCTTTGGGCTCCTCCTAATATTATCATACCAAAGTATTCAACGTGCCAAGCATAAAGTTGGACTGTGTAACTATGCTTATATCAAATTCTAACATGTATAGCTTTGTTTTCCATACCAATTTTTATTGCCTATTGGCTACTATTTTTCCCTCATACACACACCCCTCCTCCATTGAACAAGGGTTTACCATCAAAGTTCAGAAAAGGTTTTCATGGAATTCTGAAGCAAAATAAGAATACGTTTGGGATAGCTTTTTTAAGCTTTTTTGTTGCGACTGTTTTTCATCGTTTCTGACTTTTTTTATTTTTTAATCTACATTTTTTCTTTTCCGATTCATCATGAAAAACAAATCCAAAAAGTATAACCATTTTAGCTAAATTTGAAAAAAAAAAACGAAGACTAAAAACCTTATACGGTGATTTTTTCATCTTCATATGAACTTTTTATATTTTTTGGATATTTTTTTTATATTTCTCATGACGAGAGAAATCTAAAGAGTTTCAATCCTTTGGGCTATGTGAAAAAGAAAATTCAATAAGGACAAAAAAACACAAATAGATAAATAAATAAATAAAAAAGCTATCCCAAATGGAGCCTAAGATTTTGATGAACAACTTCACCTGTAAAACAATAAAATACAATTTAATGAGCAAATTCTAATAGATAAAAGCCTAAAAGCGAGAGGAATAGACAACAAGAGTAAAATAAGTGTCGTACCTGTGTCTTTGCGAAGAGATCTTAGCTTCTTAGGAGGAAGCCATGTGGCCACCGAACGATGTTGGCCTGTCACAGAGTACATCTTCACCCCATTTATGGAGGTCGACTTCAAATTACCTCCTTGGTGTGACATCTTTTGACGATCCCTAGCACCCAAAAACACAGATTTTACACAAAAAAGAGAGGAAGAGGACGTTTGTATCAGAAGCTTTAACTGTAAAAACCCGTTTTTAGGTCACCAAGTTAACAAAAAAATAATGGGGTTTAAGATAAAGGACCAAAGTCGAGGCTCATATAAAAGCACAAATCGAAAGACAAAATACAAGAGTTGAGCAGAAGGCGCTGTTGCTAAGGCATTGGTATTGGATAATTATTTGCTTCGTCTTCTCATATGAGCTACACAGTGTAAGATGGCTAAACTTAGGTTACAACTTGCACGAATAAAGAATAAAGCTCAAAAAAATCTTTTAAATCTATTTTATTATGAAGAATCAAAAAAATAAAATATATAAACCAAAAAAATAATTTTTTATATAAAACGAAAAAACTCACAAAAAATCACAAAAAAAGCTACCCTAAAGAGACTTTGGATAAAATTGAAAATAGTTTACTAAAAACAAAAAAAAAATATCTTAGAAAAGCCTTAAAGTGGCTTTTCTCGTCTTATATGAATTTTCTTATTTTTTGGTCAATGATTTTTTCTTTTTAATTTTTATAATGAGAAAATTTTAAAAAATATCATCATTTAAATTAATGTAAAAAAAATTTAGTAAAGATAAAAAATAAAATCATATTAAAAAATCTTTAAAAAAAACTATTCCAAACGATACCTAAGTAGTATATGTGGTTGTGGGTATAATTAGTTAAAACTGACACCATCAACCAACCCATCTTATATTCACTTCAACTGCCTAATTTTCCTTGCCCCTTTTTTATTAATTTGTTTGACTCGGTGCGAGGTGGGCAAGTGCAGAGGGGTTGGGCGGGATGGACAAATTTTTGTACGTCCTTATTTATACTGTTGTGAAAATCAGGCTAGTGACTGAACCATAAACAAGAGACTAGATAAACTGTGAAACAAAGTCCCACATTGTCCAAGTAAAAAAGTAATATGCAATATATAAGCATGAGGGCACCCTCACCTCAATTGCTAGCTTTTGGGGTTGAGTTATACCCAATACCAAAAGCTAGTTATTGAAGTGAGGGTGCCCTCACGCTTATATAGATGGCCGGCCACCCCCGCTCCTAGGTACTTGTGCCTTGTTTGGCACCATACTAGCTGCTTGGTTGCCAATGTTCCCTTCTTTAGTCATATTAGGCCCCTTTTGGCTTATACGTTAGGTACAACTCCTCTTAAAGACTAAAACCCCTATAAATACAATAGATTAGCCTCTCTTCCTAGCTCCTCCCTATTCAAATTTCGGCAATAGCAAAGGAATAAAAGAAAAGAAGAAGAAGAAGACGACGGAGGAGGAGGAGGAGGAGGAGGAGGAGAAAAGCTAATAAATCAAACTCAATAAAGTTAAGTCCAATCTTTTGTATCAAGGTCCAAAAAGAGGTAAGAAATTCTTTTAATCTTTCAATTATTAAATCAAGAACAATCTTCCATTTCCTATTCCTAATGATCCATGCTTAAGAAGTCAACTTTTGCCATGAAAAGTTGAACAAATAAGCAATTAAGTCCCTAACAAATTCTGCTCCAGGTTTTGCAAGCAGGGAGGTCAAACTTCAATTTTTTTAATTAATTCTATAAAAATTCCCACGACATAATTTTTGATTCCAGAGTTAATTATGGATATTGGCTTTCATATAAAATTTATTTGAAGAGATTTGGTCGGGTGGTTTGAGTGAAAATGGCTTTTTTCCAAAATCGTGCACTTTCTATCACAATCTGTTACATAGGCTAAAACTCTATATTATAGACCTCTTTTGAAAATGTTTTCTTCATGAAAAATGTTCCAAATATATTATTTTAGTTGCTTGCAAATTTTGACGAATTTTGAGTACCGTTTGATGGGTCAAAAGTATTTTCAAACAAGGAAGACAATTTTGTCCCTGTGGATAGATTCAACTTAAAACCCTACTTTAAGTATTTATTTTGGAAATGGTTTCTTTATGGAAAATGTTCCTAAAATGTTATTTTAAGCGCCTACAAAAATTGATTATTTTGTAATATCAATTGATAGGTTAAAACGAATTTTAAAATGGATGGACAAAAGTTGTTCCTTTGTGAACAGATTCGACCTAGTTTCTTACAGAGGCCAAAACTCTTATTTTTAATGAGACCGGGAAAAAATTCCTTTCATGAAAAAGTTAAGAGGACACATTGATCTAGCTTCTGTCCAAATTTCGTGATTTTTAGAGTTTAATTGCTATGTCAAAATTAATTTATCGTGACTGTCATAGAATCTGTACGGGGTGTTCTGAGTGAGAAAAACTGAGTTCTGTCCATGAATCTTGGTTCCCTAAACTTTACAAGTAACCTTTGGACCTCAAGGGTTGGTGAAATGACATAAGAAATGGATTTTCTTTGATTCGTTACCCAACATTTAGATTACATTCTTTTTATAAAAAAACTATCCACTTCTCTGTCTACCTCCTCATTCTTATTAGGCTCGTTATTCATTCCAATTCAACGGTTGACATTCTTTTATTTCCCTTCTTTTCTTCTCTTGACATCAATTATAATTTCTCTTTATCTTTCTTTAGTTCTCACCTTCATTATCCTTTTTCTGTTATCAAATACCAACGCACGCTTATCTATTATAAAACCATTAACTTTCTTCTCAGTTCATTAGTTCATTATCCACACTTACATTTCATTTCATCAATCCAATACTGAACCGACGTTTGGTGCAGTTTATAGAAACCCCTCCATATTCCCCCAATAGGCTACGCGAAACCATTGGGTAATAGATAACTCTATAATTCACCACTACAATCATCTAAAACCAACGTCGAATGCAACTCATAGAAACATCGCCCCATTCGCCCCCAATAGGCTACGCGAAACCATTATGGAATGGGTCGCTCTATAACTCATCATGACACAACCAATCCTATATTGAACCGACGTCGGGTGCAGCTTATAAAAACATCGCCCCATTCGTCCCCAATAAGCTACGCAAAGCCATTGTGGAATGAGTCGCTCTATAACTCACCACGGCATAACCACTACATTTCGGGAACTAACCCGTGGGCATGTGGTCCCCATCTTGCGCAAGCTTCCGGTCTTTCACCGCGGAGCTGTGCAAACACAACTTAATCACATCAACTATTCATCGATTCAATATCTCATCAATCCTATCAACATTCATTAATCAACCGGGAGTCCATCTCCCCACAACATTTAATATTCATATTATTATTCCTTAACAACCAGGAGTCCATCTTTCCAATCCATTATTACCATAATATATTATCAAATTATTCCACTTTTATTATAAATCCTAACTAATGCTCATTATTTAACAGCATCATAAAGCTCAAAATTCCTTTATTAATTCAATCATTAAATAATGCACAAATGCAATTATTAGACAATACACAAATAAACAATGCACATATTAAAAATCTCAGGCTTCTTCCAGGTTTCTCAATTTACTAATTAGTTCCATTTATTAAACAATCATCCCATAAGAATCGTATTTGCAATTTAAGTTCTCAAAAGTGAGGGTTTATTGAATTTACCCGCAATCTATCTCATACATATGTCCCCAACTCACATTCTTACTTTGTATCTTTCAAACCATAAAGTAAACACACCTTTACAATTTAACGATGGTAGTTTCCAAACATAACCCAACATGCTTTCTTCTTATTAATTAATTTTGGTTCGTCTTCTTTTTGTTCTCCCTTGTTTTTTTATTCACATTAACATTTCAGTGGTTCATTATCCATTACTTTTCAACAATTCAAAAAGTTCAACCAAGCCTACATTTTCAATTTTCAATCATTGTAAAATCTTATGGGTTTAAAAATTCACTCAATTCCATAGTTAAGTAACTTGTGCTTTAATGACAAAGGGGAGGTTCAAATCCTCAAGTTCCACCTATATGTCTAATCATTTCTGATTTTAACAAGATATGTATCAAACACATATCCAGTTAGTTCCTCTACTTCAACCCAAATATCATTTTCATATAATTAGAACTTCTAATCAATTAGATATCCACTCTTCCAATTTTAGATATAGATACAACCAGAAACCACAATTTCCTAAGTTGGACCATGGATTCACAATTTTCTATATAACTTTTAATTTAAGTCTCTTTTATAATTTAATTTAAGTCTCTTTTATAATTTAACCTTACAAGTTTCACATTTGTTCTAATTTAAGAAATTAACCCTTTGAGCCTACATTCCAAGTCATAAATCATGAACTTACTAAAATGTTCTATGATTCTCCAAGTTCCCAATTAAATTGTACATTTAGCGTACAAACTTCAATTTAATAGTTTCATTTATTTGATGCAATCTCTTCATTTATTCATGACATCCAACTAAGTTTACAAATTAAGTTCTTCAAATTTTAGGGTTTGGTGAATAAAGCCATATTCCAAGGCTATATCATGCTCCAATTTCACATTACTATATCATAATCAAATGCGACTATCTCTAATTTCTACATTTAGTTCCAAGACTTAGTTCGCACATTGTTTAATCATGGTGTTTAGTTAACTTAAAATGAGTTTTTATGTCAACTTTCCCAAACTAACCATTCCAACTATCAATTTAGTTCTCATTTATACAAATCTTCAAGTTAAAAGACTTCCACAACTATTCAAAGCTCCATTTTAATCCCCTTATCGACTTGTTACAAATTCACCTATCGGTTTGTGAATTTAGATTCAAGCTTCCCACAGAATTTAGGTTTAATAGGCAAACAACTAATTTAACCACAATACCAAATCTTCGATTAACCCTTTATTATCCCTAATTTCATCCAAGAACTCAAATCCCATACTCCCATGTTAATCAATTCAAATACCTAGATAAATTATTCACTTCTCAGTCATTGAACTAGAGTTTTAGGGAATATATAAAGATTCAACACAAATCATCACAGTGCACCAAATTTAGTCCAAATCCTACCTCGTGGAGCCGCTAACGCCTTGCAATCTCGCCAAAATCAAAACCCCAGTTCTGGCCCCTATAGAAATTCGGCTCCTTTGGCTGTTTGGTGCTCAAGCTCCCAAGTCTCAGTGAAAAAATATCAGAGCTTCGATTGAAGCTCAGAGAAGGAAGAACAACCGAGAGAAGAAGAAAAACGGGGGTGGCTAGGTTGTAGTCGCCGGCGGGAATAGGTGGGTTAGGCAGTGCCGGCGGTCGCGGTGGTGGCTGGTGGTGGCGCGCGTCGCGCTTGCTACCTCTCTGTTTCTCTCTCGACTTTGCTCTCTCTCTGCTTCTCCGGAAGCGTCTCCAATTTGGTATCCAACCGTATCAATTTTTTGGGAATAAGCTTGCTTTCAAGCTTTGATGTGCCAACAATGGCGGAATGAAAACAAGGAAAACAGGGAAGAAGAAGCCAGCGAAGTCGACAGGGTTGGCGGGGGCGGGGTTTGCTCGTTTGGGTTTTTAAGCATGCTCGCGCTCTCTCTCTCTCTCTCTCTCTCTCTCGATTTTTTCAGACTACTGCAGACTATTTTATCAAAATACGTGAATTTTTTAACTTAATTAACTCATTGAAATTTTTAAATTTTTATTTTTATTTTATGTAAAAATGTATTTATTAAACATATTTTAATAAAAAATTATTTACTAAATACGCTTTGAGTTTAAATTTTTAAATTTATAAAAACATATTTTTAAACACGGTTTATATTAAAATTAATTTTTAATAAAAAATATGTTTGTTAAATTAATTTTTAGAGTAAATCTAGAAAGATAAACACACTTTTTTTAATGAATGGGTATTAGTACGTAGGTAGTTCATATTTTTAATAAATACGATCTTAAAGAGTTAAACTTTGTGTATATTTTTGATTTAATTTTTAAATATTTTTTTATGATCGAATCTGTTTATTACGTAAAATTTAATAAGTTTGTTATCTATATAAAAAATTAAGTTGACCCGATATATGTAACTAAGTGATCTTATAATTTTTTTTAATAAATAATATAAATAAAAGTTATAATTTTAAAAAAAATTTAAACAAATGTTATTCAATCACTTAGGTATAGTTATCAAATCAATCTTTTTTTTTCTACAAAGTAAGAAACTCGATAAATTCTACATAATAAACAGATTCAATTATAAAATATATTAGACAACTAAAAAAACAGTTTTCATGTAATTTATTTTTATTGAGCGTTTTACAGATATCAAATCAATACGTATTAGTGTTTTTTTCAGGATGAGTTAGTATGCGATACTTTCATATGTTTAATAAGTTCATCTCAAATGAGTTAAACTTTATTTATATTTTTTATTTAATTTCTAAATATTTTTTTATCATCGAATTCATTTATTTCGTAAAATTCAATAAATTTGTTATCCATATAAAAATTTAGATTGACACAATACATGTAGCTAAGTAATCACATAATGTTCTTTTATAAATAATATAAGTAAAAGTTATAATTTTAAAAAAAAAATTTTAAACAAATGTTATTTAATTAATTAGTTACAGTTATCAAATCAATTTAATTTTATTTATAAATAAGAAACTCGACGAGTTTTAAGTAATAAATGGATTCAATTATAAAAATATATTCGAAAACTAAATGAAACACTTTTCATGTAATATGTTTTTCATTAAGCTTTTTTCAGGTAAATACATTTTTGTGTCTTTCTGAGTTTGTTCCAATTTTCAAAAAAAACGTGCTTGGTAAACACATTTTTAATGTAAATATATAAAAGTGTTATTGCTAACAACGTTTTCAGTGTAAAAATATTTTTGTAAAGAAAGCATGTTTAGTAATTACATTTTACGTTTAAAATATTATTTTTTCAAAACTAAAGTATTTGTCGAAAATATTTGTGAATAAAGTGTGTTTGCTAAACACGTTTTTTTTGTAAAATGATAATTAAGTTTTAAAAGCCCTAATCTATTAATTAAGTTAAAACGTTCACGTATTTTGGTAAAAAAACCCTTCTAGAAGGATCTCAGCTTCAACTGAGATATATTTTTTTTTTTTCAAATTTGCTAGAACCTCCCAATTAGCCAATCATTCATATTAATTAATATAAGTTCATTTTAATTAAATTTAGTTCACTTCACTTCTCTATTTAATTAAACTTTGAAGTTATGTTCATATTGTATTATTAAATTTTCTAATATCCCAAAACTAGCCATAAATTATTATATTGGTGTCACGGCACACCAATCGCTTATATTATATGCTATTAATCCTTTGAAATTAAACTATTAATTTTAAGCATTCTAAAATAAATAATTAATTATTAAAAATAAAAACGTATCGGATCTCCACAAGTAGTATATGTGGCTGCGGGTATAATTGATTAAAACTGACAGCAACCAATACATCTTATATTTACTTTAGCTGCCTGATTTTTGTTACACTTTTTTTATTAATTTGTTTGACTTTGTGCAAGGTGAGCGATTGCGGAGGGGTTGGGCGGGATGAATAGATTTTTGTATGTCCTTATTTATACTGTTGTGAAAATCGGGCCAGTGACTAAACCATAAACAAGAGACTGGATGAACTGTGAAGCGAAATTCCACATTGCCTAAGTAGAAAAGTAATGTGCAATATATAAATGTGAGGGTATACTCACTTCAATAACTAGCTTTTAGGGTTAAATTCTACCCAAGACCAAAAGCTAGCTATTGAGGTGATGGTACCCTCACGCTTATATATTGCACATTACTTTTCTACTTAGGTAATGTGGGATTTCGCTTCACATCCTCCATTACGCATAGCGTGCTCAATCAGTAGCATTACTGCGTGTAGGCCTGGGACACGTACCCTACTCATCCATAATAGTCTGGCTCTGATACCGTGTTATACGATCTTAGGTAGAACTCAATCTCAAAAGCTAGCTATTGAGGTGAGGGGTGCTCTCATACTTATATATTGCACATTACTTTTCTACTTAAACAATGTAGAACTTTACTTCACATGATGTGAGATTTCACCTCGCAAGAACTTGTCAATGATATATGACCTATGAGCAGGGATGTAAGAAAATTTGTTTGGACAGAACAAATTGATCAAATCGGATTACATTAGTTAGTTCTAAACGCCTTTTTTTTAATATGAACCAATTTACAAGATTTAAGTAAAAAAATAATTTCTAATTTAATTTAATAAATATTAAACCAACATAAACCAAAACCAACCGGTTCAATTTATTTGGACAGCATGTTCACTCTTTTAAAATTAGAAAATCCTAGATCTTTTTTATATTTTTAATGCATACTATTTCTGATATTAAAAATATATATTATCATGATTTTTATTTACAAATACAGTTTAACTATTATTTATTTAATATTATAATTCTACAAAATTGTTTATTATTAAAATTTAATGCTTGAATATTAGGCAAATTGCATACAAAGAGTTCGTTTGGCAAACTGGCTTTAAGCCGGCTTTTTAGCTTTAAACGATTTGAAATCAAAAAGTTCGTTTGGTTGGAATATGGTTGGCTTTTAAGCCAAAAGCTTAAAGTCGCTTTAAGCCAAAAGCTTAAAGTCGCTTTAAGCCAAAAGGTAAAAAAATTTATTTAAAATTGTTATAATTTTTTAAAATTTATTTTTAGATAATTTTATATCTAATATAGATTTTATTTGATAGATTTTGACAAATAGATTTTAAAACTATAATTTTTATTTTAAAAAAATAGATGTATATAATAAAAGTTGTGATATTTTTAAAAAAAAATTTTAAAATTATGTAAAAAGCAAAAAATGCTAAAAGCCTTTTAAGTTAAAAAATGAGTTTTTTTTGCTTTTTGGGCTTAAAAAAAAAGAAGCAAAACGTTGGCTTGAAGCTGGTTGCCAAACGAGGGTTAAATACAATTAATGACTCAAGTCATTTTTTTGGGGAAATTAATTGCCTCAACAACAAAAAACCTAAATGGATTGAGTGCACCGAGTCGATTTTAGTATGATGTTTGTTCGGTTTAATAATAATTTTGGTCAATTTTAATGTGCAAAAAAGCCAAATCCAAACTAACAATTCAAAGCTAAATTTTCTAAAAAAACCGACTAAACTGAACATCCCTACCGTTGAGTGAACTCAAAACAAGAGACCAAATGGATTCGCCGAATAAATGACTTTAGATTCAATCGAATTAAATTAGTGAATTTTGGACGGTTTTTTAATATGAATGAGTTTGCCCTGTTTAAGGAAAAAATAATTATTCGAAAGTGATTTAATAAATATTAAACCAAAATAAACCAAAACCAACAAATTCAATTTATATATATAGTGCTCCAAAAAACTTTAGTCCTTTAAAATTGAAAAACCTAAACTTATCAATCATAATTTGTTTTATTTTTCATGCAGACTACTCATGATTTTAAAAAGTATATTATCAATATTTTTATTGACAAATACAATTTAATTATTATTTTCTTTAATATTATAATTTTGGATTTTTGTTTATTATTAAAACTTAATGGTTAAACATTAAGTATGTTTCATATACTTAGATACAATAAATAATATAACTACAAAGAGCACCATTCATCCATCATATTTACTAGGCACCCTTTTGCTTTATTTCAAATGAACATTTTAATAAATTGACGTATTTTATACCGAATCCTCACTTTTCCATTAAGGGTCAATAATGTGGCATTGTCTCAACAACTAAATCTGCATGATAAAGTATAAAGTCAAGTAGTCAACTCTAAATAGGTAAAAGGTGGCCTTACGCTCTCACTAGGCATGTAATTTTGGCCTGACCTTGTGAGACCTGGTTCTTTTTAATTATGTAAAATAATTGCGATGTGTTGTATATTATTTCGCTTGTTATAGAAAGACATGCTTCTATATGTTTTGTGCATGTAATAGCTTAGATATGCGTGTGGGTTTCAATTCGGTCCTACTGGGGTGTTGCAGCAAAAAGTTGGAAGCTTTATAGGAAGGACTGCTCGATCGGTCTATCTGGCGTAGGTTATCTAAGTGCAGTTTGTGGCATAGAGTTTTGGTCCAAAGCTTCTCCTACAAGCTTCACCTTGCCTCTCTTATTACAAAAACCAAAACCTCTACCTTTTCTCTAAATTTTTGCTTGCTTCGGAGTTAGATCTTGGCATTACAAGGGTGGATTGGTGTTCTCCTCGCCAAGGGTTTCGCGTTCATCCGAACGAAATCTTGTTTCGACGACTTTGATTTCTCACCGGTGGTTAAGGTTTCGAGTTTTTAACTCTTTACGGTATGATTCTAGACTCTTGTGGATCAAAACCATGTTTTATGTAATTATATGCATTTACCGCTTTAAGATGCTATGGATGATTTCTTTTTTTGTGTTTAAACCTTGTTTAGTTGGATTAAAAGCATGTTTTTGCTATCCTAAGGTTTACTAAAAAGTTAGTGGATGAGTGTGTACTTGATTTTCAAAAGAGGAGTTTTGAAAACTGGAGAAAAGTATGAATGTGTTGCAAAAACATGAATTTTGGATGTTTGGAGCTAACTCTTGGGGTTTAGCCTTGGTTTAAATGATGTGGTCGAGATTGTAACACCCCGCTCCCACAAGGCACCAAACCTGTATGGATGGATGTGATCCCGTCGCAGACCGTCGGCTAAAGAGAAAGATAAGGGATAATGATATTAAGAGACCAAACAAGAACTTCTAAGCAACCACAACACCTTAATGTCAAAAAGGGTATACACGAATCACTAGGGAATCGTCATTCCAAGGGCATACATTACTTCTAAAACATCAAAAACCTTCAAGTCTTATATATGAAACTCTGCCAAAACCAAAAACTAAACAAAAGAAAATTGGACCAAAATGATTCCTAACACCATATCCAAAACTACTCGACGACGCCTGTGGTGAACCAATCTCCTAGCCATTCCTGGTATCTGCAACCACATAGGTTACATGAGAGTGCACTTAACATTATCATAAACAGAAAAGACAGTTACTTAGTTAAGAATAACTAAAAACTCTTTTTTAAAATAGTTCATCACATTTTCCACGAAAACATAGAAATTGATGCATTTGCTTGAACACAAAAATATCACAGATTATACAGAACCTTCTCAGTACAGTAAATATAAATATGTTCCTTGCTCAACTGCCACAATTTAAAAGAATAACCATTTTCTTAAAACTAGACCCAAACCCCAACAGTGTCCAAGTAGTCGTCAACTTTACGACTGGGAGTTCCGACGGTACCGTAACCTCAATTCGCAATGCATGGATAACAACGTGATGGAATGAGGACCACTCTCTACTAAGCACGAGCGGTATGTGCTTAAACCTGGGACTCAACCCAAAAGCCTTAAATGCAAAAATTCCCGCTTAACGAAAAACCTCCCCTATAGGGACAAGTGAAAAACCCATAGTTGGGTAACCTCCCTCATAACAGGATATAAAGGGCCAGAAACCCTTGTAACTTGGCACTTTGGATCAACCGCACAACATTAACCATACTTTTATAATAACATCATGCTAACTCAAAATATCATGGATAACACACTTGAATTAAAAACATTATGGCTTTTGAAAACAACAGGTTCATGCGATCGTCAAACTAGTCATAGTTCAAAACATGCGCTTCAAAGCACTTTCATGCATCATTTACATAAACTCAAGTTCAAGATAATAGCCAAGTACTCTCACCTTATCTTATATGCGTATGAACCGAGCCTTTGTCAACGAGCTAAACTTGCTATTCGGGTAACAAAGCTTCCATGCCTAGCAAGCAAACATGACTTAACCGTCAACTTGGAGTTCTACCCCTTTTAGAACATGAAGTACTAAAACGATTCCGAGTGTTGAATGTTTTCTTGATTTTAGGGACCATGGTTACTTTTTTTTAGGTTTAAGGGGCATTATGCACTTGCTCAATCCTTCACTTGTTTAAAGATTAATTTAACCATTTATTATTCTCTTCTAATCATTAAATTTTAAAGTACCGTAGCATTTTGAAGTACTTAGACTTGGAGTTAGATTAAGAGTATAAACACTATTCATAATAACCTTGGGGTGTGGATTAATTTATATAGTCAGTAGAAAATTAATTACTCCAATATATCCCGTTCAATACACACAAAGTGTACTAGCACAGAGAGTCGAAACAATAGATAACGCTATTATTTGTTCCCCGTAACTAAGACATGCCTATTAAAACTCTGTACTACAGCCGTACCAATGGTATATCTATTTACATTTAAACTGTGAGCATAAAACTTATATTCTGCAAGAACCTAAAATCTAACTTTCTGTGTGCAAGTTGTATTCTACATACCAGATTAAATATTATACAGAATATTGGACATCCATGCATAACATTAAAGAAATGATATATATACATTGCTCATAAAGATTCTTATAAAATGAAAAATTTAATTTTATTAAAATTAAATTAAATACTAAAAACATAGTTTTCAGTATACCAACCCTAACACCATCAAACTCAATTCATCCTTAAACTATTTTAGTGGAATTGATCTGGCCTTACTGACCCCAACTCCAATACACATGTTGTGTATGTCAGTGTGAACACCTTTGATGGGAACTGGGACCCATCTCATTGCAAGTTAAGGATATTGTGAATGTCCAAATGTTTAATTGAAATCTTCTTCCCATGGGCGTTTAGAGTCATTGTGGATGGGTCGAACATCTCTACCAACCACTTAAAAAGTTGTTTTGGCAACTTTGTACAGTGTAAGTAGAGTAGGTCACCGAACCCCACATCCTTAGTGGCTTGGACTTGCGTTGGTCGCAAGCCTTGTGGCGTCACTTACGCGGATTTCAAAGTTATCCATGTCGTAATTGTTGTCTACAAAAAAAGGACTTAGCCTGTGAGAACTTAGGATATGAAGTTAGCTAATTAGAAAGTATAATACATATAACAATGATAAACGGTCTAAGAATTACCTTTGGAGACTTGACGAAAGCAACCTCGGCCTTTTCTTCTTGATAACGCTTCGAATCCCCCTTTGCTTTCTTCTCATATTTGCGCTTCTCACTTTTTTGAAGTGCCTTCCATTTCTTTCCAACTTCTCTTTTAAACTATGAAAAATAAGAAACATAGAACAATAAGTGTACATTAAATGCGTGGAAATAATAAATCTGAGAAGCAATGGAAGCAATAAAGACAATACGTTGTCACCATGAGCAACGGGGGATGGACTCTACTTTCTCTTTATATATTGATCTTGATTACAACTGTAAATAGTGAGGCATTATTATGACAACAAATTATTTAACCTATATAATAAACCAAACCAAATTAAGCCCTTGTCCCAATTAATTGGGGTTGGTTACATGAATAATATCAAAATAAATTTAAAAATCTTACTAGTAATATATCCATGCGCTACAAGGGCACTTAAGAATCATGTTTTGTCCTTCTATTGCCATGTGTACTGTAAAACTAACAGAAGACATTAATTGGTAAGTTCTTTTAAGCAAACACAAACAAGACCTACCATATATCATCGTTCTAGTGAGACTCATAAGTCATTTTATAACTCTAAGATCCATGTGCATAGCATGTGGTATGACTAGCAGCTTTGATAGTTATACTCAAAGATATAATTTTTATTTCATCACATGTACCCATTCACATGTTTATCTCACAGCACAATATTAGAAGTTTTTAAACAAGCGAAGTTTCAAGCCTTGAACACGAAATAAAAACTAAGTTACGATTGGTCAAACCACGAAGTACAAAGAAAACCCACAAACTTCGAAGCTTGGGCAGTATAGTAGCACTAATACAGTTTAGGAATAGTTTGGGAAGTAATGAACATATAATACTTCAAAAAATATAAGAAGAGTACTAGCACTAATGCAAGTGTTAACATGCTTAGTTCTCAATGAAGTCCATCCCCTGGTTGGCATTTGCATTTTACTAGACTAATACATTATAAACACCCTATTTAGTTGTTTGGTTAAATGACAAGCATACGTGCGTATTGTCATTGAGTTTTAATTACATGACAATGGTGCTTCTATGAATTAGAAGGCAATAAGGATGCGAAACTATGGTCAGTATGTATCTTAGCTAGATGGGTTTCATGGGCTATATTGGCTTGTGTTCAAATTGAAAGTTCTTTAAATATTTTTATACTGAAATCACCCTTGGCATTTCAAAATCAAATTCCAACCGTGGGACATCATGTATATTTCTCTCTCTCTCTCTCTCTCTCTCTCTCTCTCTCTTCGTCGAAATTCAAACAGGTTGGGATTATTTTAAGAATCATTAACTAAAAGTTGTTTGAGAGTAAGGACAAGGTAGTGCATTCTCAAGGCAAAAAATAAGCTAGATACAACTACTCTTACTATTACATATGACAACTTTTACCACTACATGTGACCATTCTTTCCACTATGTGTGACCACTCTGACCACTACATGTGACTACTAATTTCACTACATATGACCATTTTTACCATTACATATGACCACTTTTATTACCCAGTATCTCCATTCTTACTACTCCATGCGACTACTCTTCCCAATAAAACAAAGGCCCATTATGAAAAGCAAGCACAAGTATAATTGTTACCATTGCATGTGACACATGAACCTTTGCTTATTTTTCACCGAACCCGGGCACCAATGCAGAATATAGGACTTAAATGGTTACTTATATCCTGGACTTTTAACATCTAGTGACTAATCAACAACCTTGTATTACCAATGCCTTGTAGTTGTATACTCGAATGTAGCTGCTAATTGGTGGATCCTAAGCTGAATTAGTCTAGTCACCCTTGTTTACATCAATGTGAAGCTTAAAACTATTGCAACGATTGTGTCCAATTAGAAGACAATTGAATTAACACGGATGTGGGAGAATTTTGTGAAATGGAGTATGAGTTGCGCCTTGAAGGGTGTTCCACATAAAATGTGTGCATCTTGTTTACTTTTGTATGGTTCGCTGGATTTCCTGGTCCTCAACCTATGAGTTGAAGGCTCATTTACTGGAACACCTAAAAAATCTTACTTGACAGGATTAGCAGAGGATAAGTTACTGTTTTCAAATGCCTAAGCCTAAATCTTAAAATGTGAATGTATTGGTTCTTAGATGGATTGAGATTAAAGTAGAAAATGATTTGGCTTCTATAGGTTGTTTTGATGCTTAGAAAATACCATAGTTGATTCCTGAGCTGCATTTATACAGTTGGTGATTTGGGTGAAATGGTTATTAATATAGGAAAGACTTATGAGATACGATTCTTCCCAACCATTGAAGCAAAAACTTGTTTTAGGATTATTTGATATAAGAAAGGAGGAAACGCAGACAAAATGAAGCAGAACAAGAAAAGGTTTTGAAGGATGCAATAGGCATATTGAACTCAAGATTTCCTAAAGTATTCTATTTCCTAAAGTATTCTATTAACTTAACTTGGCATTATATCATCTGTTCTATAAGCCTCAGGTATATAATCTAGTAGTGTTCTTGGCAAGCAATTCTGACAACCAAACATGATATGAATTTCTTGATTGTCTTCTCAATGGGGTTTAATGGTTGCAAAAGCAACCCAACACTTGGAATTGGGCTCCCAGTACAAACTCTAAGAATAGTAACTATTCGAAAAATGGAAGTGTAAAATTCTGAAAATAAAAAGCAAATTCAAAGCAGTGAAGTTACTAAATTTTTAGTAAGACTACAAATTCCTGAAAGACATGAATAGCAATTCCCATCATAAAAGACTACTGGTCTTGATACTTGACAGCCTTAGTATATAATTATGAATTTTTTTTTATGCATTCTGATTCAAGTAAAACCTTTTCCCTTTCTTCTATCATTCTCTACATCTCAAGCAAGTATAGCACTTGGCCGTTTTGTTAAGCCTGACCAACTACTGATTTGGGGCTAATGTTTCGCCTTCATTGATCATGATACAATAGTGAAGCAGGTATTGCGCATGGTTGTCAGCACATACCAAGCTGCTAGTGGTGCTGGTGCTGCTGCAATGGATGAGCTTGAACAGCAGACATGTGAGTTTTTTTTACTATTCCCATCTCAAATATCTCATCTGCTTATCATTTTATATCCATCTGACATTTGCTGAAATGCTTTGTTAATCTATCAAACATGATTTTGTTTGTTCTTGTTTTGAATAAGGTCCTAGAAGGAAAGCAGCCAACGTGTAAAATTTTTAAGCAACAGGTATGCCATTTGTTATTCATAATTCTTAAATTCACAAGGTTAGATGAATATAAATTATTATGAGTTACATTGAATTGTCCAATTTACCTATACTTTCACAATATGCAGTACGCTTTTAATCTCTTCTCCCACAATGCCCCTGCCCTGTCTAATGGCTACAATGAAGAGGAAATTAAATTAGTAAAAGAAACCAGGAAAATCTGGGTAAGTATACAGTTGCAATCATTCATATTTTGTTTTCAATATCTCATTATCTATATATATATATATATATATGACGCAATTTTTTTTTTGTAGAGTGACATGAATGTCAGATTGACTGCCACATGCATAAGAGTTCCAGTTATGCATGCACATGCTGAGAGTGTGAACCTCCAATTTGAAAAGCCCCTTGATGGGGAAATATTGCATTTAGGACTCAATCTTGTAAGTAGTGTTTGACTCCTAAATTTTGTCAAAATAATGTTGTTAGCAGAGTTTATATCTTTAATTTTCATCAATGGTTGAAGAAAAATTTCTTGAGACCTAAGAAGCACAAACATTTCAAAAACGTCGGTATGCCCGTGTTGGACATGTGTCATGGTGTCAAGACACCGACATTCGTTGGGTATTTCCCGACACGAGTCAAAGGCCAATCTTACTAAACACGTCTTATGACTCGTATTATTTATTTATTTATTACAATTGGACGCTCTTTAGACGCATGGGGAACACGCGTGTGTTGAGATAAGTTTTCATGATAGTATTCTACTATGTTGTTATATTGTGTGGGAAACTTTAGTTCGTTACTCGTTTATATCCTCTTAGTGGACGTAAATACTGGACGAGGAATGTTTGTGAGAACATGAGTTGTATCTTGGAGCTGATTCACTCCATTTGATCCTTCACGTGGGGAGGAATATCGAATTTTTAATGATAGAATGGAACCTTAAATAATTCTACTTTATATAAATATAATAGATCTGAAAGCATGTAATTTGTTAATGAACAAATTTGTAATATAGTTATTAGATCTTGTTGTTTACACTTGTTTTCTAGTATGTTGAACATAAAAAAAGATTTCTTAAGATTTTGATATTATAAACTATAAAATATTTTTGTGATGTGGAAAAATCAGGTTATTATTTTCACGTCTGCATATAAAATACATATATTAATTGACATGTTCCAATGTTGTGTTCTTTTTTTTTTCGGTAATAGATGTCAATGTATTTGTAGTGTGTCATATCTGATTCTTGTGTTCGTATTTATGCTTCTTAGCTTGGAATTTAGCTGTAGATGACTTAGAACTTAAGATGACTTAAAGCTGCCTTGTGGACTAGGCTAGAATTATGATTTTAGGTAAGGCAACAATATGTCTGGAAGCTTATTATCCCACCTTCTCACTATCTGAAGAACTGAATTGTGTTGGTCTGCAAGTATTTGATATGATGATCCATGCCTATGTGCAAAAGGAACAGATTATTTATTTGCCCCTTTCAATATTTTGAACAATCACACCAGATCGCATTAGATGGGTTTCCTCTAATCAAATCATGAGGGAGGTTACTATACTAAAGAGAGAGGGAGGGAAATGTTTCTTTGGTAATAAACACATTATTCTCAGCTGTAGACAGCCTGTACCTTGTACGTTTTATACTAACATGGCATTAATTCACCATTGTCATGAACTTATTAAATTGTAGCATCATG
The DNA here is from genome assembly GCA_034768845.1 of Heliamphora exappendiculata. Taxonomy (NCBI): domain Eukaryota; kingdom Viridiplantae; phylum Streptophyta; class Magnoliopsida; order Ericales; family Sarraceniaceae; genus Heliamphora; species Heliamphora exappendiculata. The sequence continues at coordinate 4,082,257 of JAOTRH010000006.1, forward strand.
AGCCCCTACGAAACTCATTTGAGTGCTAAATAACCTGTCAGAATGGAGTGTATCAAGTGTGATTCCATGCTTCTGAGTCTGCTGTGTTGCCACTTACCCATTTTACCCTTTTTTCTATACCGACGAAATTGTTTCAAAATTAAGTGTTGGTGACACATTGTTCTGCCAAATGGCAATTTGATTTGTTAATAACATCAATACAATTTACTGGCCTTTAACATCACCCAGACGGGTAGTTCAATATCAAATTCTTAAAATGCAGCAGCCTGAAGATGAACAACACTTGGCCGATTTAAGAAAACTTTTGAACAAATGCGATAACATGGAAGGGATGGATGCAACTCGTAAGCTATGAGGAAGGATTGAATCTGATTCAATTGTATGTTGTTTTCCCAGGATATGGCGAGGGATATTCTGAAGCATGCTTCTGGCATAGTGGTTATTGATGATCGGGGAGTCAATCACTTCCCTACACCCCTGGAAGTGTCAAACAAAGATGATGTTGCAGTTGGTAGAATACGCAGTGATGTGTCCCAAGATGGAAACTATGGGTAAATATTGATTGGGTCTCCCACTGGGAAGTGGTTAATAGCTTAATGAGGATAAATTTTTTTAATATCAATACATTTTTAAAGGTTGAACTTACCACTTTCACCTATATAAATACATTTTTTACAAATATTCATACACTATTTACCCATTAGCATTTTCCATATTGATTTATGGGTATGTTGCTTCTGCTTCAACTTTTTGATCATCATTTTAGAGCCTTAAATCCTAAAGGAGGATGTTTTAGTCAGGTTGGACGTCTTTGTTTGTGGTGATCAAATACGGAAGGGAGCTGCTCCTAATGCTGTTCAGATTGCAGAGGTGTTGCAGTAGGTCAGATTTGATTCTGCTATGATAATCATTAAGTGCAACATTTATTTGGTAAGATTAATAAGTGATGTCCAGAAGCATATTCATTCCCAAAATGCAGAAATCATTAACTTGGGAATATAAAATTGTGCACTTGTATTGTTAGCAATTAAATTAATTGCCTTTTGTTTGCGGGTCCTAACTTACCATTTTCTTTTGAGGAGTTGTGGTCTGCAGAAAATTTGTCTCAAAACAATGTTGTATTATATAGATCTTTCTTTTAAAAAAGTACCTTATTTGTGAGCATTATGTTTTGTGAAATCTTGAATTGATGAAGTACGTGTGTTGATTGAAAAATTATGGTGCCTATATCAAGACATGTACTGGGTGAGCTCCAATGCTCTTCAATGTTTTCTCTTAGCATGGACATCTATAATTTATCAGGCAGGTTGCCTTCGGTGCACACACACACACACACATATATATATATATATATATATATATATTAAATTTTGTGAGTTTGTGCCAAAGTATTGTTGGAGCCTATGAACAAAACATAACTTTAAGCTCGAAAAAAATTAATTATCTAGAAGCAGGCATAGGGTGCTTTTAGGTTCTGCAGTTTCCCTATAGATAAGTATCATGTAGCTTCTTAGAATGATACAGTATGACAGTAATAATAGCAAAAAAGGAAAGAGATACATAGTAAAACAAGGCTTTAGAATCCGCCGAAGAGAAAAAATGGATTAATTTTCTGTTGCCCTACACTTCAAAAATTATTGCACCTGCCTCATTTATGGTGTGATAGTTGTTGAAATTGGCACGAAGTCTGATAACTATGTTTGAATGTTGGATTTTGTGAATGAATTTAATAAATAAAAAGGAAAATGAGAGAGCCTTCAAATTTCTTCCTTTCAATTTATAAACTTATTTATTATTTTTAACAAGGGACAGCTAGAGAACTCGATCTTGGTCCACGACCCAGGGGGGCTAGTCCTAAGGCCCGATTTAGAAGAGTCCCTTCAGGTTAGCTCATCCCTCTGACCTTGGTGGGAGACACGCCAAAGGTCCTACCGAGTCTGGCGCATATGACGGAATATCCGAGCCCACAGCACCGTCTCAATACAGCCCCAATGAGAGTTGACATGACATGACATGAAGTAATGCATTATGGAAGGCACGATTGACAGTCCATGAGAGTTGACATGACATGACATGAAGTAATGCATTATGGAAGGCACGATTGACAGTCCCTACAAAGGGAAAAGAAAGGTTACGTTAGAGGTCAATCCTAGGGTTTGTAGGGACATTTCATTAACTCGATAATATGTTTGGTTGACAAAAATTTCCAGTTAAGGGAAACGAAACGAAAGGCAGAAATTACGGCGCCGGGGGGAGCTCACACCAGAACGGAGAGTCCACGGGGACACCGGCTCGTGACAAACCTGCCTTGTACCCGAATAGGATTAGGTCACCCTTAACTCCCATAGCTTCCTTGGGCGAACTCTCCCCAACGTCGCTCTGAGCAGGTGACTATGCCCATCGCCTTCCCTGCCTTTGTGTAACGCAGACTGAAACATGGCCTTCCTCAGCGCACTCACTTCCTCCTACAGCTCTCACAGCTCTCCCTAGAGACTCGTGATGGAGTCTCGGGCCACCCGAAGTTCACCAACGAGCTCCTCAAACTCGGCGATGCCTCTCTTGCCCTTCTTGGTAGCATTCACCCTCTCGCTCGGGCCAGGCTTTTGCACTCAAGCTCGAACCCTCGGCTCAGATTCCTAGGCCATTAGAGCCCGAGCCTCCGGTTGGACTTCGGCGTTCTTCCAGTCGGACTAAGCCCTATTCCTCCCAGGTCTTCCCTCACTCCAGCCGGCATTAAGCAGATATTTCAAATGCACAAGAGCGATCCTTTGGCTTGAAGGGACCCAGAACGCAACGCCAATCGCATCCTGATCAGCACCCTTGCGGAGGCTGTGGGCAACAGAAAGGTCTGCAACAAAAAAAGGGAACGTGGGGTAAGAAGGGTAAAAAACAACTTGGGACTGAAACCAGAAAGCAAATGAAGATGAAATGTATGATTGCATACCCGGATGCCCCTCCAACCGAGGGAGCGCAAGACCGTTGTCCGCATTACCAAACTCGAATCCCCCGCCAACGAGCACGAACTCAGGGGAGGCCACATCGAGGTCCAAAATGCCGTGGATCGACAACCACTCTGAACTCCGAGGATGGTGGCAATAAACAACGTGACTTTCATTGTAACACAGAAGGTACAACGAAAAAAAGTTCTAGCATTCCCAAATCCAAAAAGTAGGAGTAGTTCAGGGCGATGAAGGACATCACCAAGCGGAAAAAGTCCCTAGAGATCTGGTAGGGCATCTGTTGGAATCTGTGAATTTCATTGGCCATTGAAATTCAGATTTCAATAGCAGATTCAATTACAATTGAATTGGCCAT
>JAOTRH010000006.1:4094055-4107557 GCA_034768845.1 Heliamphora exappendiculata
GTTATTTTTTTTTCTTTAAAGTTATAAAGTTTGAGATAACAACACGTCTTTTTTCTTTCTTTTTTCTTTTTTTTTGCCGGGGGCGGGGTTTAATTTTTTTACCGAGTATATTATTGTCATTTCATTCAAATAAAGTATTGTTTGGGATGTGCATAGGATTGGAAATTGAAGTGAAAAAAAGTTAGTGGACATTTTAAAGATGCCAAACATTATAAGTTTAAAGCTAGCTTTTTTGTTTTTGAAAAAAACCAGCTTTTTAGATACCACAAACAGGGGCTACACAAACAATGTTGATGAATTTGAAAAACTTGCCACCCTTGCTGGAATCTGGTTATGCATTTAAACTTCCATGTATTATATTATACAGTGATTGGCAGCAAAATTGATACAACAGACTCTGATGCATCAGTAATGCATTAGAAAGAAAAGAAAGATGTGCGTACTATGTACCCACTTGGAATCTTCAATGAATAATCTGGGGCAAAATATTTAATGTACTCATTCTCTGGGATCTCTGCAAGAAAGATTTTAAGCTGGCATATATAGTCACATGAGAAGAACTTAATGCACTATAATCTCAATGGCTACAAAGTCAAAGGCATTCACACCACAGACCTATTCTAAAGTCTGAATTAAGGGTTTTGTTAACAGGGTATCAAATACCAACCAAAAAAGAAGTAACCTGGATTATGCAAACAAAAAGAAAAATCCCTAGGCACATTATTCTATAGAAGTTGTAGGAATAGAAGGGGGGGGGCAAAAAACTTAAGAATTTGGCATTAACACAGAGATCACAACTTGCAAGTCATGAGTCATCCATTCCATCAGGAAAAATCATGTATGGATAAGCAACTTCTGTTTATTGGTAATATTCATCACAGCAGACCCCCCAAAGTAAACAGCAATTGGCAAACTAAACCTCAGCCTTTATAAACCTAATAAACAGAAACATAAAGAAAAGAAGTTTACCATAAGATTAGAACAGCTTTTTGGGAAGTTCTTAATTGGCTTAGCGAAGAAACAACTCATCTGAAAATGTTAGGCAAGTGCTAGTAATTGATATTCTATGAAAATAATATATATATATATATATATATATATATATATATTCAAGGTTTAAGGAAAGATTTCAAACCTAACATTAGAATATAGTTTTTTTTCCCTAAAAACTATCAAGCCAGATTGAATGCAAAACTGATAAATAAATAAATAAAAAACATGCATCTTTAAGAATTCAAAATCTGGTTATCTGATTCTAAACTGGAATGCAAAAATGCATCTTTAAGAATCCATTTTTAATTAGTAATAACCAATCCCATGAAATAACGGCCAGTTCATGTAATAGATTGCTAGTATTCACAAGAATTTTGCATATGCATGAACATACTTTTGATCATAACCAAAGGCTAGATATGCAAAGTAAAATATAAAAGAAGATGAAAGAAAGAAAGAAAAACAAGTTTCAGGGTTTCTTTCAATTCCTTTTGGGGGTGGGACCAAATATGCCACTCAAGCCCAAAGAGCATACAAAGAAGCCATGCTAGCATACCATTGGGGAGTTCAGTATCTAGAAGAACTCCAGTTTCAACAGCCCAACATCTAGCAACATTCTCTTTCGTGTATCCCCCACCTCCTGTCACCTGTAGATAAAAAAACCATCTCTATATATGTAATACTAGCGTTCATGGCACACGCTATGCTTTTGCAATAGCAAAATTTTTGTAAAAAAGGTGTTGAATAAAAAAGTTTATTTAAATCAAATGAAATAGTTAGGGTTTCAAGGTTATAGAAAAAGAATAAAAATAAAAAGAGAACCCGAGTACAAATGTTTTTAAGAAATTATAACTATAAGGGTTATGAAAGTGAAAGGCATGAATTGATTTCATTCTTACCAATCAAGATGTTTACTTTATATTATATATATATATATAGGATCGAATGAACCTTTTAGAAAAAAATTGTTTCTCCAGTGAATGTATGGTGGTATCATGTGGATCAACTACAAACAATTTATACGTATACATGTATATCTATATACGCATTAACGCATATAAATTTTTTTGACAAAAAGGCTGTGCACTCAGTTTTCTCATTGAGAAATTTTGTCGTCTAAGAGGAATAAGAATAAGCACATGAAAATTTAAAATTGAGAGCAATAGCAAGTGCGTACAAATAGCAATCATCTGTCGTAGCTTGTAGTACATGAGTTTTTTTTTCCTTTTCCCTTATGAAATATGGGTTGAAAGTGTCTTTGCAGAGGAAAAAGTGTCTAAACAAATAAAAAATTGAAAAAACGTGTGTTCTAGAAGGGTGGGAAATTGTTTGTACATGAGGTGGTTGGCATAATTTTGTTTTGATTTCCAACATTGCCCCTACAATAAGATAAATTTGTATTAGGAGGACTGTAAAATGAAACTTTTTATGGGCTAATTTAGGTAGATCAAAATTGTGACTTGGCTTCACTTGTAGGTCATCGAATGAAGTGTGTTGGCTTTATAATAGTAATATATAGATATGGGATGAATACTGAAACTCAGGCAAAATAGTTCAGATCATACACCTACCAGTAAAGGCAAATTGAATTTCTTGACAAACCTAACACATTCAGCATGCCCTGCAAGAATCATCACAATAATAACAAGAAGCAAAGATCACAGTGAATTTAAAGCCACAGCCATCAGCCATAAACATCCTCACAAAAGAATAAGCAAGAAAATGCACAATAATTTCAAATTACTTGAGATTTAAAGAAAAAAAAATGCTTCAATTACAGGTAGACTAGCACCATCAATGGAGAGGTTGAAGCACCCCAAGCGATCGCAAGCAAGAGAATCTGCCCCACATTGGAGAACTATCACTCCTGGCAAATACGTTTCAACAACCTTGGCAATAATCTGCATAATGGACAAGTTGCAAGAATGAGTTTACCCTTGATGCTATCATACCACAAACAATGGCATTACAGTTTCGTGAATATAAAAATGACTTACTAATTTGAAAAGCCGGGTAAAGCTGGTGTCATCTATCCCATCCTTGAGTGGGACATTTATGGCATAAAATTTCCCTTCTCTTTCTCCTATTTCCTTCAGGAAACATTACATTCATAAAAATCACTCACGATTTTTGATTGGAAGTAGAACTTACAATAGGTTGTACACATTTTAAAAAGCAGAATTTATAATTAACTGAGTACCTTTAAGACAGAAATATCCTAGGTTCAGTAACTTATGTAATACCAATTCAAATATTGGTAAGGAGAAGAAAAACGTTTGTAATAATAGGCCACTTTGCAAGGGAGAATAGCTGTACATGATTCAATAGTAGAATCACATGGCAAGCACAAAAGCTTGTTTTCCACCCTACCATGTCTTCAATTAAGGTATACCAAGAGAAGCTACAATAGATTATAAGGACAATGCGAATATCGGAAAAGATCCAAAAAACTGAATACCTTTAGGAAACCAAGCTCTGAAATCAAGTCAATTTTCTATTATTGATGAGGAGGAGAAAATTGTTTGGAATCAGTTAAATGTGTCATCGCTCTGAAATCAAGTCAATTTTCTAGTATTGATGAGGAGGAGAAAATTGTTTGGAATCAGTTACATGCGTCATCTGACAGAGAGAACGGTCTGCATAATTTTACAGTAGAATCACATAACAAGTACTATTGATCCTTTGTGGTCCGCCCCTTTCCCTAGACCCCGCATACATAGGAACTTCATGCACCGGACTGCCCTTTTTAATCACATAACAAGTACAAAAGCTAGATTTCAACCCAACCATGTCTCCAATCAAGATGAACAACAAGGTTACATCTAGACAACTACAGCTTTAAAATAATGGAGAAAAAGTTGATACTATCCACATAAATCTGTCATAAGTTTATATATATCTTTATTTTGTGCTTGGTGTCCGTACCATCAGTTAGATATTTACCTACTTATTTATTTTGTCTTCGCTCTATTGATATATAATAAAGGGTAAAAGAGACCATTGTTATTTGACATTCTGCAGAAGACTAGCTCTTAAGATTTAGTCAGGAAGACAAGGTCATTGGATGGCTGTTGCAAATGAGGGTAGAGATGCAGGCCACATCCAATCATGGGTACATCTGCAGAGAGGGAGAGAAAAATCGGAGCATCTGCAAGATGTTTGTCGTGTGAAGGGAAAAATGAAAGAAACATACGCACGCATGCACACACAAAAAACAAAATAAATCGTAACACAGATGTTATGACAAGGCAATCTAGCATTCTAGCTAGGCAGAGCAGTGGTAAATCGTTGTTCTGAATTCAATTTAAATGATTGGTCTACTTACAACTTTCAGAACAAGGTTGGGGGATAAGAATATTGTGCTAAATGCATTAAGGTGGTGATTTGAATAATAAATACAAATGAAAATGCGATACATGTTAACTTCCTATCATGGTTTTTGAGACGTGTTCTAAAGCTCCAATGGAGATTAATGTGGACATTTTGTGCACGCATTTCGGGCGCAGATTGTTAAGCATGACTACGGTCTATGTGACAAGAAGGCCATGGCCAGCGGATAATGACTGTGTGGAACCACAACAGGGATGTTGTGGCCAAGTAGGGAAATTGTAAAAACCCACATGGTGTAGAGAATGTGGTGATGTGCATGATAAATACAAATCCGTAAACGATACATGTTAAATTACTACCACGATTTTTGAGGCGTTTGTAAAGCTCCAATGAAGGTTACTGCGGACATTGCGGACGTGGATGATTAAAATAACCACCCAAGACACATCTTCTTAAAGCGCAAGCAAAGAGTGGTGATCTTAGAAACATTATGAGGTCAAAATCCCTCCACAACAGGCATTAAAATAATCAAGGGATGGTTGCATGCAGGTATATTACTCATGTATGCAGAAGAATTCAAGAAGTTTTTTCTATAACTCTTCCATTAGAATGTCCCATAAAAAGTCACACAAATGTCCACGTGTCATATACTAAAATATGTCCTCGATCCCCATCTATAACATTAGAAAATTGTAATTAACTTGTCATAAGTATCTAAAATTTTGTGACTTATGAAGTTGTGAGAAACAGAAAATAACTGATCTCTACGTCAAGCTTCTTTTTCTTTTTATTTGATAAGTCTCAGTTTATCGGGAAAAAATCAAGAGGGGATGCATCTTGCGTACATCCACAGGCATACCAAATCTAAATAAACAAGAGCCTTTACACCCCGATGAAAGTGCTCTACAAAAACTTAAAAAAGTACCCAACAGTTTATATCAAAGGCACATAAGAGCTCTTCAATTTATCCAAGGCTCGTCCACCCATGTCAATAGCAGTTAACTGTACACAGCAAATTGACCACAGCAAGCATAAAGAAGACAGTTTCCATGCCTTCTCTATCATCTACCAACCATTACCCCATTCCAAGAATGCAAAAGCTCAACCGTGCTTGTTGAAAAGACTCAAAAGGCATTTGAGACATAGCGGTACCAAAAAGATCATGGGCCCATGTTCTTTGCTAGTTCACAGTTGATGAGCCAGATGATTTATCAATTCTGCATCTTCCTTACAAATGCAACACCAATTATCAAGGATCCAATATAGCAGAATCCAATTTTCCAAAGGAACAATTTTACGTACATCATCAGCTACTAAAAAACGACACCGATGGGGTTTTGGATATCACGATTTCCAAGAATCCAAACAAACCAAATATTAATAGAACTTTTCATAGCATATAAAATGACAGCATCAAACATGTTAAACCAAACAAATTCCACCCTCAACCATTTTCTTTGCTTCCCTAGATAACAGAAGTGTACAACCACTCAAGATCTGCCAACTCACCCACCTCCTAATCCTGAAAAGCATGCCTAAATTGCGCATTCCATAACACTTGACCGCCACTCCAAGGAAAATACTCTGCTATTGAAGCATCATATCAGCTGATTACCAAAAGACGTGGAAACATGGACAAAAAAACCTAACTGAAATATTCCCCCATATGGAGCCACCGTCGCAGTATAGGTATGCATGCTGACCCGGTTGCTCCATCTCTGTGTCAGGGTTGGGCGGTTGTTGTAAGGTTTGAAGCTTTGCTTGATCAGTAACTGGTGTCACTAGTTACCGATCAACTACAGCCATGTACAAAAGAGGGAGAAGAGAAAGAAGAAACATGATTTGAGAGAGACAAGAGAAAGGCTTGAGAGAGATTCTGGAGAGAAGTTCGAAGAGCAGAGGAAAGAGTTTTTTTTTTTTTTCTGTTCCCGCGAAAGAAATATTCGAAGTACCCCGAACTTGTATTCTTACAGTAAACTTGCGGCCGCATTTTTCCCATTTATTTCTGGGTAAGCCCCCAGCTTAATTTCATTCAACCTTTACAAAAAAAAAAATTATAAACTTCCCAAAGCGCGCAATATCACTTCAGTAGAGATTGATTTAAAAATTCTTTATAATAACAAAGTCCACTTGTTGAATGGGAGAGCACACAATATCCTAATTCACTAAATGGTACTTGAACTTTCTCCCATACTTACCCAGAAAGTTCCATCGAAGTCAAAGTTTCGTGGTGCTACTGTTGCATCAAATGGAAGTAAGAACCTATACAAGATAACAGAAAAACAAACAATTGTCCCTGCCACCACTAAAAAGTAACATATAAACAAACAGAGGACAGAAAGTACCTTAACATCACCTGTTCCAGGAAAGAACATATCTCCATACTTGTGAAAACTAACAGTCATCACCCTGTCATGTTGAAACTCACCAAATCATTGAGTTTACAGAAAGATATCAATTCAAGTCAATGTCCAATTGAGCAATTCAGTAATTCCCTTATAGAGAGAGATTCTAAAGGTAAAAGAAATTAAATAACACACACAGAATCTTGCAAGCCAACCAAGGAACTTATATATTGCAAGGACAAACAAACAAACAAACTCAGCCTATAATGGTTGGAACTACAAGATTAGCTGGTAAGAATAAGTAAGTGTTCTATAGTTTAAATGATCCACATTAATACACAGACAATGCCATGTTAGAAGGTACTATTATTTGGAGGAAACAAATAGTTATGGTAGCGTAAGCAAAATATTCACCATAACAAGTGGTCGTGTCAAGGATCAATCAGCAGATTGTAAAAGCTACAAAATTTAGCTAATAGCTTCAAGGTTGAAGATGCAATAATGCACACATGCCTAGCACAATAATCGAAGTTTTCATTGGCTTAAATCAGCAGTCAAACAAATAACCCAATCTGATGCAGCAACATTTTTTATGTTCTGACAATTTATCCAATAACAGCGAGCTAGGGGATAGCCACATTTTTTTTATGTTCTATTATTTTGAGCTTTCCAACAGCTTACCATTCTATTCCAAAACTGCATTGTAAATGTACTTTTAGACAAGAAAGAGAGCTGTCATTACCTGTCTGTGAAATAGAATGCTTCTTCAACACCATCACCATGATGTACATCTATATCAATGTACAAAACACGTGCATGATACTTTAAAAGCTCCAGAATCCCCAAAACCAAGTCATTGATGTAACAAAATCCAGAAGCCTCACACTTCTTGGCATGATGTAATCCACCAGCCCAGTTTATGGCAATATCACATAGTTGATTGTTCAATCTGCGAGCGGCATCTGCCAGTAATCTTTAATAAGTCAAGGTAAGCTAAATGCCACTCAAATTCAAACCATAATATCAATAGAGTGTGAATTACCTATAGTGCCACCGGCATAAATTTGACAGAACTCAAAAAGGTTTTCAAAGACGGGACAATCTTCTCCGATGTTATCTGAAAAGACAAGGAAAGAAAAAACTTAGACATTATTTGATAGTTTAATTGCAATGAGAATTTAAGCAATGCATGGATATAGAAAATTATTAATTGGACCCATAAGGAAATGGATAAAGATTGTGTCTCAAACGAATGAGACAGTTATTAACAACAAGATGTAGAGTTGAGAATCAATTGGGCAGAAGCTCGTAGACCACCTAAAAATGAATATTTACTGTTTGATCCATCAACCCAACAGTGTGAATGGGTGTGAGAGAGACGGCGAGAGAGAGGGAGAATTAAATGACTGGATAAAAATAAAATTAGCAAAACACAAAAAGCACATGTCAAAAACAGTTCTGCAGACGTCCACGGTTCTGCCTTTGGATTTTATATCCACTCAACAACAGGCTAGACTGACTGTCACTGCCAGGCATGTTAAAAATGTCACCAACCAAAGGATACCATGCACTGCAAAACTATTGAACTTCCTACTTGCTGTGACCTATGAGTGTATAACTTGGTAAACTTGTCACCTGGGCCAATGCCGACCCACCAATTGGTAGCGCAATATTTCAGTGACGTGATCAAGATAGAGTGATGGACTAATAATTATAAGCAGAATCATGACTGGTAATGCTAATTATTGCATTCAGTCACAGAGGTATAATAATTGTACTCTGATTTAATACTCCCAAGCCCGCAAGACAATAAAGAGTTCGGTTTTGTAATATTAGCTTCAAGTTATCCAATCGGTTGCCTTCCATTGCTCCTAAACTTCACAAAGTACTTACAAAACCTGGGCCTAGGTGCAAAATAATTAAGATGGTCATTCTTTATGTAGCACATCCTCATGAAAATTCTTATTGATATTCTAAAAGAACGTGAAAGAAAAACATCCAAGTTCTACAAACTAACTCATACATCTTGCCAATTCATTCAAGAACAAGTGTTGACTGTCGGGGGTAATCCGGTGTAAGAACTCGACATAATCAGCTGAATGAAACTGAGCAAGCTCAACAGGGTATGCCTTGTGAGGTCTCTGCATTGTACAGAAATAATCAACCAAAATATCAAAATTCAGATCGACCACAAAATATTGAATATGGATAAACGAAGTTCCAAATATACCAAAATACCCACATAAATTTCCATCTTCTTGTGGAGCTCATAGGAGAGAACAAGATGGTGGGTCATACAAAGCCGGTGCGGCTTCATTGGATGGTTCGGCCCAAAGTACACGCTTCCAACATCCCCTGCCACCAACTCCCATCTCCAGAGTTAGCGAATTTCGTACTCTCCATAAAATTAAACTCAAATTTCGTACTATCCAATAAATTAAACGCAAATTTCGTACAATACATAAAATTAAAACCAAATTTCGTACTCTCCATAAGATTAAAATACAAGTTTCATATCATATATATAAGAATTGCAATAGATATGAAAGAGAAGGCGAAAAGTGAGCTAGGGTTTCCAAACGTAATTGAGTTTGTGGGAGTAGTACGGTGGAAGAACAGAGACACGGAAGGTCGAAACTTAGATACTTATGTCTGTGTGTACATAAGAAAATGTATTGAGATATTGAAAATAAGGAGTTGAAATCAGAGAAATGAACCGTCGTAGAAGTAGGCGATCCTGTCCTTGGAGCGCATTTTCGCGGGAATCCCAAACGACCGGGAACAATAAGATCAAATCTTGTCAGAAAGATTTCGCCGCCGCAAACCGCCGGAGTTTCCCCAACGCCGGTGCTGAGTTATCTGTGCATACCTCGGCGTATAGAAGAGCAAGAGATCAGAGCGCAGGTATACGCCCTGACATGCCAACAGAAGATTAGGGGTGAAATGGAATAAAACGTTTTTCCAAGTATTGCGTGATCGCGCAGTAATTTTGATAAATAAATAATTAACAGTCTGCTAATATGTGTTTCTAGTAACACTTTAATAAATATATTTATATTTATTATTTATATTTATAAATATTTATAAATTATTAAATTTTCTCACTATTTTCTAAATTAATCATAAATGTTTGTAATAAATTTTTTCTAATGACAATATTACCCTCATTTACTTTTTAAAAATTAATTAGGTGAAGAGTTATGTCCTATAACCGAAAGTGTTCTCGGCTTGATGACACTATTCCGTCACCTATTTCCTTCCTTCTTCAGTTGTACCCTTTTTCAAACAAAACAATGCTTGACATGACACCTATTTTTCCAAACAAAACAGTACTCGAAAATTTTTTTTATAACAATTGGATAATAATACCACAAATAATTAAATAAAAATCCAGGAGTTTCAATTTTTAACACCTAAAAAAGAGAGAAAAAATTACAGTTGTATAACAACGGTACAAAATTCGAGTGAGATAACAAAAATAAAAATGGACCGAACTCCAATTTCTAATACTTCACACAATATATAGGATTTAATCCTATGTCGCTCAAAGTGATTTTCTTCTTCTTTTGTGAACCACTTATGATGTTTTCATTCTTTAGACACGTAGTAAAATTGTGTCCGATACCCTTGCACAATCTACAAGCCTTGGTTTGTTTTCTTCCTTTCCTTCCACCTTTCACTCTTTTTCTTTTCGGACGATCTTTCGTTTTCGAAATCGGAAGACAAGCAACATCGTTGAGCATATCAACATTTTCATCCGGCAATAAATAATTCCACTCCCGAAACTTGTAAATCCTCCCCCAAAACTTGGAAACCATCCTGATCAATTTGCAATGCTTGACGGCACCTACGTGATGACAAATAATGAGAAGGAATTTTATAGCAATCCTTGCGAAGAAACACACTTAAAATGTGCCAACAAAGGATTCTCCAAAATTCAAAATGCTTACAACTACATATTGTCGTTTCTCCATCCCAAAACACATTGTGTTGTTTATTGTAACGTGTTTCCTCGTAATACTTCAACACAAATATATGGCCATCCTCATGGATCAATGAATACAAAGAAGCTCTCCCAAACTGCTCTTGGAACTTTTTGAAATAATACGGTATAAGAACATCATGAGCTTGCTCTTCCAATGGTGACATTGTTCTAAACGAGGAACCTCTGTACGTTTTCAACATTGTGTCATGCAATTGTACTTGGTCAATGTCTTCAATTGCAAGATCGACCTAAAATTTTCATTATAACTTTAGGTAAACAATAGTTATATCAAAATATAAAATATAATATGAAGATGTATACTAACCTGTTTAACAAATTGTCCAAGATTGGTGTGAGAGCTAATAAACCGTTTTATAAACGCGTTTATACTCTCCGATCTTCCTGTTGTTGTCATGCCTCCAAAAAAATAGCTGCGAAGATAAGTTGGCACCCAAAAATGCTTAATTTCATACAACCCAATGACATGCTTGTTGGTTTGCAACTCATACTTTGTAACCGCTTGATACCACTATCTTTCAAAGTTTTCGAGTGCATCCAAATTGTACAACTCACAAAAATCAACACACCAATCTTGGTATCTATTTCGGAGAAGGGCGGTGAACCAACCACTGAATTTAGAAGTTATGTGCCATATGCAAAAACTATGTTTGGTGGATGGCAATTCTTCTGAAATTGCTTCCATCATCCATGGATCTTGGTATGTTATAATGGTTTTAGGTGGTTTCTTCATCACAGACAAAAAAGTCTACATGTAGTATTATAGCCACATGAATTTTACATAGAATGACCATTAAAAAAAATCAAATACTAGTTTATCTTCATTAACCACCGGAAAGCGCTTGTTGTCTCGTTTCGAAGCAAGACACAATCAAATAAAATAGTCTTCCCATGATTATTGACTCCCATAAAAATTTCAAAAGGCATTTGGTATGCATTGATCTTATAAGTAGTATCGAAAACAACGACATCACCATATTTTTTATACCAATCAACACAGTGCACAGCAGACCAAAATATATGCTCTAACTTTATTTCTTCATCTAGTGTAAACACATATTGAAACTTGCAATCTTCTTCTTTTGCGATTTTGCAATATTGCAAAAGATCCATTGCATCATTGGCATCTTGCTTTTTCCTAATCTTAGTAAAAAGGTTGTGTACATCTATTTCTAAAAATAGAAGACAACCATGGTTGATATGTTTTTCAAGCTCCATGACCCGCATAATTTGCTTAACTGCAAGGCCTCCTTTGAGCAAAGAGGATATGCTTTTCATCCTCTTCCGTTATAGTACGATTTGATGGAAGAAATCAGGTTTCTGAATGGGATAATAACCCATGGTTGTGATCAACAACAAATGTAGTGACATGCCATTCTTGTGGAAAAATATCAAAAGACTTTCGTAATTTGATACGCATATGAGCTTGACATCCACATTTCAATGATAATCTGTTGCGTTGTTCTTTGGAAGGATCCACAATTTTCAAAGGCGTCTTTCCTTCACGGTGGCAAAAAAAGTCTCACCTTTTAACTTCTCCATTTTTTGTGATGAAACGGCCTTTTCGGATGGCAAAACCATGTCTATCGGCATAATTTTTATAAGAAATGAAAGCCTCCACTGAGAAAACATTGTTCGGAAAAAGGTTGAAAGTCATTTTCTACTAAATTGTTCATCTCTTCGACACTTTCACCGGATTCTATATTTTCGTCATCTTGAGGAATCTCATTCAAGTCAAAAGTATTTATTCTTTTCATTTGGTTTAACTCACAATTCAAACATTCATCATCCATTGTCCTACAAATTAAAATACCAACATGTGGTAAAAATAGCAAAAATTGAACTCTTTATCCAGTAAAATACTATAAAACTTCTTTCCAAATCTCAATCTCCTTCAAAAAGTTTCAATTGCTTGTAATGTCCCCAGGAACATGTATTTTTTCTCCGTTGAGAACATGTATTTTTTTTCTCCACTAATTTGATGATGTTCTGTTACTTATGGAGAAAAGAAAATGGCGCCAACTTAAAAAGTTATTTGGAGAGTCAAGTAAATTTCCCTCCAATATTGAAGAATAAAAAGAGTCATATAGTCATTTTTGTCAATCAAAATATTGTTTGACTTCAGTTGATGGAGTGGTTTATATTTTTAATGTCATTATTATTAAATATTAGAATGAGTAGCAAAAAGTATAATTAAAATATTTAAAGAACTCTAAACTTGTGCCCCAAACTTATGCCCCATGGGCACCTTGTAGCATTCACCAATAACTAAGGGTCATCGCATGGGACTTGAATAATCGAATGATGAGGACAATTTATTTTTTTAATATCAATATATTGTTAAAGGTGAGATTTACTATTTTTATAAATATTAATATATTTTGTACAGATATTTTTACATTAGAAATTCATTATTCACTGGCCAATTTTCTTTATATGTTTTATGACATTATTTAGGATAAATTACATTGACCTCTTCTGATGTTTCATACAAAAATAAGAACACTACGTCAGCTTTCTGAAATAGCACTGATCTCACTTATCAGTACAAAAATTAAACTCCGTTTGATTTTTTTGTTGAAAGACTTAAATGTCCTTAGTGTCAAAATAATCAATTATTTTATAAGAACGCCACAAACAGAAACACACCAACAGTACAAAAATACCATTGTAAACAGAAACACTGCTGCAGTACAGAAACATTCATGAAACTTAGGGATGGCAATTTTTCTCGTCCTGCCCCCGCCCTCGCCTCACTTTGTAGGGTTTTTCCCACCCCCGATAACAAACGGGATAAGGACGGTATTTGCTTTTCCTGTCCCGTTTTCTCG
>JAOTRH010000006.1:4108265-4123580 GCA_034768845.1 Heliamphora exappendiculata
CAAAGTCAAGCAGATCATACCATATTTTATAAACACTCAAAGGAAGGTAAAATTGCTATTTTGATTGTTTATATGGACAATATTATCTTGACAGGAGATGATAGTACCGAACTAAAAAGACTAAAAGAAAGGCTCGTTGATGAATTTGAGATCAAAGACTTGGGTGCGTTGAAGCATTTCCTCGGAATGGAGTTTGCTAGATCTAAGGAAGGTATATTTGTTAATCAACGCAAGTATGTACTGCACTTGTTTGGAGAAACGGGTATGCTTGGCTGTAAAACAGCTGAAACACCAATGGAACCCAACACAAAATTACAACTTGCAAAGACCAAAAGTGTAGTGAACAAGGAACGATATCAACGATTTGTTGGAAGGTTGATTTATTTGTCTCATACAAGACCAGATATAACATTTTCTGTAAATATGGTTAGTTAATTCATGCATTCTCCTGGACCGGATTATTTTGAAGCAATTTACAGAATTCTGAGATATTTGAAGGGAACTCCTAGGAAATGTCTACTTTTTAAAAAACGTGGACATCTACAAATTGAAACCTACATCGATGTAGACTGGGCTGGAAGTATAACGGATAGGAGATCAACATCCGGATACTGCACCTTTGTTGGAGGAAACCTTGTCACTTGGTGAAGTAAAAAACAAAATGTAGTTGCTAGAAGCAGTGCAGAAGCTGAATTTAGAGCAATGGCGCATGGTATTTGTGAAGTTATGTGGATTAAAAGAATGTTAGAAGAGTTGAAGGTTTCAGATTCGTAGCCCATGAAGTTATACTACGATAACAAGGCAGCAATTTCAATCGCCCATAATCCAGTTTTTCATGACATAACAAAACATGTAGAAGTGGATAAACACTTCGTCAAGGAAAAACTTGACAATTGCCTGATTTGTATGTCATATATCCCAACTAGTGAACAGATTGCTGATGTATTTACTAAGGGGCTGCACAAGAAGTAATTTGATATTTTAATGGACAAGCTGACTATGGAAGATATCTTCAAGCCAGCTCGAGGGGGAGTGTTGGAAAATTAAGAAGATATTCAACAGTAATTAGGCAAGATTGTATATCTGTAAATTATGTAGTAATTTGTTAGTGATTATAAATTAGGAATGTATTTTTATTAGGTAAACTAATTAGTAATTCTTTTCTTAATTTAGAACCATTGTAATTTCTATAAGTAGGGATTAGTGTAAGTCAAAATAATTATTCAATGAATGAGAAAATCATTCCCAAACTATTCTCTCTGTTTACAGCGACCCATCCCAAGGTATTAAATCTCGATCCTCTTTACGTAATATTTGTGGTACTTTAGCATTCCTTTCCCAGACTGAACCAAAATATTTTGAGGAAGCTAAAAACGATGAGTTTTGGACCTTGGCTATGCAACAAGAGCTTAACCAATTTGAAAGAAACAAGGTTTTGACTTTATTTTCGAGACTTAAGGAACACTCCATCATTGGTACAAAATTGATTTTTAAAAATAAAATGGATAAGAACGGAGAAGTTCTTAGGAACAAAGCTCAATTGGTAGCCCAAGGTTACAATCAAGAAGAATGTATTGATTTTAATGAAACTTTTGCTCATGTGGCTAGACTTGAAGCCATTAAGATGTTGCTTGCTTTTGCACACTTTAAAATTTTCAAACTTTATCAAATGGATGTTAACAGTGCCTTTTTAAATGGCTTTATTTCGAAGGAAGATTTTGTGAAACCACCTCATGTTTTGAAAATCTTGATTTTTCAAACCATGTTTACAAACTTACCAAGGCTCTCTATAGTTTGAAGTAAGCACCAAGAGCTTGATATGAAAGGCTTAGCAAATTCATGATTGAAAATGAGTTTTTAAGAAAAAAATTTGATATAACTCTTTTTATCAAGTCTCAAGGAAAAGATATGCTTGTTATCCAAATATATGTAGATGACATTATCTTAGGCTCAACTAATGAAACTCTTTGTAAGGACTTTGCTAAGTGTATGCGGGGAGAGTTTGAAATAAGCATGATGGCAGAGCTCAATTATTTCCTTGGACTTCAAATCAAATAAATACAAGATGGAATTTTCATCAACCAGTCCAAGTAGACAAGAGATTTGTTGAAGAGGTTTGATATGCAAAAGACAAAACTAATGGGAACTCCAATATGCCCTTCAACAAAACTTGACAAAGATAAAAATGGTAAAGCAGTAGAGGAAAAACGATATAGAGGTATGATTGGCTCCCTACTCTATTTAACTGCTAGTAGACCAGATATCATGTTTAGTGTATACATGTGTATTAGATTTCAAGTTAATCCTAAAGAATCACATGTGACTGTTGTTAAGCGCATTATTATATACCTTTTAAGTACACAAAACCTATGATTATTCTATTCTAGAGGAATAACCTTTGAGTTATTAGACTATTCTGATACAGACTTTACCGGTTGTAAAATTAATAGGAAGAGTACAAGTGGAACATGTCAATTCCTATAACACTCTTTAATATCATGGTTTAGCAAGAAATAGAACGTAGTAGCCTTATCTACAGCTGAGGCTGAGTATATTGCAGCTGGTAGCTATTGTGCACAGGTTCTTTGGATGAAACAACAACTAGAAGACTATAGTATAAGCTTAGATCATATTTCCATTAAATGTGATAACACTAGTGCCATAAACATATCTAAGAACTCAATACAACACTCAAGAACAAAGCATATTGAGATTAGACATCACTTTATTAGAGATCATGTTCAAAAATGCAACATAGAACTTGAATTTGTAGGCATTGACTGCCAACTTGCTTATATATTCACCAAACCTTTAAATGAAGAAAGATTATATTATATTAGAAGAGAACTTGGTATGCTATGTGCTCCAAATTGATTCTTAATCTGCCATACTAACCGTGCATGTTCAATGCATTTCAATGCTTTTCATGTTTTAATTTGATGTGGGAAAAGTGTCGACTCAATGATAAAAAGAGTCGACACATGTGTGAAAGAGCTAACTTAAAAGTATATAGTATCGACACATTTTGTTAAAAGTGTCGACCCCAGCTATATAGTGTCGACTCGATTCGTTTATCTTGCTCTCGGTAAATTTTGGGTCGACTCGTTCAAGAAGAGTATCGACTCAATGAGTCGAAGGTGTCGACACCCTGGTAAAAAGTGTCGACTCAATTTCTTTCTTTGGACACCCCCAATGTCGCGTGAAAATGATCGACTCAATTTCATTTAGGGTCAACACAATTCATAGAGTTTATATATCGGCAATTTTTCCCACTTTTCACGCTCAAACTCCTTCAGTCACCCAAACCAGAAATCGTTTGCCTCCCTTTTCTCTCTACACCTCTGCGAAACCTAGAGTCGACCCCTTCCCTCTCTCTCTCGTTTCGTCTCTTCCCCTTCTTCTCTCTCTCTCACCATCAATGACGGCAAGAACTATGGGAAAGGGCAACAAATGCCCAGTCGAAGGGCCGTCCAGCCCTAGGGCCACAAAGAAGCAGAAATCAACGAAAGACAAGGTTGGAACATCAAGCGGCGCTCCAATCGAACCGTCCCTGAAGTTCTAGTATTCCAAGTTCATGAATCTCTACTTCGCCTCTTTTGCGACTCGAAAGGTAATCCCTGGTCGCTCTTATTGATTTTTAGTTTTATGATTCAATAGATGAAATTTTTTGAATTGTTCTCCGATCTCGATTGGATAAACTTACTCCAGATCCATGAACCTCATTACCCCACTCTTGTCAAACTTTTCTACACTCATTTCAAAATCTCTGACCCAAATGTCATGACCATCACCACTTGGGTGAATGGTATAGATATTCACTTGAACTCTAAAATTTTGAATGAGATTATCGGTCTCCCTGAGGGTCGATTGTTTGTTACTTGCAACAAGAAAAAGAGAACTATTGACGGCTTCCCTTTTCATGATGTTGTGAAACAAATTTTTGAACTCGAAGAGGTTGACCCTACCAAACCCCTTGAGGCCAACTCTTTTAAGCCTGAAATGAGAATATTGCATCATTTTGTCAATCACATTTTTCTGCCCCTATCTAGGAAATTTGGTGATGTCACTTTTATACATGTTTTCATTATGTGGTGCATCCTCGAAGGCAGGAAACTGGACCTTGGTTATTTATTCATCTCTAACATGTTGCAATCTCACTCTAAGTCCAATTCCTTCCTTCTCCTGCTATGTTTTTGACTCGTATGTTTCGGGATTTCGATGTTAACCTGTCCACTGAAAAGAGGATTCCCTTTTCAAAACATGATTTATATGGACAGTCCATTTTGAAACATATGTAGATTTCAAAAGTTGATAGTGTTTGGTCCACTAAATGTGGAAATCTTGCCTCTCCTTCCTCTGCTCCACCATCATCTAGTAGGACCCCTCTTCCTCCCTCTGCTCGTGCCACTTCTCCTGTCCCATTTGATTCTAGTTCCCCTATTCCTCCCTAGACCAGACCTGATGTACCAGGCCCCTCTTCCACCTTTGTTCCTCCTCCTCCTCCTTCTATTGCCTCTACATCTGCTCCACCTGTTGTTCCCTCATCTCAAGAGTTTACAGAGCTTGTCTCCCTTGTCAAAGGATTGACTACTTTTGTGGCATCTTATCAAGCGAAAGTTAATACTGACCTCTTTGACATCGATTGTAAAATGTCCTCCACCTCAGATAAGGTTAAACATCTCGACAAAACCAACCGTACTCTGCGAAAGGAAGTTGAAAATGCTTGTGATGTTGGAATCTCGATAAGCAAGACCAGGAATGACAGTGTTGCCACCATTGTGAAGGCCAACGTTGCTATTCTTCAGCAAGTCCGGAAGGGATACGACGAAAGAGTCGTCGTTGCTGTGCAGCAAAATACCAAGAAGGTCAAAGACCACCTCAAATAAATTCAAGAAACTTGGGCTAAACAGTTTAAGCCTAAGGAAACGAAGGCAGAGAAAGAAGCTCGGTTAAAGCACGAGGCAAACTTGGCTTTGGCAGCCACATTTGCAGCCATGGCAAAGCAAGAGTCCAAAGCTGAAAAGGCCGCATCCTCAAAGAAAAAAGCTTATGCAAGGAAGCAAAAATAAGAAGAAAAGAAAGCCTTCAAGAAGTTCATGGATGAGCCCTGAGGACTTTTTGATGATTCCAAAAGGAGAGAAGAAAGAAGTGAAGGGGAGAAGAAAGAAGAAAGAAGTTTAGTATTTTTTGTTTGTTGACTGTGTTTTGATTGAAGAAGAAGATGTAATTTAAAAACATTTCCTTTTCTATTTTATGTTTTTGTGGTGGTGGATATGAAAACATGAAGTTCTTTATAATTGTTGGCTAGTTTTGGGTAATACTTAATATGTTGGATATATGAATGCCATATCTCAATTTCATGCCAACTGATATCATGTTCTCTATTATATCATTGCCAGTACTTATATGGTTACTGTGTATGTATGAAATATGTTTAACGCTTGGGACTTGAAATTATTGCTCATGTTTATGCTTGTTGATTCTCTTGAACACTTTAAGATGATGCACAAATTTTAATAAATTCAGAATGCTTCTGAATTAAATTTACAAATTCTCTTGAACATGTGTTTTACACTGCTGTTGAATGCCTTATTGTTGTAATTTCTTTTTTGTTTAAAGGCATGATGATAACAGAAGAACCCTCGTTAAAAATCCTTTTAAATGTTTAGAAAATGTTGTAATCATCAAAAAAATTGGAGATTGTTACCCCAAGGGTTTTTTAATTAGATTTTGATAATTTTCATAATTCATTTTCTCAATTAAATTAATTTAAAAAGATTATATTTTAATATTTCTAAAAAGGTAAGTGTTGACATTACATGACTACTAAGTCTACACCTTAAGTCGTGTGCTAACTTTACATCAAATGAGTTGACACTAAGTGTTCTGTCAAAGAACATTTTGAGTCGACATAAATTGATATTTGAGTCGACACCTGAAGGTTAAGTACGCTTGAAACTCTCAAGTGTGTCGACACCATTGAAAATATTGAGCCGACACCTTAACATGTTTGTCTAAGACGTTTCAGGTATTCGTTTGAGTTGACACCAAACTAGTTTGGGTCGACACCTTTAGTATTGGACTGGAATCCAGACAGATGAGCAATATGAGTCAACACAAAAAGATTTTGAGTCGACACCTATGCAAGCCTTGCGGGATTCACTTTGGGTCGACACCAACGCCATTTGAGTCGACACCAAGTAGTACATCGAATTCCTGACTTCGGGAAAAATAAGTCGACACCAAAGCTAAATGGGTCAACACCAGAGCTTCAAGACAATTTTCGATTCCAACTCAAACGGGTCGATACCAAAGGTTTATGAGTCGACACAAAGGTTCCCTGCAGGAACAAGCTATTTGGGTCGACACCAAACGACTTCGAGTCGACCCCAAAACAACTGAGACCGTCTATGGTTTTCTGAGTCGACACCAGATCAAAATGAGTAAACTCTAAAACTACCGAGGCTGATTGCAATTTTATGAGTCGACACCAAAACGAAGATGAGTCGACACCGAAATTCCAGTAGCTTTCCAGACAAAAAGGGTAGACACCAAAGACGATATGAGTCGACACCAAAAGTCTCTCTTGGAAAACTAAAGTAATGATTGAGTCGGTAGTCGACACCAAAAGCTCCATGAGTCAACACCACCATATGGGTGAGGAAGATGCAGAATTTGTGTCGACACAGTTGAAGAAATGAGTCAACACAATCACTTGAGGAACCAAGCCCTAGATATTTTGAGTCGACACAAAATGGTTTTAAGTCGACCCCTGCGACAAATTTTAAATCTCGCGCTGGTTCCAACAGTTGAATTTCAGAGCATTAATTGCCTCCACCAACCCACCAACGGTCATTTACTTCAGATGGCTATATAAGGAGTTAATTTTCGAAACTTAGAAGATTTGGACACTATTCTATTGCTTGAATCAAAAGCTTAAATCTTCAAAAAAGCATTTATTGCTCATTAACTTCTCCAGCCGATTCTCACCTCTTTGTATTCATTTATTTCCAATCATTTGTAAAGAGAGTGAGTGAGTAAATCTTTGATTCCTATATATTTATTGTAATAGAGGATGAGTCACCCTTAATCCTTTAAGAGAGTGTGTGATACTCTTTAAAGAAGAGCACAAGAGATATTAGAAAAAATAGGGATTGTTTTGTAAGATCTTTTTGAGACTGTAAAAGGTTTTGAATGCGCCCGTGAAGTATTCTATCTTGTAGAAATTCTCAAGGGGAGTCTTGAGTAGTGGACGTAGGCTTAGAAGAAGCCAAACTACTATAAATCTTGGTGTCCAGTTCATTCTCTCTCCCTTTAACCTCTTTAATTTCTTCATTGCCTTAATTCCTAATATACTTGATATATTTGTTTGAGAAATTAAAAGGTTTTGAAAAAAGTTTTTAAAACAATTATTATTATTTTTAAAACCCAATTGACCCCTCTATTGGGTTGCCTAGGACTAACAGATAGTAAGTTGCTCTCTTTTCAATTCTTTTCTCTCCCTCACCATCTTCTCCCCACAACACACATCACCACTACCATCTACCATTAGGCCCTTCCTCGATGACTCGATTTTCAACAGCCACCCGGTCATCTTGCCGATACACTCCTTTCAATAACTAACACCACCGAAAAAAAAAAAGCAAAAACAATCCACCCCCAATGAATATTATGGCTAGCTTGTCCCACCCCTCCAAACACACCCTTTTCGGCATTGCTCCAGAACAATGCACTATCCTAGGCCTCTCGGCACATGAAAATTCAAACTACTTTTGATGTTAAAGGGTATTTCTGAAAGGACAGGAATTCTAGGATACAACGAATTGAATCAAACACAGCGAGGAACAAAGAACAGATAACAAAAATACAATTATACTACGTCGATCCGTTCGGGCGAATGCAAGGTGTCCAAACAAAATCCGTACAGAAAACCCTAGTTTTTTTCGAACCCCAAAATAGAAACCCGGCACACCCACAAGGCAAAATAAGGATTATACCTGTGTGATTCATCTAGTTTAATCACGTTTCTGTTCTTGAACTTGAATCCAAAGATCAACAAGGCAAGCCGGCAATCTCGTCTCCACTTTGATCTTCTGCTGTATTCCCAACTGCCGAAACAAGAACAGAGTGTGGGCTCTGATCCTTCTTGTTCCAAACCCTGTCTGACTACCTCTCCTTTTTTTTGGTTCTCACAATCTATGGAAACTCTAAGAGACTAAATAATATCATCTACTGGCGGCCAGGGTTAAAATAACATATATATAGACTACAACATGGACTTAATGAGTAAAGAAGACACGGGCTTCTAATGTAATTAGGAAAAACCACTTCAACCGAGAAGCAATTTTCCAAAAACATAAATTACAAATCATACCACTAAAGAATTGTAATTGAACTCCTGACCTTATTCTCAAAACCGAACTTTCGAGCCCCAGTTATTAAATGCTTATTTTCTCTTCCACGTTCAGATTACAGATACCCATCGATTAAATTAAATTACTGATAATTATATTTAATCGACCTTTTTCATAATCCCTTAAGACCTTCCGCTTAACTCATTTGATATGTCGAATTATAAAATCCACTTGCAGGATTTGACATAATCAAAACTTATAAGCTTCCTTAAGGGGGTATCATCAATCCCTATTCAGGACGCAGATTATGTTAATAATTAATATTCACCATATAAGTAATGTCGTTATCCAACTCACTGGAATTATAGACCTGTAAAAGATTGCACTCTTTAATGAATCAAAATAACGAACATTAAATATACATGTATAATAATTATTTCAGTATTAAGAGCATATGCACTCATAATAATTGTAAAGTGTAAATTAATTTATATAGTCAATATAAAATTAATTATCCCAATGTGGTCCTGTTTAATACACACAAAGTGTACTAGCACAATGAGTCAGAATTACAGTCGAAACTATACCATTCCCTACAATCAAAACAGACCTACTAAATCACTGTGCTATAGCTGTCACGCCCCAAAACTCGGGTCACGCGAATCACCCAAGAAAACCCGTTTTGAGATACCAAGATCCATCAAAACCACCCGAGCTAAGACGGGTCCAAAAGCGTCAACAAAAGAAAACTTAAAACCTTTATAAAATGCGCTTCCGAGGGTTTATTTTATATAAAAGAACAGCCCAAAAGAATAAGGTCACGGTCCCCAAGAGCCAAGCTTTTAAAACAACCAAACAAAATTTTCAAAAAAAATGCCTAAACCGCTCGAGCGGTCTCTGCAAGCCCACTGGTTTTTCACTAGAAACACAAAAACAGAATGGTTTCCATGACCGCTCGATAGATCGCTCGAACGGTCTGACTCTGGACACTTTTTCAAAATACCACCTTTGAAAGCTCAACACTTTAACTTTTTCTCATTCCATTTTGAAAACCTCCAAGGCAAAACAAGCCAACAAAAACAGGTTCAAAAGCACTCTCGAAGCACAAAGTTAGATATAAAACATAAAACCAACCGAAAACGATAACCGTTACTTACAAATATGAAAACATACAACCAACCCATGATTACTCTCACAAGCATACAACATACATGCATGGATAATAAAGCCTCAAGGCTTATACAACATGTTTTCAAATCCAAAACATACAACTTCATTACATGATCCGAATACAAAATAGTATAAACAACCAATCAACAAAACTACAATGACAACAAAAGAGTTTATCTCTTCGCCACCTCCGGGGCTCACCGAGATCAATTTGTATGATCAAATTCACTTGAAAATTTTTAAAATCCCACAACATGAGTCAAAACCCAATAGGAATAGACTAGCATGAAGTAAAAGCATAACATGCAGTCACGAATTATATGAACTCGACTACTCGAGCCTCAAAACGGTTTTCCATCCTTAAAACTACAAATTTTCATATAATCCCATAGCATCCATAGTTTATCAAATGTAAACGTGTTATTTTCCAACCAGGTTTCTACAACTCACAATGATTCCTACATACCAACTCTGTCGCATCGGAGACAAAGGTAACAACTATAGACTCTTGCCCGTTAGCCTAGGTCTGGAGCATCCAATGAGCCGCTAGGTAATGACAAATTCTATACGGAGCTACAACAATAAACACTTCCCACTTGGATAATCACTTCATTTACGGGGATTAATCCAAAGGAACGAAGCACCTACTTGCGCAAATTTTTAAACTTTAACTGAGGAGCAATGGAAACCCACATACACATACATTGTTACGGCGCATCTATAAAATCATTAAAAAGGCACACAGGTTGACTACGAACACGTTTGTAAAAACATACAGCCATGTATAAACATCCAATGACATCCAACCACGTCGTCCATAAAATCATGGGAAATCGACCAACATTTTTAAAATGTTTCTGCCATCCAACCGAATCGTTTAAAAATCGAGGCTTAACCCCAAGGGTTAGCTTCGAACCTCCAAAACCATATTTTCGCAACATATACACACCCTTCCGTTTTGTTTTTCAAACTCATCTTTTCGAAAACCACAAACCCCATGTCCACCAATTTTGTAGTAAACCATAAAAACGCATAAACATGCTTTTTATCCAACTAAACGAGGTTTAAACACAAAGTTAAACATTTATAGTATTTCAAAATAGTAAAAATGCGTATAAATCACATGTAGCACCCTATTAAAGCAAGATAGTCTAGAATCCTACCTCCAAGAGTTAAAAACTCAACGCTTTAAACACCAGCGAGAAACCGAAGTCGCCAAAACGAGTTTCTGTTCGGATGAACGCGAAGTCCACGGCGCGCATAACAAGAATCGACTATCCCCACACCAAGAACCAAGCTCGAACCAAGCTAAAAGCTAGAGAGAAAGCAGAGGATTTGGATGCTCTCTCGAGAGGGAAAGAAAAAAGCTTGCAAAAGAAGTTTCGGTGTGAGAACCAATGCCACTAGCTGGCATTTAAGCACCCCACGCAGACAGACTGCTCGGGCGATCTAAAGATCGATCGAGCGGTCCTGCCTAGAAAAGTTTTTCAACTTTCTGCTGCGATGCCCAACAGGACCGATATAGAAGCCAACGTATATTATAAGCCAACACATACATAAAACATATAAAAACATATTTTTCTATAACAATTAAAACGATAATCAACATGTTACATATGAATATAACAAAAACAAAAGGAACCGGGTCTCACAACAGCCGTACCGATAGTGTGTTCAATTCCATCTAAAACTGTAAATCATAAACTTATATTCTATAAGAACCGATAATCTGGTCTTCCGTGTGTAAGTCAAACTCTACACACCAGATTAACTACTATGTAAAATAAATAAATAATAAAACGCATACATTGCTCATACAAATTCTCATTAAAATGAAAAAATAATTTTTATTAATAAATAAAAATAATACCAAAAATCTAATGCATGGTTTTTAGTATACAACCCTAACAATTTCTGCATAGAATCTATTACTTAGTGCGTGGCTCAACAATTTGATGCCCACTAACTCAGAGGCCTTTTTAGCCCTTTTACCACTGCTCAACCTCGATTGTGTTGACTCTTTTATAAAATATACATACCAAATCGACTCACCATGGTGCCCCCTTTATTCAAATGGACGGGAAAGAGATTACCATCACTAGCACCACTATTTTTGTGGCCCTCCCATGCCCTACCTCTCTACTCTCCTTGTCCCCCTTTTTCGAGGGGCCCATTGACGACGCCATCATCTAGAACGTGTGGCGTCCACTTTAATGATCCTAACCATAATTGCACTCATCATGCCTACCTCCCTGCTCGTTTGTGGTTTGTTTGAGTCTGACCTTTATGCCAATGTTTTACCCTCTAGTCTGAAAGACGAGCAACGTGACTCTTTCTTGCATACCTTGTATGCCTTCCACTGTGACTTCCATCCATCCATTCCGAAGACACTATTTTCTTTGATAACAATGCATCTCATTTGTTAGCCTCTGTTAGCCTCCAAGTTAGGGAGGGGGGAGATGTATCCTTTCTTTGGTTTTTTCCACCCCTACTTGCCTTCTTTTCCGATCTGACTTCTTCCCTTTATCTTTTTTATGGTCTTTATCCTGTATTTCTTTGTGAGGTGCCAGTAGGCACACCACCATTTACGTTGGGGGAGTTGTCTTACATGAGCTACATGCACTTGTTTTCTTCCTTTTTTTGTAAAAAATAAATAAATAAATAAAGAGTCTGCAAGTCTCTAAGCTATTTCAGCCTCATGCTTTAGGCAGTGGAGTTAAGACGTGTTCTACCATTCTCTTTAGTGTGTATGCCCATAGGATAATTTTCTAATCCTATTGTAAGGCATTCCATTTGCATCCATGGCCGACATTATTTTTTTGCACATAAATAGCTATATAAGTGCATGTTTAACTGATAAAGAGGCATGGTTTGATACCTTGATGAGCATTTCTGGAGACTAATGACCCTTGGTGAACTTTTGAAGCCACTCATTTTGTTTAGAAGTTGTGTCTCTTACTCTTACTTTTCTTAAAAGCGCATCTACTTGTTGTAAAGCTTCATTTTGTTTGGGTTTATTTGCCTACAAAGGCATTTCGAGTTATGACTCGAGTAATGCACATACCACTTGTACTTGAAGAGTGGCCCTCACTGAAATTATTTGCACATATGTGTATTGAGAATTAAGGTTATAGTACCGTTGGAACACCCGGTCGTAAGATAGACGACTACTTGGCCAATGTTAAATAGGATTGCGTGTGTTGGGAATGGTATTAATGCGTTGTGCCTGTTAAGCCGTATTATGATAAATGATTATATTGTGTTGTGGCTGTTAAGCTGTATTATGAGAAATGGTTATACTGTGTTGTGGATGATAAGCCTTAGATTTCTGTTGTATATGAGATGTGGCTGTTAAGCGTTACATTATACCTTTTTTAAAGGAGAATTATTTTATAATTTATGAGGCAAATATGTTAAGATGAATGCGGTGTTTCTTATCTTTTGATAAAACTTGATGAACCGTCTTTGCAAAGATGTTTCAGTGTTCGTAGACTGACTGTTCGGTTTCATCTTGTTCATTATAATACTAAATACACTCTCTTGTAACCTTTGTTGTTGCAGATAGCAGGTTCCGCTAGAAGTTCGGTCCACCACTGTCGACGTCTTAGGCTTAAGCTCGAAGCTAAATGTTGTTCTTTTTATTTTCGTAGTATGGTTTTGTAATTATAAGACACTTCATGTTGGAAACTATGTAACTTTTGGTTTTGAGTTGTGAAATCTTCTCCATTGCCATTCAAGTCATCCAGTTGTTCATTCATCCTCGATAGATGGCCTAAATTGCTCGAATATGTGCTTGACATTGCATCTGAGCCTGGGTCTGCTGCGCAACGGCCCTCTGTATATCAGTAATTGCCCTCATTAGGGCTGTCAGATTCAACTCATTCTCTGCCATTTCAGATGATTCAGGTGCTCATTCGGATATCCTGTAAAGTCTGCCTGTTTCTGACCGAGCCCAAATGAGATGCATTAGCATGGCTTCTTGGCATGCCTTTTTTTGGTTTTTGTGAGTAGGGTTGACTTTTTTATATAAGGGTATTATAGTAATTTTGCTTGAAGAAAAGATAGGGTGTTTCGAATATGTATTGCCTTTTTTTCTTGGATTAAGAGATGAAAAAAAAAAGTTAGCTTTTTTTTAAAACCAAACAGTGCAGCTTAAAAGCCGATTTCTTTTGCAAAAAAAAAAAAATTTAAAAGCTAGCCCAAACAGGCCCGGAGTATCCCTTGAGCACTTGTAATTCTCCTATGTTAATGAAAGGATGTTTTTGAATCGAACTTGTATTGATATTTTTGCTCTTGGATGTTCTAAGCCCTATTGTTTTTCTTTGAGGCCACTGAAATCTGGCAAAATCATTCCCCCACTATAAGGTTGAGTACCTTGCAGGAGCGGGGTGTGACATTAGTTCCACCTCATTACCAGTGTCACTCAACCTAGTATGGTTATCAAACACAACCTTCAATTTTTTTATGAATTCTTGAAACACTCTTTTTGAGGAAGTACACATTACACTTATTACTTAGGAAGCACGGATACGGATACGATACGAGATACGGATATGATACAATATGGATACAACGATACAGTAAAATTAAAAAAGAAAGTAGGATACGGATAAGGCTAGGTTACGTTTGTAAAAATATTATTTTTTATTTTCAGTAAAGTATTATTTATAAAAATAAAACTCAAAGTAACAGTAAATTTATTTGGCTGTTGCAACCGAGCATTTAATACACGACAAATAATCAAACAATTACAAATAAAAATAAATCACAAACTTATCACGTATTATGGCTAATATAGTAAAAACATATAACAAATTAAGAATTTAAAGCAAAAAATACCCAAGAAAAATTAAATAATATAAAAAATTAGAGTCTCGCGTATCTCCGCAGTATCCTTCCTATATCCCCTACGTATCCGAGCCATGTCCGAAATTCAAAAAAAATAATAAAAAATTATTAGATACTTATTTAGCGTGTCGAATACGTATCATGCCATATCGGGCGCATATCTCTGATATGTGTACTGGGCCTATTTTGAAGTATACGTGCTTCATATCTTATTACACAAGGCTTTATGAATCGTATTCTTCAACCGAGCAGGAAACCACTCCGATCCTTAGCCAAGGAATGCTTGGGCAGTTTGAAGATATTAGTATTTGCGAATGGAGTGAGACTTGAGTTCAACCTTGTTTTCCATTCTTCCTTCCAATTTGGAAATATTCCCTTCTAAGTTAGGCATTCTATCTCTATCTAATCATCTCAACAAAAGTGTATACCCAGAATTAGAATTATCAGTCCAACTCATTATGTTTGATTGTATGCTCTTATCAGAGCTCCGTTTTAACTACATGCATGACGTACTTATAAATGCAGAATTTCAAAACTTAAAAAAAAAATGAATCCAAAAAATTAGCAGTAATGAGACACATTGCTGCTGGGGTGTGAGAAAATGGCTGGTATGTTAGTTATTGAATTTCGATAATTTTTAGTAGCTGTGACTTGTGAGTTGTGACAAAGGGGGAAGGCGTCATAAAATCTTTCCGAATCAATATTGAACTCAACTGATTTGTTTTCTTTAGAAGAACAAGGACAAAATTAAGCACACCTTATAACTGTAGCCTTAAGAATTTGGGAGTTCATGAGTCCCCTTCCCAATCCCCACCCCCACCCAAATTCATCAAATTTACACAGTTCTTTATGTGGCGATCCACCGATAACGGGCAAACATGGGATCCAGTGGGACCGTGGCAAGAGGGTAATGTCCTTTCTAACGGCACAAATCAAGGTATTT